>CM035223.1:20364489-20421989 GCA_020233015.1 Callinectes sapidus | reverse complement strand
CAAAAATCTCTTCAGTTACTTTCAATAAATGCAGTTTAACATTCCCACAATTGTTAAGGATGGCAATAACTGTGGTGTTATCAGATCTCACACAAACATGTTTGTATCTGACATCGTGTAAGAGAGCTTTAGGGCCAAAAAAGAACAGCCTTCAGTTCCAAAATATTCATGTGGTCTTTTTCATGATCAGCCCAGTGACCACCCATAATGTTGTCTCCTCTGCACACCCCCCCAACCAAATATTGAGGCATCTGCAGAGATAAATAAATCTGGGGCTGGTTTCTGTAATGATTTAATACAATGCTGAATGTTTGTTGTCCACCAGTGTATGAGACATTTTGCCCTGTCATCTAAACAAAGTAAAGTACCAAAATCACCACAATTTGACCTGAGAGCCTCATACCTCAAAACTTCTAAGTATTTATATTTTAATGAAATGTTGTGATGCGGCATCTTCCGTCATGCATGACATCACGCTGCTGGGCAGACAGCTAGGGAAGAATTTTCAGATTTTTTTAACAAATGTCTAATGTACTGGTAAATATTGTACTTATGAGTTATCAGAATCGGGCATTTCTGTTACTGCTTGTGTTACTGCATTACTAACTCACTACCAAACTGGTAACCCAATAACATATTAACATGGAGATTTCCAAAGTAATGCACTGCCAGTAATGCATCAAAAAATTTTTGTGTTACTACTTGTGTTATCATATTTCCAAAAGTTGAGAAACAAAGACGACAATTGCCTAATTTATTGAGGAGCATTGTTGAGCTCTGTTCTGCAGCAATTTCCAGTATAGGGTCATTGTTTGTTCAGCTTTCAGCAAACTTACAACCATCCAACAACCAATGTTCAATATATTATTTTTCTTTTTATCTATCAACTAGTAACTAGTAACAATCAGAAAAAGGATAATTTTGTAAAGACAGGAGACAGGAGCAGGAATGTTTCTGGCAATATCGCAGTGAATGGCTTCATGGTCAGCACACCATTAGCATTGTTGTCAAGGGATTGCCCACAGTCAGATATGCCCATGTTGGATTGTTTAAAAATTGTTTTGTTTGATTTTGGGTGGTAATGCACTAATAAATTTGGGTAACATTAGTATTGCACTTTCAATTGGTAACAGAAATGCAGCAATACAGACTAATCTAAGGAAATTAAACACAGTAATGCATTGAGGGTGATAAATTCCTGTTTTTTTTAATAACATATTGACAGTAATGCACTAATTGTCCGTTGGTAAAGTGCCCAGCTTTTTGAGTTACAACTTACAGGAAAAGAATGTATTGCCTTGCACTGTAGAAATTCTGAAATGCTAAGGACTCCCTGTATTTGAATTAAACTGTATTTGTCAGTGTCCAGTCGATCAACTTAGCAATTCTTCCTATAATTTTTTACAGCAATCTTCATTTATATTAACAGAACACAATTTTACACTTACCTCTATCAGTGGTGTTTTGTTCTTCATTGTCTTCTGTGGACAAATCCACCAGAGGCACATGAATGGAGTTGCTCTTCCCTTGTTTTTCATACTTTTGCAAATTTTCATCAAAGCCAACTATTTTCTTACTTGCTACAACTTCCTCTAACCTAAAAGGATTAGTTTTACATTAGGAATAATTATAAAAAATAGTAAGAAATAAAAAAATTGTGTTGAATCAGTAGAATTAAAAAACTCGTCTCTTACTCTGGCATATAAGGTAGACTCATTAGAAGACAGGCAAGAACTTATAAGTAATTGCAAAAACCTAGCCATTATAGGTGACTTTAACTGTAAAGTAAATTGGAGGAGTAAACAACTGAAGGAAGTGATGAATCATGGGGGGGGGATGAAATGTTAACACTACCCATGGAAAACACTTTATCCCAATGGATTGGAACTGACATGAGATTTAAAGGGGATGATCAACCATTGAGATGAACTGGTTTTCAGGAAAGATGACAAAAGTAAGGAAAGTGTTACCTATAATTGTCCCCAAAGAATGAGTAATCATGTGATGATTGAAGTTTTAACAAATGAGAACTTTACATAAATAAGGGAAGAAGGTCACAAGATTGAAAGGCTGAAGTAAAAAAAACTAACATATTTTATAACCGTGTAGCAATATTTCATATACATAGATTGGAGTGCCTTTTATGTAACAAGTAAATTTTATGAAAAATTGGACTCCTTCCTCAAAATCTATAAGGTGGTAAAACAATAGAGTGAACAGGAGAAAAATTTTGAGAAAAATTATGAGGAGTACAGTCATACCTCTCTACAAACGAGTTTAATTTGTTCCACAACTGAGCTCGTATCATGAAATAGCTCGTTTAGTGAAACAAGATTCCCTATTTAAATACATCCGCCAAGGCTGCTCTACTGGTGATCTTCTGGCTTTCCTTACTGAGTCTTGGTCATCCTCTTTTAGAGATTTTGGTGAAACTTTTGCTGTAGCTCTAGACATATCAAAAGCTTTTGATAGAGTCTGGCACAAAGCTTTAATTTCCAAACTACCCTCCTATGGCTTCTATCCTTCTCTTTGCAACTTCATCTCAAGTTTCCTTTCTGGTAGTTCTATTGCTGCAGTGGTAGACGGTCACTGTTCTTCCCCTAAATCTATCAACAGTGGTGTTCCTCAAGGGTCTGTGCTATCACCCACTCTCTTCCTATTATTCATCAATGATCTAAACCAAACTTCTTGCCCTATCCACTCCTATGCTGATGATACCACCTTGCACTTTTCCACGTCTTTCCATAGACGACCAACCCTTCAGGAAGTACACAGCTCACGCACGGAAGCCTCAGAACGCCTAATTTCTGATCTCCCTAAAATTTCTGATTGGGGCAAAGCAAACCTAGTGTCGTTCAATGCCTCAAAAACTCAATTCCTCCACCTCTCAACTCGACACAACCTTCCAAATAACTATCCCCTCTTCTTCAGTGACACTCAACTGTCCCCTCCTCCTACACTAAACATTCTTGGTCTATCCTTTACTACATAGTAATCTAAACTGGAAACTTCACATCTCTCTAGCTAAAACAGCTTCCATGAAGTTAGGTGTTCTGAGCCGTCTCCGCCAGTTTTACTCATCTCCCCAACTGCTAACTCTATACAGGGGACTCATCCGCCCATGTATGGAGTATGCTTCACATGTTTGGGGAGGCTCCACTCATACAGCTCTTTTGAACAGGGTGGAATCAAAAGGTTTTCGTCTTATCAACTCCTTTCCTCTGACTGACTGTCTTCAGCCCCTTTCTCATCGCCGCAATGTTGCCTCTCTTGCTCTCTTTTACCGCTACTTCCATGCTAACTACTCTTCTGATCTCGCTAACTGCGTGCCTCCCCTGCTCCCGCGGCCTCGCTGCACAAGATTTGCTTCCTCCTCTCACCCCTATTCTGTCCACCTCTCTAATGCAAGAGTTAACCAGTATTCTCAGTCTTTCTTCCCTTTCTCTGGTAAACTCTGGAACTCTGCTTGCCCCTATATTTCCACCTGCCTATGACTTGAACTGTTTCAAGGGAGAGGTATCAAGACACTTATCTCATTCTTTTGGAACATGAATCCGGACTTTCCAGGGACCGGCACTAAAGTGGGCTATTTTGTTTTATTTTTGTTGCCCTTGGCCACCTCCCTTTCTACATAAAAAAATAAAAAATAAATAAATAAATAAATAAAAAAAAGTGGCACTGACATGGTAAGTCAGACACAGATATATTGGATGAAATTACATTTATATCAAGTGTAAAGACCATTTTTGTCTTATAATCATAGGGTGAAATTTGCATATCAATAATTCCATTTTGCATATCAAAAACAATTAACACTCAATATTTTGGGAAAAAAGCTGCATATCGTGAGAAATGAAAACTGCACATAATTGGCTACTGTACCATATGAGCATGTTACTTTTGTTTGATTACTACTTGATCTAGGTTTGATTTATGCACTACTGAGAAATCATATACAGAATTTCAGATTACTGTTGACTTTAGGATAAGTCAGGGGAAAACAACATTTTGCCTCATGGATGCAGTGGTAGATTTAGGATTATTCTATGGGAAAAATAAACACTTAAATGCCAGGCAATACAGTAACTGGAAAACTTTCTTACACTGAATTGTCTGCAGATGACAACAGCCTTACAGAGGATGAATCAGTAGATTTACTCTCAATTTCTTCTTTCTTCTTTTTGGTCAAAAAAGAAGTCCAATGGGAGCGTGACACCATCCCCACAGGCGAAGAAGGTACACTGTTGAGAGAGAAAATTAATGACATCATTGCAGAAAAATCAGTCATTAAATAAGAGCTCCAAAATTTATGTCATTTGAGCAAAAGAATGGAGTTAAATACCATTAACCTTTATCATCATAATTACTGGGCATGTGCTAGAGCATCATATCTAAATGTTCATCATTACCAAAATTTATTACAGTAAGGCCTTTTAATGAACTGAGGTCATAATACACAGAAAACTATGTAATTTAATAATACTACACAGGTAAAACATCATTCTCATTATCAGATACCAAGAGATGGAACAGGTGAACACAAAAGCATATTTCTCTAGTCATATATATATATATATATATATATATATATAATTTAGTGGGTCAGGATTGGGTAAGGTGAGATGTGGCCTTTTGATTTTACTTATTCATTATATATGACCCACTAAATTATGTGAAGGTCTTTCCACCATTCCTCTCCTACAAATAGTAAAAGAAAAAATCATACAATGAAACTGTCTAGAACACTTTTTTTTACAGTGGTGTAGTTTTAACTTAACATGGCGTACATTCAAAATATTGACTTCAAGTGTGGTGGCCTTTTATTATAATGCAGTATTGGCTTGGTGACAGGGAAAGTTCCCAGGACTGGACTAAGGTGAGACAAGGTGGTACATCACTATGGAGAGATCCTGAGCAAGTGGTAACATCAATATCAGGATCATGATTGGGGTACCTGTGATAGTAACCTTCCACATTTATTCATAACAGTGGGGTCTATGAGTAACGCGGTATCGAGTACCGTGGAAATGAGTAATGCAGTGTCAAAAAATCAAAAAAGTCGACAAATAACGCAGAAGTAAATGAATAACGCTGGGTGGCCAGTGGCTCTGCCGCCTCCGGCCGCCACCACCGTCGGCCACCCAGCTGGGCTGTCCTACTGACCCGCCCCATGCCCCGCACCGCTCAAGAGCGTGCCGCGGTGTGGCTAATTATAGAAACAGATGGCCAGCCATTTTCTTTGTTTTTGTCCTAGTGTCGGAGGGGAGGTGGTGGTGGGGAATGGGGGTGGGGAGGAGGGGGGGAGGGGGACATCCAGCACACAGAACTTCAGCACCAGTATGGATGAGTTGTTTACTGATCCTCCTCATGCCCTTCCTTCTCCTCTTCCTCCTCATCAACACACACACACACACACACACACACACGAATATGTGGTGAAAAAAGTGAAATGTCATTTTTGTTTTCTGGGCAAATTAGGCAAAGTTAAGGGAAAAAGTAAGAAAAAGCAAAGTTTTTGATTTTGGCCAGAACCAAAATGTTTTTCTGTATTGATTTCTTAAGAACGAGTAACACGGTATTGAGTAACGTGGTGTGTTACTAATACCATTTTGCGCGTTACTCGAATACCCACTGTATATTCATATTATATGTATAATGTTGTTACTGCAAATTCACATATCCTTATAAAGTACCCCCTTATTTTCCATAGATTTAGTTCCCGCACACTTGAAATTATGCAAAATTTATAGCTTTTTTATTGCATAACTAAAACTGTATTGAAAAAAATAATAATAAATTAAAAACAAATAAAAAAAATAATACAGATTACAGGCAGGCACAAGAGATTTACTGTATTTGACGGTGTATGAGACACACGGATGTATAGGATGCACCCCCCTTTCAGCAGGTAAGATTCAGGAAAAAAGTTTTTAGTGTACTTAAGCATATACAATTATACCTCTATATAAAAGTGCTTCAGGATACGAAAATTCCAAGATAAGAGCTGGGAAACGAGCCTAATCATTGCCAAGGATACAAGGAAATATTCACCATACAAACTGCGAGCATTAAGTTACACCAAGCCACCACTCGTTCACAGTGAATGAACAAAAAAAATTAAAATAAATACAAAAAAAATTATAAAACAGAAAAGATAAAAAGAAAACCTAGTGTTTATTTGTTTTTAAGTCTCTATTAATTTCATTATGTTTATTATTTAAGTTTAATTCTCGTCAGCTGATTTCACTCCTCCCCTCCTCTGCCACTATCTTACACCTCCGCCGTGCAAGTTAACCTACGTACACTTTTTATCACTTGATATTTACATTATTTGTTTATTCATTTATATTATCTGTATTTATTACATTTATTTTAATGACAAATACAGTCAGCCCTCATTTTTACGGACCTCAATTAATCGGACTTTCAATTTACCGGTCAATGTCCGTGGTCCGGAGGATTGTCCGATGCAGGCTGTGTTTGTCCAGAGAGTGACAACTTTCACCAGTAGGTAGCTCTCGCAGCAGAGGACGCAGGTGACGCTATTAACCCGTAAACTGCGGCTATGAGATTAAGAGGGGCTCCCGTGGTGCGACAATATCAGGAAAAAATTAACTTTCCTTAAATGATATCTACGCTATAGATATGTGTCACAAATATTTCAATTCACAATTCTGTAACTCAAAATGTACTGTAGCTACCATATTTCTAAGCATTTTTCACCACAAAAATGGATTTCTGGCAGTATCTGGGGCCATTGTGGAGAGTTGGTTGTGGGGATGGAGGTGGCAGTGGGAATACACACAGATGACTCGTTGCCATGACGACGACCATATGGCAGTTTTGTCAATGCCACATGTGAATACACACAACCATGTTCAGTCTGTGCATGTTTCTGTGTGTGTGTGTGTGTGTGTGTGTGTGTGTGTGTGTGTGTGTGTGTGTGTGTGTGTGTGAATCTATAACTCTCTCTCTCTCTGTCTGTTCTAAATAAATAAGTGAAACGAAAATGCTCTCTTCTGCTTGGTTCCCAATAAATAAAGTACTGAAATATTAGTTACGTGTAAGCCACAATACGTAATATACACACCATATTATACAGCTGTGTGTGTGTGTGTGTGTGTGTGTGTGTGATGCGCTGTGCGGGCAAGCTACACTTGGCTCTTCACATCTGACAGTGTCTAGTGAAGGAGCACTTGTTCCCATAAAATTGTTTGCTTTCATTGTTTGATTCATTCTTTTTTATACAAAAACAACTTCTAGACTACTAAATTGTACCTCCCTTTTACTATACATGAGACTCAAACTCTAATATCTATGAGAGGAGTGCAATGTCGGCTACATAAAATAAAAATATATTAGTTCCATTGTTTCCCTTTATAAGTATATGAATAACCAAATTCATATTAGGAGGATAAAAATTACTAAAAGAAAGGTTATCAAAATACTAAAAATAATAATTTCAAAGAAATACGAATCAAAGAAACTTTATGGTGCTTGTTTAACCCTTTCGGTGCTCCAGACCACGATCATGGTTTTGAGGGAAATGGCTCCTGACCATGATTGTGGTCCCATATTTGACGAGCCACAGAATTAAATTGCTCGCCTCCTGGCTGCTGCTTGTGGCCAGCTGACACTCTACCGTCCTCACTTGACTCATGGGACATGCCACTAGTTGTGTGGTTAGGAAAATATAGTCACAATGGCAATCACACCGTAAGGTATGAGATGCCTTTTTTTTTGTAATTATTATTATTTCCAGACGTTGCTAGCAGCTATTTCTGCATTCATTTACTGAAATAACATGAGTAATGATAAAATCTTATTGTTAGAGCAGATATGCCAGATATAATTCATTTATTAGTAGTATAATGCGTATATCATATATTACCATGTATGGGCATGTGTATCCTTGCTCATGACCTCCTCTCGCTATACTGTTTACATAAACCTTACATGGTAACAGCACTGAAACAAAGGAGGAGGATTGTATGGGACCCTCAGTCCGTGTCTGTCAGGAAAGATGGATGGTTCTCGACCCTCCACCTCTCGTGGCCCCTCACCTCGCCAGCCACCTGCTACGCCAACAGTGAGGCGTAGAAGCCCCACAATTGTTAGCACACCAAATGCTATTGTCATGACTCTAGCATCAGGAAATGAATATTCACATGAGAAGGAAAATATTGATGAGGTAGCACTTGATGTTTCAACTGTTTTTTTATGTTGAATTTGGAAATAATAGTATGTACACAAAAGGAAATACTCTGAAAACGTATTTTATACTATTTCTGTGGACATTACATAACACAGGTGTGAAAAAATTATCCTATTACATTCTGGAGCAATTTTGAGCAACTGGAGCTCAAATCAAGTGGAAAATACTGCGTAATTTAGAAAAATACTGCACAATTTGCGGTGGAAAATAACCACCCACTACGATGGCAACACTCAACCGCACACAACGTATCACCAGAAATACAACTTCCCATCATTATTGCATCCCTTTCCAGGCTCAGTAGAGACCTAAACTTTTCACAGTGATGCACAGAACTCTATTATGCTTGAGAATATGATTCTTTTTCATTTTTACAAACCTCGATTTTTCGGCCAGATTTGTGCCTCACAGACATGATCCAAAAACCTATTTGCGACCTGAAAGGGTTAAAAAGTGCTCTTCCAGAAGGCGTACAGCAGTTTACCGCTAAGCCACCCAGAAGGCTTACAGCAGTTTTCGGGTTAATATTATACTGTACCCTATTGCAGGTATAACCATATTTTACTCTCATGTATAGATACTATGCATATTGTACGATATTGTAGCCTATGAGTATGTGTACGAGACAATATAGGCTGTTTACTGTACAGTACAGAACTGCATTGTACTCAATTTTCAATATCCGGACTTTTTCACTTTTTGTACATGGCCCAGTCTGTATTAGTCTGTAAAAACAAGGGCTGACTGTACAATTTACCACTGTTTTCCTTATTAATATTGACTTTTTTCAGTGTACATCACTATTACTAAACTTTAATTTGCATGTTTTTTGTGTTGAAATGCATTATTCAGTTTTACATTTATTGAAATAGAAATCATTTTCCACCATACAAGCTATTTCGCGATATGAGCTCAGTTGTGTACCGAATTAAACTCATATGTAGAGTATGACTGTATTGTTAAAACATTCTAGCTGTACATTACACAAAAAGAAACATCGCTATATTAAAGCAATTTAGCAGTGCAGGCAAACAATAAGCATACACAAGACATCTCAACAGCAGGAAATAACATATATAATAATGATAATAATAGTAGTAATAGTAGTGATAACATTAACAATAACAAAACATTGGACACAAAAATAAAGTCAGCAGTGCATAAAACAGCAAGTAAGGTAAAGTACAGTACCCTCATGAGTTTCGCGCTATCCAAGTTTCGCAATCCTCCAGTTTGGAGCTTAGTCCTAAATTCTTACCATATTGAGTTACGCACATTATCACCCCAAGTTTCACACTGCTTTGACAAGTTTCGGTCATGTCTACCTACTGTTGACGTCACACGTGCTGCCTCAAGATTCCCTTAATTGGTTGACTGTCTTGACTGTGTGTACACAAGTCCTTACCCTTTTTCACCAGCATCCTGATAATTCTTCTATGATGTCAGGAAATAAAGGTGCTGCAGCATGTAGTTCGAAGAAACCTTTTTTGGCAAAAGGAAGCAGGCCAGAGAGGCAGGGTAAGAATCAAAGTCTGTTAAACATGAAGGAAAAAGGTGAAGTGTTGGATAAGCTTGATGCTGGAATGGGACCTACAGGCATTGGAAACTTATTCAACATTAGTGAATCTACTGTTAGAGAAATAAGAGCGAAACATGAAGGAAATGAGGAGGAAGAAAGGAAAAGGAAAAGGAAGATGAGCCAACTGTTCGGCAATTAACAGAAAATTTAAGGAGGCCATTTGCAATTTTGATTCAAATTCTGAGTGACATGAGACATGCATCCACGCAGTTCAGAAGGGATAAAATGGATACAAACAGATGTATGAAACACGAATGAAAAACTGACAAGCCCTGATCACAAGATACTTCAGTAACTGTGACAAGTGAGACGACACAACACCTGCTGTTGGTGCTGAAATGGATGAGGATGATAATGATGATGATCTGCTAGTGTACGATAAAGTAGCCCCCAAGGATTTGGGCAACGAATTTGAAGGCTTCACACTAGCGGACCATGCTCCACAGTGAGGCTATGAATGAATGGGGGGGTGGTTTTAAGCACCAGGCTATGAAATGTTAATATTCTTATAATTTTTCTCTTTTTTTCTTTTCAATAAAGTGTGTATCCCAATTTTTTTTTGTATTTACAAGAACATTCTTCACTGAAATTGCAACAGAAACATCAATTCAAAGGTATGTATTTTGAGATGAGGGAGTAAAGTGGGGGGGGAAAAAGTCAGCTTCTTCATGGGCTGGAATGATAAAGCACTTTTTCAGTGATTTTCAATACCCCGAGTTTCGCAATCCTCGAGTTTAGCGCTATACCTTAGGGAAGAAAGCAAGCGCGAAACTCGGGAGGGTACTGTAGAATCCTTTTTACAAAAGCATTTTGCCACTACACTTAAACATACAAGGAAAAAATAAGGACAAGAGGAAATACTTTAATCATCTTCAAAACCAGAAGTCATCATAGTCTACCAATTTTAATCTGAAGGAGATTGTGCAGTTGGCTCTTTTTCCTCCTGCTGCCATGATGGTGAGGGCATTGCTGTGTTTTTGTTATGATTATGAGCTTATTGTACCAAGATGTCTAACCTATATCATACATCTTGCAATGCTGGCAATGATAATACCCTACTTTTATTTCTTGACAACAGATGGCATTACCGGTAAGTCAGATCGCTGATCAGCTGATGTTTTTAAATGCAAGTCATTTCAGATTAGCTTACTTTCATTTTTACGAATTTATTTTTAAAGCACCAGTATAATACAATAATACCAGCAGTAAAATAAGGATGCACGGAGTTCAATAATAATAATAATAATAATAATAATAATAATAATAATAATAATAATAATAATAACAATAATAATAATGAAGATAATAATAGTAGTATTAGTATTGATCAAACCATAGTTTTATTCCCCACCAACAGATGGCAGTACTGGTAAGTCAGAAAGCCAATCAGCTGATGTTTATAAATGCAAGTCAGCATTTCAGATTAGATTGCTATTATTATATGGTGGTGGGTGGATCTTTTCCAAATGAGGAGTGAGTGCCCTCTACCTCCCATAGCTCATTCCACCCTCTGTCTCTCCTCATCTGAGACAAGGAGGCCTGGTAGTGGCAAGACTAGTAGTAAGGGTTTTACTTACTACTGGTTCGGCATGAACAATGGTCACCATATCAAGGGGATAGCCATAGGCATCTCCAGCAGACTGCAACCATCTGTTGTAGAGGTTACTCCGGTTGATGAGCGTATAATGCAATTAAGGCTGAAGCACAATTTAGGCTTCATGTCTGTTGTTGCAGTATATGCTCCTACCGATGTGTGTGAAACTGAAGAGGAGATGTTCTATGCCAAACTCGACTCTGTACTGGACCAGTGTCCCTGTCATGATGCACTCATTGTCCTGGGCGACTTTAATGCTGTCACTGGCACTGAAAAGGCTGGCTATGAAATATGTGTTGGGCCCCATGGTTCTGGTACCAGAAATGACAACAGCTCTTTCCTTCTGAATTTTGCAAGATCCAGAAGGCTGAGAATTGCGGGTTCCTGGTATCAGAGACCAGCACTGCAGCACTAGACTTGGTATAGCAATGCCAGAGGGGTAGCAAAGGAGATCGACCATATCCTTGTCAGTACTCGTTGGAGGATCCTCCAAAACTGCAGGGTTTTTCGGAGTGCTGAGTTCTTTGCAACTGATCATAGGCTTGTTGTTGCTACATTCAAGCTTCATATCAAGTCCAGAAAGCCTCCAAGATGTGACCACACTGTGTTTCATCTTGAGAAACTGAAGGACTTGACATGTGCCCAAGAGTATGCAGTGACAGTCTCCAATCGGTTTAGAGCGCTCGACACCCTTGAGTCACTGGAGGTTCTGGTAATGGCCCTAGAGGCACTGTACGAGGAGGTGAAGCCATTAGGACTTAAGGGGGCTATCACGCTGAATTTCTGACGAATATTTTTGCAAGTACTCAAAAAAAAATTTTAATTCCCTACAATCTCGTAGGCTCTGGCTATTCTGTGTTGTAATATTTCTACTAAATACACAAAAATAAAGGAGTAATGACTAATTTTCTGACCCCCCAACCTCCCCACCACACCTCTGACCCCTACTGTTCGTGCACATTTACTCCACTAAGGTTTTTTATCACAAAAAATAGCCAAAATGTGATGTATTTTAATATTCACTTCTAATAGCTAGCTGGCAACCATACATGGTGTATGTTGAAAACCCTCAGTACAGAGAAAAGACAGGCAGTCACTACTAAAGAGTCATAAGGAGAGTATGTCTCTCGCCTCTCTAAAAAACTATTTTTATTGGAAGCATTTTTCAAATAATTTTCACCAGAATGGCAAGACCATATAAGAAGAAGCATATGAATAGAAATAGAGCAAGTAAAATGAATAAAATAAGGGCTACCTTCTATCTCAGTCAAGAGTGGCGAAAGTATATCATCACGGCCACTCTATAGTCTAGCGCTTTATCTAACTCATTCCCCTTTGAGCAACAAATACCATATAAAAAGGTGGAACAGGTACACTAGCAGTACTTTATAATATCATGTAAAGACCATAAAATGCATTAAGGTGTGTATTGGCGTAGAAATCAGAGTAAAAAATATTTAAAAAATCGGGGAAATGTATTTTCAACTGCAAAGCTCAATATCTCAAAACTACACTTTTTTCTACATTTTTGTAAATAACTCCATAATTATCTAACCAATTCTAATAGGATTTGGATAATTTTAAAGCTGAATAAATTTGCAATTTTTTTTGTAGTAGGGTTTTTATTTTAGTTTTTAGAAGTTCATATATGATGTTTTTTCTCCAATAGAATGGAGATTTAAAAAAAAATTATTGAGAAGAGATTCCAAAAATCGTACTAAAAAACTTAGGTATTACTATTGTGTATATGTGGTATATTTTTCAACAAATTTGGTCGATGGATCAATGACATAATTGTTTTTGTTTTTGTCAAAAATCTTTTTTTTTTACTTCATCATTTATCAACCAAATGACATGAAACTTGGTTATGAACATCTCAGTATAGGTATATGTAACATATTAAAAAATCACGAAAATCAGACTAAAATCAATGAAGTTTGTTATCGAGCGCGATGGCCCGCTTAAGGTTTCTTGGACCAAGACCAAGGTTCAGGTGTTTGGAGGCATCCTGGATGAAACAGTACAGTCTGTCCATGCATATGGTGAGGACATTGAGATCTTGAAAACCTTCACATACCTTGGTAGTGTAGTGCATAATGATGGTTGGTCAAGGCAAGAAGTCACACGGCAGATTGGCCTGGCCCACGGCATTATGGACTCACTCAACACAAGTATTTGGCATTGTCAATACCTGTGCACACGGACAAAGATTCGGATCTTCAAGTTGCTGGTGATCCCTGTCCTACTCTATGGTTGTGAGACATGGACACTGAACACTGACCTGAAGACGCAAATTGATGCCTTTGGTACTAGATGTCTTGGCAGGATCATGGGATACCGGTGGTATAACTTTGTGTCAAATCAGCAATTGTTCCGTGAGACCGATTCGAGGCCTATTACTAGCATAGTCCGTCAGTGGCAACTGCCGCTATATGGGCACGTTGTGTGATACCCAGAAGCCAATCTATGCTTATTCTCCGGCTTGGAGGAGGCCAAGGGGATGCCCACAAAACTCTTGGCTGTGTCAAGTCGATGCCTCCTGCTGGGAGTCACTCAGTATGGGAAGGGAGCCTGCATGGAGACTCGCAAGGTGGGACCACCAGGTGTGGCACCGTAAGGTAGGCGAGGCAACATGCCCCCTGGTATATGCCCCCCATGATTGTTTGCCATCATTTTTACAAATTTGTTTTTAAATCACCGGTAATAATACAACAATACTACCAATAAAATAAGGATGCATGGAGTTTAGGGTAGATAAAAGAACTGAGCATAAGCTGAGTTACTGAGCATCAGAGAGATCAGCCTAGGCCTACAGGAGGTGTCAAACTTCACCTATGATATATAAGACACAGGGCAATTTTTTTAGCCAAAATTTTGGAAAAAAGTGCATCTTATATGCCATCATATGCACTATGTTGAGAGAGTCCATAACACTGTGGGCCAGGCCAATCCACTGTACAATTTCCTGGCTCAACCTATCATCGTTATGGATTATACTACCAAAGTATGTGAATTATTCCAAAATCTCAATGTCCTAGCCTCACACATGAACTAACTGTACTGTTTCATCCAGTAAGCCTACAAACACCTGACTCGTAAATCCAAAGGAATAGCTATGTTGAATTTTGTGATGTCGAGTCCGTGCCGTTGGCTCTAGGATTATCAGGACAGAAGATTCTCGGAGTGCCCACAGTGTGTCAGCCAACTCAGGCCGAGAAGAATCGCGCTGCATCATCAGCCATCGCTCAAGACTTGAAGGCAGCTTCGGGTCCTATGAGGTTGTATGTCGGGTCTCTTCACTTCAACATTACTGAGGGGAATCTTTGAGCCTTTTGGGAAGATGACTATATCCAGTTGATAATGGACTCTGAAACTGGACAGTCCAAAGGTTATGGCTTATTGCTCGCTCCGTGATTCAGATGAAATGGAAAGGACAGGCACAGATTTAGGTTCTACTGGCAGACTTCAACTGATGATGTCTTGGCCCAGGAAACTTGAGTTCCTAGGGCTTCACCTCCTTGTGCAGTGCCTCGAGAGCCATTACCAGAACCTTCAGTGACTCACCAAAGATTAATGTTTCATTGGCAAAAACAAGATCTGTAATCTCAATATTACTGACAGATGCTCCACAATGACTTTGGTCTGCAACTCTGCCTAGTACCCAGTCCATGCATGTGTTGAAAAAAAGATAGAGCAAGCATGCATCCCTGCCTCACTCCCATATTCACAGGAAAGAAGCAGGACTTGCCTCTTCCATACTTCACAGTACTCACAGTTCCAGAGTACAGGGCAGTTAATAGATCAATATTCCTTCAGGAATTCCAAGGAGACACAGATGATCCCAAAGTGTCTCTCAATGCACTGAATCAAACATCATCTTGAGATCAACATAGGCTGCGAGCATCCCTTATTGAAACTCATGGCAGCAATCCACCAATGCACAAAGCACTGGGATGCAGTCAGTTGTTGACTTACTGGGTGTGAACCCAAACTGTTCAGGTCTCAGGTGTTTCAGCAGAAGACTGTGGATCTGTATCAGCAGTCTGGTACACTGATCAGGGTTACATGGCAATAGTTGTTGCAGTCTTGACCCTTTCCTCTTTCAGATAGGGATGACCAACCCCTTTTTCCAATCAGAAAGAATGGTACGTGAATGCCGTACAGCAGTCAAGATAGCATGCAACCCATCAATCATGGCCTAATCCCGCAGCTCTGAGCAGCCCCACACTGATGTTACAGATACCCACAGAACCCATGGCTGCAGCACATCAATGCCTCTTCCAGGGAGTTGCTCAGTATGGGAAGGGAGCCTGCATAGGGACTAACAAGACATGTCCAATGGGAGTGGTGCCATATGGTACGTGTACCAATGCACCCCCCCCCAGGGCATGTATCCCATGACTGATTGATTGATTCTGATAATCCAACCCATTCTTGGTCCCCTTTTAATCAGGTTGCAGAGTTTTAAAGCAATAATTTCCTCCTCCCTTCCATACATACAACAAGAAAATTCACTTCTAAAAACATGGAATGGTTCCTACCTTGACACTTTGTGAGACAGCATCTTGGATTTCGGAGTCAAGTAATGTTCTGTATATTGCTGTAGCAGCTGTCGATACTTCATTTTCTCTTCATGCAAGAAGCTCTGTTGATGATGAATATCTCATTATATAGTTTATATCCTCAATTAATGAATAATACCACTTCACTGGCTATTTTACATGATTACAAATGTGCAAAAAAAGATAAAAGGATAAATTCACAATCCAAAAGCACATTTTTATATATGATTACATTTTCATTATTTGTTAATAAGGAAAGACAAACTAAAAATACAACTATGGATGATAAGTTTTACCATATGATTGGTTACTTCAGTGTCTAAATATTATAATGACAAATTTCACAAACCATCCCAATCATGAATGGTTCAGTAACACAGCAGACAAGTTAAAGTGGATATTTTTCTGTTTACAGATTCAATTTTGGTCTAGTTGCTCAAGTTTAAAGTTTAAATTTTTAGATTTTAACTTATATTGTGCATTTTGGCATACAAATACATAGAATCTATTCATCTATCCTTCTCTCTCAATTTAGTCTTCCCTCAAAAACTCTTTAGTAAAAGCTTATCTAATCAGTTATACAAGATCTCATTTTCATTCACACTATATATATGTGAAGTACTATACCAATTGTCATAGTACCCTAAACCACTTGCATTGGGTGAATGAGTCTGAGGTACAGAATCGCACAATAATGTTGAAAATTCCCATAAATAAATCAAACTTCCACCCCTATGCTGCATATCCTAATTTTTATGGCTTTCCTGAATTTTCTCTTTTCAATCATATACAGTAGTTGTGTATTAAATATTAACTAAACATCAAGAAAAATGCTATTCTGTGAATTACCTTACAGCAAAAGACCCAACATATCATACCACACTCTATCTGATTATCTATAGTAAGATAAAAAGATTACATGCATACAGTTCCCTCACTCAACAACAACAGTTTTGTCTCTTCTACGTGTATTTACTGTTAATAAACCATAATGTGCAAAATTTCATACTGATTTTTGGGTTTTATAAGTTATCAAGTTTATCTGATAAAGAAACATTATTATTCCAAGTTAAGGAAACCCTAACATTAAGTAAAAGACTTAAGTAAATAAGTAAATATTATTGTTAAATATTGTTACATATTGTGTATATGTAATAAGCACACCAAAAAATCATGAATATTCAATTTTTGCAAGGTTCTTGATCCCTTAACCTTTGCAAATATTGAGGACCTACTGTACTCACCACAGATAGCACTATTCACAGTGCTTTCGTCATTGCTATTGGATCACATAATATAACAAGGAAATAATGAACCCACGATACAGGGAGTCCTCCTTATACACTAATTCTTTATCTGTTAAATTCACAGTTACGGAATTTGGCAATTACTACCCTTGATTCTGTTTACGGTAAGAAAAATTCACAGATACGGTATCCGCTCGTGTTTTGTTTACACCATACCATAGCGCCACCACATCGTGCAGCTACCACAACAATCAGTTTCTTCCCGCGTGTCACATTGAACGCAAGTTAAATCCTTACGGTGTGTTTTTTGTGGATATTATTATTACGACACCCTCATCTTTGTCTGCCCACTCAGCCTAAGATGATTAAGGGCTGAGATCCCTACTGCCCCTTAGCCTCAGGAGGAACATCATTTGATAGAATATGTGGTGAGTAAAAGGTAATAAAAACATTTTCTCTATTTCTTTTGCACAGTACTTTACATTTTTTAATGTGATTATTTTCATGTATTTTCATGCCTGTAGAGGTGACTTTCAAAGTGCTAGAACACATTCCCTATTATTACATGTTATGATGGGTTCGGTGTTCGGTAATTTCAATTTGCAGTAAGGTTTTCAGGAACACATATGTACCGCATAATGAGGACTTACCATACCAAGAACTTAACCCATACACAATCAGCAGCATATACTTACATCGCATGTCATTGATGCAAATTTTGGTACAGTAAAAGCCCTCGTATCCGGCATCAATGGGACCTACGTCATACCAGATATTTGAAAATTCCAGATCATAAAATGAGTCTATAATCACTCATTTTATTCACTAACCATATCAGATGTACACCAACAAAGCATAACAGCACTCACTTTATTAACTAATCATGTGAATGAGCCATAACAGCAACAAATCTTAACAATTAAACTGTGTTTTGTTACGTTACTGTACTCCCAGCGTCAACAACAAAGAAACTGCCTAGTCATCACTGGTCTCACTGGTTGATTGTACACTTTTCTTAGCCTTATGTCCAACTTTAAAAAACTCTCTTATATCTCTCTGCTTGCAACTTTTTCCTCTTTGTAATAAAAACTCATTTTGAATGCAGTGAACAGCCATAACATCACGAGTGGTCATGTAAGTGCACTGTTCAGCAAACCTAACAAAAACCGCTAAACCTTTTGCTGCATCCATCCACGAAACTTTGGGCTCAGGGTCATCTTCTTCCTCGCTATCTACCTCAGTTATTTTTTTGTATCTTTCTTCAGTACCGCATCGATAAGGTCTTCATCAGATAGAGTGAATGTGACTGCTTTGTCTTTGTCACCGTTCACCCACTCTTCTACCTCCTCATCAGTTACGTTAAGTTTAGCACACCCACCCATCTCCACCAACTTGCGCTCCACCGACTTACACCTGGGACCTCCAAAACCTTCAAAGTCATCATCATCGCTTCCCTCATCCTCAAACATTATCAGTGGATACAATTTTTGCCAACATCGCATCAAAGTTTGTTGCTTATTATCCTGCCAAGCTAGCAAAGCCATAAAGATAGTGTCTTTGACACTGAACTGTTTCTGGAAATCAGGGATCGTACCATCATAAAAATTTACGAGTTTACACACGAAACTTCTACCATAATTCACTTTAAAGTTCTGGATGATGCCCTGATCCATGGGCTGGATTAAACTTGTAACATTAGGGGGCAAATAAACAACAAAGATGTTACCCACTACAAGCTCCTCTGCTGGTGGATGAGCTCTGCAGTTATCAAGTAGCAACACAACTTTGCTATCCTCTAGGAGTCCTTTCTTTTTCAAATTTTCCTTAACAGATGGAACAAACACATGCTTAAACCAGTCCATGAAAATTTCAGAGTTCATCCAAGCACTATTTTGTGCATGATAATCTACAGGCAAGTATGTGATGTTCTTAAAACAGCGTGGCTTTTTGTACTTTTCCTTTGGAAAAAATATGCTGGATACTTGAAGTTGTCGGTTACTTGGATGCCGGATACAAGGGCTTTTACTGTACAAGTGTATGTATGTATATGCCAGGTTATTGGCAGTTTAATTGCGCCCATAAAGAGTTGGCACAGTTCAATTCCAAAGATATCTATGTATAGCCAGACTCTTCTGCACCATTTCACCAACTCCCAAGCATCACCAGACTGACCCAGTGACAGTGAGATAACTGTGATGAGTCAACATGTCAAATGAGTGTTTTTCCAGTTCTGACGAGCGAAATTGAACACATGCTGGACAATACTGTGCCGATGTTATTGGTAGGAGAAGAGAGTGGATCGTGATACATCACTATCATCATATTCAGACGATGACAGGATTTATAGGCCTCATAAATGAGAATGAAAGGGACACTGAATGTTCTGATTCTTGGAAAGGATGAGTGCAAATTTGACAGGAATTAACTCTCCCCAAGCTCAATACTGGAGATAGTGATGGTGATAATAAAGGTGAAGGTAATGAAGATCATGCTGGTGATGGTTACAATGGTGTACAGACAACTGATGGTACTTTTTTTTTTTGGTCAATTTCCTAAATCAAAAATAATTAACTTCTGAGCACCTAAGCCCTCATATATGTATGAGGTTTAAATCTTGTTTTAATTTCAAAAATTTTAAAAATTTTAAAAAATCCAGCAACTGGGAAAAAAATTCATTTTTAGTTCTAATGGTGTACAGGCTTACACTATCAAAGGTGGTGTAGTATCAGGGTAATGATTTTAGGCAGAGAGTATGTATATAATGCATGTTGAGGGAAGTGGTATTTCAACAGCAGTTCACTAAAATATTGTGGTGAAAGCAACACATGAAAAGAATCATAAAGGCAATATAATGATTTTGGGTGAAGGCATGGGAGAGAGGACAGAAAGAACAATGAAAAGAATAGAAAGTATACTGCAAGAACACACAGGATCCATAGTCAATAAGAAGCTGAAGAAATCATGGGTTTTATAATACAAAAAGCGTACTTTTACATGGAATACCAAAAATTAAACAGAAAACGAGGAGACAAATTCATCCATGATGAATGCTGAGAGTAACGACTTCTTCTTATTCTTCTTTTCCTTCTTCTTCTTGTAAGAGTTACTCTCTGCAACTGCCTATGGACAAATTTGGCTCATCTGTATTTTCAGTATTCCATGCAAAACTTCACTTTTAGCATTACAAAAGCATGCTCTCTTGGAGGTAAAGCTTGTAAACAATTGATAAAAATGTTAGATTGTGCATAAACATATACAGGTACCTCTCGTTTTACGCTTCTTTGTTTTATGTATTTTTGAATTTACGCAGGTTCCAAAATCCCCCCAAAATATATAATTTAGGTACGTTTCTTTTCACTTGTATGCGTAATTTTGTTGAGTGGCCAACAGATGTCTCACGTGAATTCCTTTATGCAGCCCAAACAATAATAGTTACACAATCACATGTGCGTACAATATAAGTCACCTGATATATCTTTTTGTCATGATTTCTCCTCAACAACAGAGTTTAGGTTGACATTAGTCACAGATGAGTTAAACTCATGCAACACCCAAGAGAATCAAGGGAGAAAAATTGAGTGATTTTTATCATGTTGGAAGGAATTATCTAGTGACCCTTGGGTACATAGCCCTGTTCAGGGTAAGAATCTCTTCTCCTTTACTGGTTATCCATCTCAAAGCAGGTAGAAAAGAATGAGGTCCCTTCCTTGTGTAGCTGTGACCATGGACAGGGCACTGAGCTAACCTACCCTCTTGGCCGTAGCCAGGGCCACCAAGAAAAGCGTCTTCCTAGATAAATGTTGTGACCTCACTGAACGTTTCCCTTTGTGACTCATAACACAAGGGGGTATTCACACCCTGCCCTCTAAAGACAACCTCTCCCTCCACACAAAACTACATGCACCGAATTACACACACATCCTTCACTCAAAATTATTTCTAAATATGGCAACTCCTACACCAGCCTCGGAGTCCCCCCCTGGGGAGGAGACCATAAATGTCCCCAGGTCGGACTGCTCTTCTGGTATCGACCCAAAGCGTCTTGACACCCCCCTCACATTTTTCTCCATCAACTTCTGCAATCGCAGTCTTCGATCTAATTTTCAATCTGTAGAACACCACCTCTCCTCCACTAAACCTCATCTTCTTTTCCTCACTGAAACACAGGTGTCTGAGGCAACAGACAGTAACCCCTTTTCTGTTCCCTCCTACTTTCTCTATCCTCATTTTCATTCCAAAGCTGGATGTTGCATCTATGTCCACAACGACATAACTTGCTCTCGTGCTCACGCTCTTGAATCTTCTGAGTTTTCTACCATCTGGCTTCGACTTCAAAGTCACTCTCTAAATTTTTCTGTGCTGTATATCTCTCACCTAACTCCTCTCACTATAGAAAATTCTTTGACTACCTAACTTCCAAAGTGGAGCACATTTTGACTCTCTTTTCTTTTGCGGAGATCTCCATTCTTGGAGACTACAATGTTCACCACCAGCTTTGGCTTTCCTCTCCTTTCACTGACCATCCTGGTGAACTTGCCTATAACTTTGCTATCCTACATGACCTAGAGCAACTCGTGCAACACCCTACTCGTATTCCTGATCGTCTTCGGAAATACGCCTAACATTCTTGACCTTTTCCTAACCTTTAATCCTTCTGCTTATGCTGTCACCCTTTCTTCTCCGTTGGGTTCCTCCGATCACAATCTCATATCTGTATCTTGTCCTATCTCTCCAATTCCTCCACAGGATCCTCCAAAGTGGAGGTGACTTTGACAATTTGCCTCTGCTAGTTGGGCAGATCTGAGGAGGTATTATGCTGATTTTCCCTGGAATGATTACTGCTTCCGTGACAGAGACCCGTCTCTGTGTGCTGAGCGCATAAAAGAGGTGATAGTGTCTGGCATGGAGGCGTACATTTCTCACTCTTTTTCTCGACCTAAACCTTCCAAACACTGGTTTAACAGAGCCTGCTCTCGTGCTATCCATGATAGAGAGGTGGCCCACAAAACGTACTTGAGCCTTCCATCACCTGAGTCTCACGCGCTTTATATTTCTGCCCGAAATCATGCCAAGTCTGTTCTTCAATCAATCAATCATGGGGGGCATACGCCGTTGCCTCACCTACCCTACGGCGCCACTCCTGGCGGTCACGCCTCGCGAGTCTCCATGCAGGCTCCCTTCCTATACCGAGTAACTCCCAGCAGGAGGCATCGACTTGCCGCAGCCAAGAGTTCTGTGGGCATCCCCTAGGCCTCCTCCAAGTTGGGTTGTCCCTTACGGAAACAACCCGACAAGCAGGGTCGGCTTCCGGGTATCGCGCCACATGCCCATATAGCCGCAGTTGGCGCTGACGGACTATGCTAGTAATAGGCCTCGAATCGGTCTCGTGGAACAATCGCTGATTTGACACAAAGTCATACCAGCGTATCCCATGATCCTGCGAAGGCATCTAGTACCAAAGACATCAATTCGCCTCTTCAGGTCGGTGTTCAGCGTCCATGTCTCACAACCATAGAGTAAGACAGGGATCACCAGCGACTGAAGATCCAAATCTTTGTCCGTCTGCACAGGTATCGACAACGCCAAATACTCGTGTTGAGCGAATCCATAACGCCGTGGGCCAGGCCAATCCACCGTGTGACTTCTTGGCTCGACCCACCATCGTTATGTACTACACTACCAAGGTATGTGAAACTTTTCAAGATCTCAATGTCCTCGCCACACGCATGGACAGACTGTACTGTTTCATCCAGCACGCCTCCAAACACCTGGACCTTGGTCTTGGCCCAGGAAACCTTAAGTCCCAAGGGCTTCATCTCCTCGTGCAGTGCCTCTAGAGCCATTACCAGAACCTCCAGTGACTCAGCGAAGATTGCTGCATCATCAGCAAAAACAAGATCTGTAATCTTGGTGTTGCCGACAGATGCTCCACAATGACTTTGTTCCACAACTCTGCCTAGTACCCAATCCATGCATGTGTTGAAAAGTGATGGAGCAAGCACACAGCCCTGCCTCACACCTGTATTCACAGGGAAGAAGCTGGACATGCCTCCTCCACACTTCACAGCACTTACAGTCCCGGAGTAGAGGCCAGTTAATAGACCAACAATACTTGCAAGAATCCCACAGAGACGCAGAAGATCCCAGAGTGTCTCTCGATGCACTGAGTCAAACACCTTCTTGAGATCGACATAGGCTGCAAACATTCCCTGTCGAAACTCACGTTGGCGCTCCACTAGTACGCGAAGCGCTTGGATACGGTCAGTTGTTGACTTACCGGGCGTGAACCCTGACTGTTCAGGTCTCTGATGCTTCAGCAGGTGACTGCGGATCCGTGTCAGCAGCAAATGGGCAAGCACCTTGCCTGGTACGCTGAGCAGCGTTATTCCACAGTAGTTATTGCAGTCTTGACGGTCTCCTTTCCCCTTCCAGATAGGGACGACCAACCCCTTCTTCCAGTCAGGGGGAATGGTACCTGAATGCCATACAGCAGTCAAGACAGCAAGACAGCATGCAACCCACGGATCATGGCATCACCCCCAGCTTTGAGCAGCTCCGCACTGATGTTGCAGATACCAGCTGCCTTTCTACCCCTCAACTTTGCCACAGCCTCTTTGACATCGCCAATGGAGGGTGCAGTTTCGTCAATGGGTGGATCAGCATCCAGCGTCTGGAATCCTGCAGTCTGAAGCTGTCTGCTTGGAGGATCCACCGTGAACAGCTGCTCAAAGTGCTCAGCCCAACGAGCCATCTGCCCATCTGCATCCAATACGAGGCAACCATCTGCTGTTCAGATAGCACTCACCTGAGAAGTAGACTTGGAGCGGAGTTTTTTCAAGAGCTCGATAGGCAGGTCTGAGGTCATTAGCATTTAAATGACACTCGACATCCTCAGCGAGACCCCTGACGTACCTCTCCTTGTCTCTTCTCAGAAGAGTTCTAGTCCTACGTGACAGAGCCCTGTACTGGTCATGGTCCCCAGCAAGTCTGGCAGCGCGGCTCTCCTCAATACTTTCCAGCGTCTCTACCGAGGTGAAGCCACTCCGTGACCTCGGGCGCTCTCCAATGCATTCCTTGGCAGCCTCAAGAGTCTCACGTTTGAAGGTATCCCATAGCTCCTCAGGGTCCTCAAGGGTGTCGAGCACTCTAAACCGATTGGAAACTGTCACTGCATAATCTTGTGCACATGTCAAGTCCTTCAGCTTCTCAAGATGAAACACAGTGTGGTTGCGTCTTGGAGGCTTTCTGGACTTGATATGAAGCATGAGTGAAGCAACAACAAGCATAGAACTCGGCACTCCGAAAAACCCTGCAGTTCTGGAGGATCCTCCGAGTACTGACAAGGATATGATCGATCTCCTTCGCTACCCCTCTGGCATTGCTATACCAAGTCCAGCGGTGAAGCGCTGGTCTCTGATACCAGGAACCCACCTTCTGGATCTTGCAAAATTCAGAAGGAAAGAGCTGTTGTCATTCCTGGTACCAGAACCATGGGGCCCAACATATATTTCATAGCCAACCCTTTCGGTGCTAGTGACAGCATTAAAGTCGCCCAGGACAATGAGTGCATCACGACGGGGACACTGGTCCAGTACAGAGTCGAGTTTGGCATAGAACATCTCCTTCTCTTCAGTTTCACATACCCCAGTAGGAGCATATACAGCAACAACAGACATGAAGCCTAAACTTTGCTTCAGCCTTAATCGCATTATACATTCATCAACCAGAGTAACCTCTACAACAGACAGCTGTAGTCTGCTCGAGACGCCTGACTACCCCCTTGACATGGTGACCATTGCTCGTGCCGGACCAGTAGTAAGTAAAACACTTACTACTAGTCTCGCCACTGCCAGGCCTCCTGGTCTCAGAGAGCCCCACCATATCCACCCTCAGCCTACTGAGCTCATCTGATAAATGAGGCAGTCGGTGATCCTCTGAGAGACTCAGGACATTCCAGGAGCCCACACACAGAACCCTTCAAAGGTTCACCCCAGGAGCGGTCCAACGTGCAGGCGCCACATCTGCAGCCCCACCGGCACCCCCCAAAATCAGAAGTAGGACTAGGGGGTCCTCCCACCCACCCAAGAGGTCTGCACAGTCGGACCCCCCGGCACACTTGGATCAGGGCCGTGGCCAGAGGCTCTCCCGCACCTATAGCCCCCACCCCGACCTCTGCCTCTAACTTTGTTGGTAGCTGTGGGTATTTTTTACAGGGGCGGTTGCAAGCCCCACCCCAACCAGCTGGTCAGCCATGGCCAAGGACAGTGGTATCCCTGGGGGAAGGACCCTGGCTGCCCAAAAAGGAGGAAGAAAGGCACATATGAGGAGAGACAGAGGGGGGGAGTGAGCTATGGGAGGTAGAGGGCACTCACTCCTCACTTGGAAAGAATCCACCCACCACCAGAAGTCTGTTCTTCAACTTGCCAAAAACTCCTTCATTCACAGAAAGTGTCAAAATCTTTCCAAATATAACTCACCTCGAGACTTCTGTCATCTAGTCAAAAACATCTCTAACAACTTTACCTCTTCATCTTTCCCTCCTTTAGCTCAACCGGATGGCACCAATGCCATCTCATCTATCTCTAAAGCTGAACTCTTCGCTCAAACATTTGCTAATAACTCTACCTTGGACAATTCCGGGCTTGTTCCTCCTCCTCCTCCCCCCTCTGACTACTTCATGCTACCTATTAAAATCCTTCGTAATGATGTTTTCCATGCCCTCACTGGCCTAAACCCTCGGAAGGCTTATGGACCTGATGGGATCCCTCCTCTTGTTCTCCGAAACTGTGCCTCCATGCTTGCACCTTGCTTAGTCAAACTCTTTCAACTCTGTCTATTTACATCTACCTTTCCTTTTTGCTGGAAGTTTGCCTACATACTGCATGTTCCTAAAAAGGGTGACCATTCTAATCCTTCAAACTACTGTCCTATTGCTTTAACCCTTAAATGACGGTGATCGTTCATGTAAGCGCGCCCCGCACTGTCTTGTGGGGCGGTGATCATTCATGTAATCAGCATTTTTCCCGCGCGCCGTTTCAAATCAGGCGCGGACTTTTTCTCCCTAAATGATTGACTAGTCATATGGCAACACTTCTCAGTGAGGGAGGAGTTATCAGGATCCTCCTGTTACACACCAGACCAAATTTCCCTGCCATCGAGGTGACTTCTGGCAGCTCCCAAGTACGCGTCGGGTAGAAAGACCACTCTAGCTGAGATGATGAATTAGGCTGCTGATATCAGTGATTTATTAGGGAGTGTTTTAGAAGATATTGATGATAGTGAGTGGAGTATGGAGTCAGAAGAGAGTGAAGAGAGTACTTCTGAGGAGGATGAAGATGGAGAAGAAATTACGAGGGCAGCAGTGGATGCAGACTCATCATAGTCTGGTGAATGCCATCGGACATATTGGCCGCGAGCAATGTGTCTCAGAGTGTCGCTGGACATGGTGTGGCCGCTGTGACGCATGGAGCGTGACTGAATGAAACATTGCTTGCCTTAACCAAGTCACCAAGCAAAGTTGTCAAATTATTGCACTTGCTGCCTTTTTATTTGTAATAATAGTAATGGTAATAAATATGGAAAAAAAAATAATACAGTTGTTATTTAGCTCTGATAAAAAATTTTAAAAAACAGGCAAGGAAAGCTACATTCATGAGAGAGAGAGGGAGAGAGGGAGAGGGAGAGGGAGAGAGAGAGAGAGAGAGAGAGAGAGAGAGAGAGAGAGAGAGAGAGAGAGAGAGCGAGACTGAGCGAGCGAGCGAGGGAGAGAGAGACCAAGCGCCCGGGGGTACCTTTCTACCCAGAGCCTCACATCAAGCCCCGCCCACATAATTATTTGACACGCTATAACTTGACTCTCAGCTGTCACTGTGTGCTAACAAACACATCACTGCAATCAGCATCAAAAGGAGGCATAGATCTATAAAACTGGAATAGTTCTGTAACATTTAAGAGGTACTGTATATTACCCGGAAATGGAGCAGAAAACTCACTGAGCAGGCCGTCAGTTAAGGGTTAATCTCCTGCTTATCTAAAGTTTTTGAATCTATTCTCAACAAGATTCTTAAACACCTATTACTTCACAATCTTCTATCTGACCACCAGTATGGCTTCCGCCAAGTCCACTCTACTGGTGATCTTCTGGCTTTCCTTACTGAGTCTTGGTCATCCTCTTTTAGAGATTTTGGTGAAACTTTTGCTGTGGCCCTAGACATATCAAAAGCTTTTGAGAGTCTAGCACAAAGCTTTAATTTCCAAACTGCCCTCCTATGGCTTCTATCCTTCTCTCTGCAACTTCATCTCAAGTTTCCTTTCTGATCATTCTATTGCTGCTGTGGTAGACGGTCACTGTTCTTCCCCTAAATCTATCAACAGTGGTGTTCCTCAAGGGTCTGTGCTATCACCCACTCTCTTCCTATTATTCATCAATGATCGTCTAAACCAAACTTCTTGCCCTATCCACTCCTATGCTGATGATACCACCTTGCACTTTTCCACGTCTCTCCATAGACGACCAACCCTTCAGGAAGTACACAGCTCACGCAAGGAAGCCTCAGAATGCCTAACTTCTAATCTCTCTAAAATTTCTGATTGGGGCAAAGCAAACCTAGTGCTGTTCAATGCCTCAAAAACTCAATTCCTCCACCTCTCAACTCGACACAACCTTCCAAATAACTATCCCCTCTTCTTCAGTGACACTGAACTGTCCCCTTCTCCTACACTAAACATTCTTGGTCTATCCTTTACTAGTAATCTAAACTGGAAACTTCACATCTCCTCTCTAGCTAAAACAGCTTCCATGAAGTTAGGTGTTCTGAGCCGTCTTCACCAGTTTTACTCACCTCCCCAACTGCTAACTCTATACAGGGGACTCATCCGCCCATGTATGGAGTATGCTTCACTCATACAGCTCTTTTGAACAGGGTGGAATCAAAAGCTTTTCGTCTTGTCAACTCCTCTCCTCTGACTGACTGTCTTCAGCCCCTTTCTCATCGCCGTAATGTTGCCTCTCTTGCTCTCTTTTACCGCTACTTCCATGCTAGCTGCTCTTCTGATCTCGCTAACTGCGTGCCTCCCCTGCTCCCGCGGCCTCGCTGCACAAGAGTTGTTTCTTCCTCTCACCCCTATTCTGTCCACCTCTCTAATGCAAGAGTTAACCAATATTCTCAGTCTTTCTTCCCTTTCTCTGGTAAACTCTGGAACTCTGCTTACCCCTATATTTCCACCTGCCTATGACTTGAACTGTTTCAAGACAGAGGTATCAAGACACTTATCCCATTCTTTTGGAACATGAATCCTGACTTTCCAGGGACCGGCACTAAAGTGGGCTATTTTGTTTTATTTTTGTTGCCCTTGGCCGCCTCCCTTTCTACATAAAAAAAAAAAAAAAATCCCAGAAAGATGCCCGATCTAAAGATTCAAAGGGAGGACCCGACAAGGCTGTAAGGACCATGTCCACATTTCATGAAGGAGCTCTGAAACGGCCGAGGAACTGTTCTTGAACAAGTCTTAATAACTTCCCGGAGAACAGCATCTGAGGAGAGGTCAAACCTTTTGGGTGCAAATACGCCATTGAGCGTAGCCTTGTACCCCTTAATGGCTGAGGCTGAGTTTTTTTTTTCCTGGCGCAGGAAAGCCAAAAAATCGGCTAACTTCTGGTTAGATGGGTTAGAAAAGTGTGTCCTTCCTTCCTGCACCACTCCCGAAACCTTCTCCACTTATGCTGGTAATTCATAAGAGTGGAAGGCCATTTAGATCTTCCCAGGAATTAGGTGACGTGAGAGGAATAGCCCTGGTGACGGAGGATTCTCTTGATAATTTCCATGCAGTTAGCTATAGCATGGGGAGAGCCTGATGGAACCTGCAAATGTGTGACTGAGAGAGAAGGTCCCTGCGAAGTGGAAGGCACCTGGGGGAGTCAACTGAAGCCTGGACAAGATCTGGGAACCATTCCCTCTGAGGCCAGAACGGAGCAATCAGGATGAGAGTGACGTGACGAGCTGTTGCAACTTGCACAGAACCTTCCTGACCAACAGAAAGGGTGGAAAAGCATACAGATCCTGGTGATCCCAGTTGTACATGAAAGCATCTGTGGCAATTGCTATGGGATCCCGAAATGCTGAGACAAAGTTCGGCAGCCAACAGTTGAGTCTCGTGGCAAAAAGATCCACCATGGGATAGCTCCAAGTCTTCCACAGTTGACTGCATATATCTTGGTGAAGGGTCAACTTGGTAGAGATGACCTGATCCCGTCTGTTCAAGCAATCCGCCAGGACATTGGATGACCCTTTCACAAACTGGGAGATGATGTGGATGGCATGATCCTCCACCCACTGGAGCACTGACTGAGCCTCTGCATTCAGAACTCTTGAACGAGTCCCTCCTTCCTTGGCCAGGTACACCAGAGCCGTAGCATTGTCTGAGAATACTGCCACAGCCTTCCCGTGAAAATCCTCAGTGAAGTGGGAGAGGCCAAGATGAATGGCTCTGAGCTCCAAAAGGTTGATGTGAAGGGAATGCTCCCGTGGGGTCCACAGACCACTCACTGAGGCTTGAAGAACCAATGCCCCCCCAACCTAGGGTTGAGGCATCTGAGAACAGGCACACATCTGGGGAAACCAGTTGCAGTGACTGTCCCATCCGCAGAGCAGGACTTGACAACCACCACTGAAGATCCTCCAGGAGCGCTGTGCCCCAAGGAGCCAGAAAGCCATCTGGTTGGGACTGACAGTCTCAAGACCAGGAAAAATGTAATTGCAGGCCTCGCATTCGCCATCTCGCCCCCGGAATGAGATGGATGAGGAAGGACATGTGACCCAACAGTATCAGCCATTCCCTTGCTGGGGGAGATTGTACACTGAGGAAGGAATCCATCTGGTGGTGCAGATTCCCCAGGCGCTCCCACATCGGCAAAACCTTCAAAAGAGCTGACCGAATCTCCATCTCCAAATAGGTCCTTGACTGAGATAAGACAAGACTGGACTTGCCCCAGTTTACCTGAATACCCAGGGAGGCACACAGGTTGAAGAGGAACTTGGTTGCCTCATGAGCCTCCCTCAGGAGCAAGACAACAGCAGCCAGTTGTCTAGATAGCAGAGGAGTTGAATCCCCTGCTGATGGAAAACCGCTGAAACCGGACCCATCATCCGTGTGAAAACCTGTGAGGCAGGGGATAGGCTGAAGCAAAGGACCTTGAACTGGTAGTGCAGTCCCTTCCACATGAAGCGAAGAAACCTTCGGCTGTCAGGATGAACCGGGATCTGGAGGTAGGCATCCTTGAGATCGATAGCTGTCATCCACTCGTGACTGCGAAATGCAGACATGACTGTCCTTACCGTTTACATCTGGAATAGGGTGGTGATGACATACCGATTGAGTGGAGAAAATGTCTAGAATCAGGTGGAAGCCGCCGGTGGCCTTTGGCACCACAAAGAGATGGCTGTAAAATCCCAGAGTTGATGGGGCCTCCTCTAATGCCCCTTTTTCTAAGAGAGGTTGAACCTCTTGATCCAATGCCACAGCCTTCACGGATCTCGAGGGGTAAGACCGGAACCCAACTGGATGGGAGTTGACTGGTGGAGTGGTGATGAAAGGAATCCGGTAACCTTCGCTGAGAACGAGGACCCAAGCCTCCGCTCCAATCACGATCCAGCCTTTTAGATTGTTGGCAAGGCAACCCCCAACTGGGATCGGGGACAGGCAAGGGTCTACTTCTGAAAAAACATGCCCGATGTTCTTGGGCAGGAAGATGGAAGTTTGGGAGCAGGTCTCTGCTGCTGGGGCCCTCTTGGCTGGAGAACAGGAACTGTATGACCAGCTGAAGTCGAGGGTCAATGAGAAGGAGCTGCACCAGGAATATTGCGGGAAGCACGCTCCACCAATGGAGTACCTGACGTAGGGCGAGGCTTTACTAGTGCTCTAGCCAACACCTGCTGGAAGGAGATAGAAGCATCTTTTTCGGCCATCCAAAGGGCTGCCTGAACTCGAGCCTCATAAAAAAGGAAAGCAGAGTCAATGGGAGATTTCCTCATGTCCACCTTAATCAGAGACCTAAACATAGGTGGAAGGTGAAACAGGATTGCCTCCCATCACTTGGCTTTTACATTGGTCAAAGCAAAAGCTGAATCTTTGGCAGTGTCCACCATAGCCAACTGAATACTCCAAAAGAGTTGATCAGCTAGAAGCCTGTCCTCCTGTCCAGGTTGCAGGGAAGATAAGAGCCAATAGAATGCTCCTATACCCCAAAAGAGGAAATTTTGTGCCTCACATTGGCGAGCTAGGACACCTTCATGGCGAGTCATGTCTGCATGCTGCACCACCACTTGAGGTTCCTTCCCCTCAGTGGTTAGAGCAAGAGCCAAGTTGGTGTTGAGCTTCTCTGCCTTCCCTGCTGACTCATGGCCACTAACAGAGTAGATCCTCCTGTACCGGTTAGATGGGTAGTGGGCAATCAATGGTCTGGATCCTTCAGTAGCCCGTAGGAGAGCGTTGGAAACCAAATCCAGGGAGAAATCCATGGGCTGGGCCCTGGTAAGCTGAATGTGCTTCTCCACTTCAGGCCTGACCTCCACAGGAGGGGCAGATCGGTGAGCCGCTTCAGCATACCCAAGTGCCTCCAGAAAACAGTGGGTAATGTATGCCATCATCGATTGAAAAAGTGGGGGCGAACTGCCTCATGAACCCCAGACTTCACTCCGAATCGGCCTCAGAAATCTTATCCCACAGATCCTCAAGATCCTGCCTTGGATCCAGGGATCCAGGATGAGGGAGGATCAGATTTGGATCCATGAAGGACCTGATCCCAGATCCAGGTGGCGCCACTTGAGGATGTGGGGAAGCCACATGGAACTGATCCTGGTGGTGAAAGGCATGTGAGGAGGGGGCACGCGAGACCTAGAGTTCCTGTGTGCCTTGTGAACCAAGGGGAGCATTGAGGCCTGACCTGTGTAACACCCCTCTCTGGCTGTGTGGGTTAGACTGAGTCCTCAGTCAAAATGCCCTGGTAGCTCACAGCCCAACCCTCACCCTGGATCGTTGGGAGGGAGAGGTGTCCGGAAGACATACACCTGTCCCCGCCCCGGTCACATACTAAAGGAGATTCTGGACATGTAGGAGCCAGATCTCCCCCCACCATAGGACGTGACCATTTGATCCTCTCTGGAACATTCTTGGGTAGCCTAGATCGCTTACCCAAGGAAGGAGGATTCGGAGGAACCTAATCTAAACCTACACCACCCCTGGGCCTCTCCTGGCCCCGGTTACCCCCCGCCAGCACACCAGCATGGAGTGACTGCACACTCTGCCTTGCCCTGGGGCCGGGAGGGGGGTTGGCAACGGACTTCACCATACCGTGAACTAAGGGTAAGGAGGAAACTGAAAGAGAGACAGGATTAGGAACTAGCCTACTCTCTACCTCCTTAGACACCATCTCAGATAACATGGAAGGGAACAAAACACTGTAACTCATTTCATGAAACCCCAGAAAGGCTGCAAACCCTTTGAAGAAGGCAGACATATCAGGCGGAGGGTCCCCAGAAGGCAAGGGAAACTGAAACACAGAATCCTCTAGTCCCACGGAACAACAGGCGGATCCTGAGACACGAGAGGAAGGGGAGGGGGGGAGGAAGGATGCCGCCCCCAACATCCCCATGCGACTGACAGGAAGAGAGAAGGGCCTTCTTCTTAGCCTTATACTCACACCTCTTCTACAGTGTCTGTTGGTATTTAAAGACACGAAGAACCAGCCTGGAGCTCCAAGAAGAACACTCCTGACACTGGCTGTTTACATGACACACACCACCACAATAGAGAATACATACAGTATGTGGATCATGCCTTATGCCTACAAGGACTCTCCTGCAGAAACACAGAAGAAACACAGAAGAAACACAGACTCTCCTAGGGAAAGGCGTCGCACCACTCCCTGAAGACGTGGAGTGAAGAGGAGAGGAAGCACCAGGTGAGGAGGTGGGGCTGACAACATAGCAGTGAACTTCCCTCTCCACAGTCACCATCAAACACTCAGGATGAAGAGAAGACAGATCGACACTGCAAACAACCACTGAGGAAAGCTGTAAACCCTCCTGGAGGTCGGCAGAATCAGCCATATGGCCAAAACACGCGAAGACAAGAAAGGTAGAAGAGCAGAGAGTACTGCTGATAACAAGTCCGCACAGAAGCACATCTCAAGAAAGAATGAAAGAAAGAAAGAATGATGGTCTCAGCTGCAGGAGGTAGGGTGGCCAACAGTTGCCAGAGGTTGCCAAGAGTGGAATACGAGTAATCTAAATGTGGTAATAGATGGTTGGGTAGATAGGGAACATTGCTAATGCTAATATAAGAAGCAGGTTTTATGTGAAACAAATCACATTTTAAAGGAAAACAGGAGGATTTTTCGGAAAGGTACGGAAATAGATCTGCAGACAGATGCATCAAACTTTGGTTGGAGTGGCTCTTTTAATCATCAAGTTAATAGGAAATGATCTTTAATAAAAAACAAAATTGCACATCAATCCAAAAGAACTCAAAGCCATATTATTAGCCATCCATTCCTTTACACAGCATATCAAAGGAAAACACATAAGAGTGCTTTGCGATAGTACGACAGCAGTCCACTACGTCAATGAAATGGGTGGGACAAAATCTGCAATGTGTAAGGATATCTGCCTCAAAATTTGGGATTAGTGTAAAATGAATGATGTCTGGATTACATGTTCCCAAGTACCAGGTAAAGTTAATCTCCTGGCAGATGCTGCATCTCATAAATTCAATGACAGACATGAATGGAAGTTAAATGAGGACATTTTCACAGAGCTTTGTGAGCACTTTGGAATTCCTAGTAGAGATCTATTTCCTTCCAGAGTGAATAAGCAAGTGCCTCATTTTTGTTCTTGGAAACCTGACCCGAAGGCTGAACATTTTGAAGCTTTTTCGATTTGTTGGTCATAGTTTGAGCTGATTTATGCTTTACCCCCTTTTGCTCTGACTGCCAGATGCCTTCAGAAAATACGAGCAGAGATGGCAAAGGGATGGTTGATTGTGCCACTGTGGCCATCCCAACCATGGATGGGGACTCTGCTCACATTGTTTGTCAAGGAACCACGCCTGATAACAAGAAGGAAGAATGTACTGAGTTAGCCATCAGGAGCAGAGGAACACCCCATCCTGAAACACACAAGATTGATGGCATGTCTCTTGTCCAGCAGCAGCTGTGAGACAGAAGCATTTCGACAGCAGGTACAGACATCATCATGTCTTCCTGGAGATCCACAACTGCGAAACAGTATCGACCACACGTCAGCAGGTGGCTACAGTTTTGTAAAAAATGGCATACCAATCCCCGTACTCCCACTGTGACTGATATCATAAATTTCCTGTCTGATCTTTTTCACAGAGGTGTGGGATATGAATCTGTTAATACTGCGAGAGGAGCTTTGTCCTTGCTGGGGATAGTTGTGGAAGGATGCAGAGCGGGAAATCATCCTCTTGTCAACAGATTTTTCAGAGGCGTTTTCAACTTAAGGCCATCAGCATCCAGGTATATAGAAACATGGGACATTCACCTGGTGCTCCAGCAGTTGCAGAACATGGAACCATTGTGCTTGCTTTCTCTTACGGCACTCGCACAAGCTGTTAGAATACAAACTTCACATTTATTACTATTTCTTTTTCGTTAGGTGGAAACTTGAAACAAGTTAGGCCAAAATACAATGTGCGAGTTGTGACCTTTAAAGGATAGCAATTTGTGTGTGTGAGATGCTGAGAATGTACCTTGCAAGAACTGAAAAATTCAGACGTGTTGAGAATCAGAATGAAAAGTTACTCATTAGCTTTGTTAAACCACCTAAAAAACTGACAAAAGACACTATTGCAAGATGAATCAGAACAGTGCTTCACATGTCAGGAGTGAACACTACAAAGTAATTGGCTGGCAATGCTGCAGCATCAAAAACCAAGGCCATGGCTGTACCAATCACACACATCATGGCAAAGGCTGAGTGGTTGAGAGAAACTACCTTTGCCAAATATTGTGATAAAGAGATTGTCATGGAAGTTGACATTTCAAGAAGCTGTACTAGAATAGTCAGTGAACATGTACAAAGATGAGTGTCATCCATATTATTTCTAAAAAATTTCTTTTCATCATTATACTAGAGTTTGGGTTTTTGTTGTATTTTTCACCTTGTTCACATCCAAACATACTTTTCAGTGTTGAAGTACAATACCCACATGGCTTCAAAATCTCATGAGAATGCGCCCTCTACCAGGGAAGTGATTTGCTGAAGTAAAATTGATAAAGTACATGAGACTTACCATAGGTCAATTGAAATGTGCTTCAAATTTTATGAAGCAAGTCACCTCTGCTAGAAGGGAGAATTCACATGCCCTCCACTCCCTCCCTATGCTAACCAGCGTCAAATGATTCAACGCTATGTGATAAGAAATGAGGAAATACCTTTCATGTGGGTGATTGTACTCTTTAAAGTCTGGTGGTGTGTAGCAGCACAGTGTATCTCATGTGAATGCCCTCTTCTAGCAGAGGTGACTTGCTTTGTAAAATTCACAGGACATTTTGACAGAGCTACAGTAAGTCTCATGTACTTAATCAATAAACTGTTGTTCTTTAAGTGGTTGTTTTTCTGGTATCCCCAACTCTGGATGAAATCTGAATGCTTGTGACCCAGCAACAATAGTCACATATGACTCCACATTGCTGGGCAGCACAGTTCAGGAAGAACTCTGATCATCGCACACTTACCAGGTAAGTTACAATGATCTTACAATTCTCCATTATTAACTAAGACTGATGTTTCAAAACAAATAATGAACCAGTTAAAAGAACTTCATATGAGTAAATCACACGGTTTGGATGGAGTTGGATTCTGAGGGAATGTAGAGAAGAATTAGCAGACAAAATACACTGTGTAATTCAATGTTCACTAAGGGAAGGGAAAATACCACAAGACTAAAAAAGGGAAAATATTTCTAAGATCTACAAATGAGGAAAAAAAGAGGAACCAACAAATTACAGACCAGTTTCCTTAACTAGCACTGTTGCCAAAACCTGAGAAAGTTATCAAGTACAGTTGGATAAAACACCTAGCAGTGACTAATATATTAAATGTGAAACAGTTTGGTTTCAAGCAGAGAAAATCACGTGTCACTCACCTAATATGTTTCTACAATTACACTCTGTGCAATTCTCGTAGATTAACTTTGCCTGAATCAGGAGAGTAACGTCCTCCATGCCCTAAAATAGACTAAGTGCAGTAAGAGAAACCCCAGTAGAATGTCACCACAATGATTGGAGAAGCCTTCCTGATGCTCCTTATCATCAAGGCTGATATCAAATTTTGAAAAACAAACAAACAGACATCGACGCCATCTAATGACCGCTAGAGAGTGGCCACATCTCAATACCATGTACACACCGAATACTGAATGCTTGTGACACCACACACCATTAGTCATGCATGACTTCATGCTACTGGGCAGGCAGCTGGGGAAGAATTAGAGATAAGAGCTCCTCCTGGAAGGAAGTACATAGGGGAGTTCCACAGAGCTCAATTTTGGCTCCAATTATGTTTGCCATTTGTGTTACTGTCATGGATGAAAAGTTGACAGCTATATATATATTTTTTTCTTTTTCCTTCTTTTTGTGATGGCCCCAAATTACTCAGGAGTGTATGTGGAAAGTGACTGTTAAGTGCTCCAGCACGATCTAAAAAATTCAGGAACTGGAGCAACAAATGGGAGATGGATTTCTACATCAAGAAATGCAGTGTAATGGAATATGGAAAGAGTAATACAAGGTCACTAAAAATTTGGAGAAGAAAAAGTGAAAAAGGTTGAGTGGGAAAAGATCTGGGAGTGCTCATAACAAATTATATTGCTCCTGACAAGCATATAAGCAAAATTGTGGGAGGAACCTATAACTTGCTGAAAAATATTAGTTGCATTTACATATCTAAAACAAATACTAGTGTCATTAATTAAGCCTAGATTGGAATATGCAGCAGTGATGTGGTCACCTAGCACGTAGAAAAATATAAGAAAGCTGGCAAGGATCCAGTATGGCAACTAAATTTATCCCAACCCTGTCTGAACAAACATCTGAAGAAAGACTGAAGCTGTTAAAACTACCAACACTTGAACAAAGAATAGAGAGAAGACCTGCTGACATTCTGTAGAATCATGAAAAACATGGAGACCTTAGAGTGACCCAGGGGTGTCAAACACGCGGCCCGCGGGCCGCATGCGGCCCGCCACACTACCAGTGTTGCCAGATTCCAAACACAAAATTATCGTACAGTGGCCTTAAAATTATGGAATTTCCACCAAAATTATCGTACATTTTATATATATATATATATATATATATATATATATATATGAGAGAGAGAGAGAGAGAGAGAGAGAGAGAGAGAGAGAGAGAGAGAGAGAGAGAGAGGGGTTGTCACCTTTTCCACGTCATCACATTCTTCCTCCATGCGTTCTCCACGTAAGAGTCAGGAAGATACTCGGCTGCTCGACTGTACTGATTAGCACTGTCACTGAGTCACTGACTAAAACCTCCAAGTCAAGTTCACGAGCTGTCGCACTCGCTCCAATTCATGTACTGAACGCGTTCTCCCATCAGCAGAGATGCCTAGTGCCTATTATAATGATTCTTCTTCCACCCTTCTTCGTTTTTTTTTTTTTTTTCAAAATTATAATGAGACAATGTGACAGTTAAAATGATGAATTTGGGTGTCCAGTCTCTTTATAAATCCTTGCTGCATCTCATTTTTATTTATAAAGTGATAATTATATATTATTTGTTGAAATCAGAAAATTATCGTACAAAACGTACGATAATAACAAACACTATCGTACATCGTACCAAAGGGTAAAATTATCGTACATGTACGATAATTATCGTACATATGGCAACACTGCACACTACTATGTGCGGCCCGCGGCACGTCTCATATTTCAATCTTAGGTCTTTTTACAGGAATGATTAAGCCAGCCAGCCCTTTGCATTTTAAAGTCATTATATAAAGATATAAAGATACTATTATATTCTTTGGGCGGTGATGTTCCTCTGTGGTATAGTAACTCCCAACCTCGTCAAGTGTGTGTGTGTGTGTGTGTGTGTGTGTGTGTGTCCGGCTCGCCGCCACCCGCCAACATTCTCTCTCTCTCTCTCTCTCTCTCTCTCTCTCTCTCTGTTATTGTTAAAAGTATTTTTCTTAATAAAAGTAAGTGATTGCAAACACAATGTCACCAGCAGGAACTTTACCATCTGCTTCAAGTTTCCTATCGTGTTTTGTAGTGAATGAATTATTCTCATATATTTTTACGTAAATCATGTGACCATTTCGTCTCGTCGACTGCGTTCCAAAGCCAGTGACTATATATGACGAGAATACACGTAGTCGTACTGGCCCTGCTCCGTAATATACATGTATTAGACGTGACCATAACTCGTCATTCCTCCGTCTCACCGAGAATCGGCCTTTGACTTCAGTCCTGCTTTGTCCTTCGAGAGCGTCACAGCGTCAGATTTTGGTGTGACTCTTACTGCATATCATCTCATCATGATTTCCAAGAAGCGAACAGTTACTGAAGAACATCGTGTGATGCAGGAAAAGTGGAAAATATCTTACTTTTTTGCTGAAGTGAATGGAAAACCAACTTGTTTGATTTGCAACCAAACTATAGCGGTGTCAAAAGAATATAACATTCGGCGACATTACACAAGCACTCATGCTTCAAAGTATGATGTGTATAGTGGAAAACTTCGTGAAGAAAAAGTAAAGACGCTAGAACAGTCTCTCAAAAGGCAGCAGTCAGTGTATCAGCGTGTTCATGAAGCCAGTGACACTGCAGTACGGGCAAGTTATAGGATTGCACGGGAAATAGCTGTGTCATCGAAACCATTTTCAGAAGGGGACTTTATAAAGAAATGCATGATGATGGCCGCAGAAGATATTTGCCCTGAAAAACGTAGATCATTTGCAAACATAAGCCTTTCAAGAAATACAGTTGCAGAAAGAGTAAATGAACTGTCAGAAAATCTTAATAGTCAGCTCAAAGAAAAAGTTGCTAAATTTGTAGCATTTTCTGTAGCAATCGATGAAAGTACAGACATTACTGACATAGCACAACTAGCAGTGTTCATACGTGGTGTTGATGAAAATATGCAGGTAACTGAAGAATTTGTGGAATTAGTACCAATGAAAGGAACAACAACAGGGGATGATATATTTGTGAGTTTGACTGGTGCACTTGATAGGATAGGTGTTGACTGGAAGAAAACTGTGAGTCTGACAACAGATGGAGCATCTCAAATGGTTGGTAGAAAGGCTGGCGTGACAGCAAAGTTAAAGGAAAAACTACTCACCCTGAATTCAGACCATCAAATTCACAGTGTTCATTGCATAATTCACAGGGAAGTGCTTTGCAGTAAAATATTAAAGATGGATCACGTTATGGATGTTGTTGTCAAGGCAGTAAACTTTATACGAGCGCGAGGTCTGAACCACAGACAGTTCAACTGCCTATTGGAGGAAACTCACTCTCACGGTCTGCCTTATCACACTGATGTTCGTTGGTTAAGCCGGGGAATTGTGCTGAAGCGCTTTTATGAATTAAGAAGTGAAATACAAAGTTTCATGCATAACAAAGGAAGAAATGTCCAGGAACTGAAAGACTATGATTGGCTTCAAGATTTAGCCTTCATGGTAGATATGACAGAACACTTGAATTTGCTCAATACAAGACTGCAAGGTCGCAATAAATTGGTGACAGACATGCATGAGTCCATTCGTGCTTTTGAGGTGAAGCTCAAACTTTTTGAACGTCAACTAGCAGCGAATAATGCTGCACACTTTCCTACACTGAAATCATTGCAAAGCACACCTGAGTTTCGTGGAATTATCAGCAGAGAAAAGTACTGCAACATGATTTCCAAGTTACTGAACGAATTTGGAGAAAGATTTGCAGACTTAAAGAACCTTGAGAGTGATTTCTCGATCTTTCGAAATCCTTTCGCTGCAAATCCTGATGAGACACCAGAGGATATTCAGTTAGAACTAATTGATCTTCAGTGCGATTCTGCGTTGAAGGAAAAGTTCTCAAGTGTTGATGTTGGTACATTCTATCAATATGTTGGGCCAAGATATCCTCGAATCAAATGTTTGGCATCAAAGATTATGTCAATGTTCGGCAGTACCTATGTCTGTGAGCAACTCTTCTCACTGATGAACTTGAACAAGTCTGGACTCAGGTCTCGGCTCACTAATGAACACCTCAACTCAACACTGAAAGTAGCCATTGCTCAGTCTCTGGCGCCAAACATAGACGAACTTGTACAGACCAAGAGGTGCCAAGTTTCTGGGAGCAGCACGACCAGGAACTAAGGTAAATGATGCTTCCTTTTCTTTACTGGTTTATCTTTTGGTTAGTACGTGTGTGCAAACGCGAGTGAAGGTAGAATATATTATTATTATTATTATTATATAATTACCTATTATTATTATTATTATTACATAATTACCTATTATTATTATTATTATTATTATTATTGTTATTGTTATTATTATTATTACTATTAATATTATTATGGTCATACGTGATTATCTGGCCCGCACATTGAATGTGAAGGTGAAATCTGGCCCCTTGGGATAAATGAGTTTGACACCCCTGCCTTAGACTGAGAGGATCTACTAAATTAGGACATGAGAGAAACTAGAGGACATGGTAAAAAACTCAAAAAGGATAACTAGATAAACACAACTTGGAAAATACACACACAACTAGGTAAACTAGATAAATACACACAAAGACACAGACACTGGAGCAGAGAAGAAAGAAGGGGGACCTAATAAAAATCTACAAACCAATGAATGGAAAGGATGTAGTAGATAGCAAAGAGCTGTTACTGAGAGATGAAGTCACCAGTAGAAGCACAAAAGATCATAGAAAAAAAATGAGGATAGAAATATGCATCAAGAAACAGCATGAGTGAAGATGTTGTGTCAGCAATAAGCGTGCATACCTTTAAGGAAAAGTTAGACAACTGTACATATGGAGACAGACGAGTGTAATGCCCAGACCCAGTAAAACTACAACCAGGTAAAACTAGGTAAATATAGACACATAAAGACTCTCTCTCTCTCTCTCTCTCTCTCTCTCTCTGGCAACTCAGAACATCTATACAGAGAGAGTACATAAATTTATACACAGACACTGGAGCAGAGAAGAGAGAAGGGGGACCTAATAAAAATCTACAAACCAATGAATGGAATAGATGTACAGTAGTAGATAGCAAAGAGCTGTTACTAAGAGATGAAGTCACCAGTAGAAGCATAAAAGATCATAGAAAAAAGATGAGGATGGAAATATGCTTCAAGGATGTGAAAAAATGTAGCTTTCCATGAAGAAGGCATGGAACAGCATGAGTGAAGATGTTATGTCAGCAATGAGTGGGCATACCTTTAAGGAAAAGTTAGACAATTGTAGATATGGAGACAGGGCCACATGAGTGTAATGCCCAGGCCCAGTAAAACTACAACCAGGTAAAACTATGTAAATACAGATACATTTAAAGACACACTCTCTCTCTCTCTCTCTCTCTCTCTCTCTGGTAGCTCAGAACATCTGTAGCTCAGAACATCTATACAGAGAGAGTACATAAATTTACAGATAGGGGTTATTACACAATTCTAACCAAAATTGCATCACCTAGTTTCTTGCTTTTAGACATTTTAATGCCTAATTGCCAACTTTACATTTTCACAGACAAACACATGTTTTACTGCCAAAATCAGTTACATTTGTCGGTGAAAAATGCCATTTGGCAATTCTGCAGCCTCAGCTTACCACTCAGCTACTCCAGTGGCCAGGTTTCCTTTATTCAGCTGCTTTTGAGTTTGAGGTCTGAAGTTTGCTTATCTTCCAAACCCCAAAAATGAAAATTTTGTTTGAAGTCTGAATTGTTTGATATCTAAAGCGTTAACGCTCTGAGGTTCCACTGAATGTATTTTCCGATTAATATCAATACAAATAACTTTCTATCCATCATTCATCTATTTAGCTGTTTTTCTTGGGAAATACACCTTAATTCATATTCAATATTGTAATACTACACAATTAGTACTACATAAATATGTTTATATACAATGCTCATCACTTCTTGATCATTTGATAGACTAACTACATTTTCAATGACATCCTCAATATGTAGAAGACAACAACTCACCTTATGAACAAGACGGCATTTCATTCTAGATGATAAAAAGCTGGACAATTTTTTCTTCCCCAATGGTCTGTCAAAAACAGTTGCTGGTGGCCCCTTGAAGATAGATTTTTTCATCTTGGATTTGTGATTTAAGGAGCTGCTTGAATAATCTGAAATTAATTATTTTTTCATTTAAGATTATCATATACAAAAGAAGGCAGTTCTTAATAAGATATAGTAATAGCCTGATAAACTGATGAATAGGGGACCAGGACTGTGTTGGATTATCAGTTTCATCACATTATCAGGCTGTACCCCTGAAAACACTATACAAGTAACACTCTCTTGGATAGCATGGAACTGAAAGCTTTTCATCTGCAATATATGCATCTCTCAATTTACATGAGACATGCATTCTTGAAGAGGTCACAGAAAACAAAAACAACGTAAATCGAACAATACATATATAGTGGTACCCCTTGATTCGAACAAACACCCTTTGACTTGAACACTTCCCAATCCGACCACATTTGGCGAACAAATTTTGACCTCCAGTCCGAACGCGGTATCTCAATTCAAACACAAACACAAGTGGCAGTCGACGCTGCCTACCCGCCATTCCACCAGTTTCACTTGCACTTCTTCGCCGTGAAAATGTGTCTATTTTTTATGAATGGCTTTCAAGTCACTCCGGCTCCAAGTTGCCTCAGTTACTCCGGCCCCCAACCTTGGTCACTTCCTACCTACCACCCTATCAATGAGGCCTTCTACTCTGGTCACAGGCAAACTTATTTACTAATGAAGATATATTTAACACTTTAAACAACGAATAAAAAATTTATTGTTAAGTATCATTGTCATTTGAACAAACTACGATAATACAATAATTTGCAGTTTTTTACCATAATTTAAACTTTTCTTTAAATAATTCTTATTGGAAATGATGCTGTAGGAATATATTCTACTTGATAAAAGAGAGAGAGAGAAAGAGGGGGAGGGGATAGTAGGTGGTGTTTCCAATACGTTGGGCCTGTTTACACAACTTTGGCTCCAGGTCGGAGTTGCCTCCTGTTCACTTTCCACACTGTTTTTTTGTTTTTTGTTTTTTCCTTTCTAATCTAGCTTGTTTTGGAGACAGGACACTAGCACTTAGCCTGCTCTCTCCCCTGTACATACATACTAGGCTCCTCCAGTAGTAGATGCCTTGTAGCTGATGCCGTTACGAATTCAGGATATCACATTCGCTCGGCACGAGAGTCAGTGTGTGTGTATTTACCTAGTTGTATTTACCTAGTTGTATTATACAGGGTTCGAGCGGGGCTCACAGTGTCCTGTCTCCATATCTCCATATATCCAACATTTCCTTGAACTTATGTATATTGGTTGCTGTAACAACCTCTTCTTTCAATCCATTGCAGGTATCCACAATTCTATGTGGAAAACTGTACTTTTTTGTGTCCTTTAGACACCAACTTTTTCTGATTTTCCTTGAGTGTCCTCTCGTCTAGTTTCTTCTTCCATCTCCAGGTTCTGCTCATCTAGCTTTTCAATACCATTTACTATCCTATACAGAGTTATTAGATCACCTCTCTCTCTTCTGTCCTGTAGAGTTGGCAGTCCCATTTCTCTTAATCTGTCTTCATATGTCAGCTCGCTTAGTTCTGGTACCATTTTCGTGGCTACTCTTTGGATCCTTTCTAGTTTCCTTATATCCTTTTTTGCATGTGGTGACTACACTACTGCTGCATATTTTAATCTTGGACGTATCATACTGGTTAGAATTTTTTTCATCATGTCCTTGTCCATGTAATGGAAAGCCACCCTAATATTGGCTAACATTCTATATGTTGATCCAAATAGTTTATTTATGTGCTGCTCTGGGTTCAGTGTATCTTGTATCACCACCCCTAGGTCTTTTTCTTCTCTTGTCTTAGGTATCTCCTCCTGTCCTATCTTGTAGTTCCATTTTGGCCTTCTTTTGCTCTTGCCTATCTCCATCACATGACATTTCTTTACATTGAAAGCCAGTTTCCACGTCTTACTCCATTCATCGATCTACAAACATATTCATGTAGCTGGTCACGCCACACTGCATATCATTTACATATATTTGGAACATGATGGGTGTTAGGACTGACCCCTGTAGTACTCCACTTGTTACATTCCTCCATCTTGAAGTTTCCTCCCTGATCACCGTTCTAATTTCTCTAACTTTCAAATAATCCTGCATCCATTCTAATAGTTTCCCTCGTAGTCCACCTATGTGCTTTAGTTTCCATAATAGTCTCTCATGTGGAACTGTATTGAATGCTTTTTTGATATCTAGGTAGACATCATCTACCCACCCGTCTCTGTCTTCAATTCCTTCAATTACTTGTGTATGGAAACTTAGCAGGTTTGTGACACATGATATCCCTTGCCTGAACCCAAATTGCCTATTAGATATAACTTTGTTGTCCTCCAGGTATCTCACCCACTTCTCTTTAATTAGTATCTCACATATTTTGCTGACCACACTTGTCAGTGAGACAGGTCTATAATTCAGTGGGTCAGTCTTTTTTCCTCCTTTGTATATAGGCACAATGTTGGCCCTCTTCCACTCTTTTGGCACCCTCCCTTCCTTTATTGAGCTTGTGATCACTTCCCATATTGGCTGTACTAATTGTTCTTTGCATTCCTTTAGTGTCCAGCCTGACACTCCATCTGGTCCCATTGCATTTCTTACATCTAGATTTTCTAGCAATTTACCAACATCTTGCTTCTGCACCACAACCTCCTTGAGACCCCCCTCTGCCTCTGTCATGTTTGGTTCTATAAATTGCCCCTCTGCTGTGAATACTGACTTGAAGCTCTCATTCATAATTTCACTGAGCTCTTCTGTTGTCTGGTATGTTTTTCCTCCCTTTATTATCTTGTCTATGGTCTCTTTACATTTCATTTTTCCATTTACGTATTTATAGAAGAGTTTGGGTTCATCTCCACATTTTTTTACAACATCCTTTTCAAAAGCTATTTCTTCCTCTCTTCTTATCCTGACATACTCATTCCTTGCTTCATTGTATCTCTCTCTATTACTTTCATTCCTCTGCTTCTTTAGTTTCCTCCAAGTTCTGTCTTTTGCTCACTTCACTTCTGCACATCTAGCATTATACCAGGTGTATTTGCTATCCCTTAGTTTGTATTTTGGTACATATCTTTCGACACCTTCTCGATACCTCTTCAGGAATATTTCGTACTTCTCCTGTGCTGTTTTGCCGTTCATGATTGCTCTCCAATCTGTCCTTTCAAAAAATTCCCTTAAGCCTTCAACGTTTGCCCTCGCATAATTTAATCTTCCACTTTTATAATTATCTCCCCTTCTTACCAATGTCCCTTCTTGTAATTCTACTTCCATCAATACATGGTCACTTTTTCCCATTGGGCTTAGATACTTTATGATGGGTTGGAGTTCTGTTTTTTTTGTGAACGCCAGATCAAGCATTGATGGTTCATCCTCTCCTCTAAGTCTAGTGAAATCCTCCACCCATTGGTCCAGCGTGTTCTCCATGACTAATTTTAGCATTTCTTCACTCCATGATCCTTCGGTTCCACTCCCTTCCATTTCTTTCCAGTTTCCACCTCTACAGTTGAAATCACCCATTAGTACTACTTTTCTGTCCTTCCTCGTCATATCAGCCAGGCATTTTAACACCTCCTTGTGCATTGTTTTATACTCTTCTAGTTTCCATGTATTTGTTCTTGGTGGCATATAGGCTACTATAATTTTTCTTCTCTCTTTCATTATTTTGAATTATTATACTGATGACTTCTGCCATGCCGTCCCCATATTGCACTCCCTCTACAGCTATGTCTTCTTTCAGCATTATTAATACTCCTCCTCCTCCTTTTCCTTTTCTATCTCTCCTCCAAAGCTTAAATCCCTCTAGCTGGAAATTTACGTTAATCTCTTCCTTCAATTTTGTTTCTGTCATGCAGAACACATCTGGTTTTTCGCTGCTTAAATCATCCTTTATCTCTAATATGCTGCTTAGCAAACCATCCACATTTGTATAAGCTACTTTTAATTTGTTGGTCTCTCCATCACTTTTACCTCCTGCTGCTGCTGCTGCTGCTGCTGCTGCTGTTGTTGTTCCCCTGCATCCTCTTCCTTCTCCCGGGTAAACCACCTCCTTAGCCTCATGTCTAGCACCCTCCAGTAAAAAGTCTTCCTCTCGGTCTCTGTCCTCCTTAAGTTTTTTTTCCTTAGCCTCTTGTCTTAATTCTTTTTCTTTCTGTCTTTCTTCCAAATTCATGTCCCTTTTTATCCAAATGTCCTTATATTCTTCTGTTTGAGCCAGTCTATTTGCTCTTGCTGTAAGTTCCTCCACAGCCAGTTGGGACCTCATCCTCACTTTGAGTGGTCTTGTGTTTCCTTCATTGTATTTTCCAATCCTGTGCGTTTCCTCGACCTCCTGCTCCAGGCTTTGTGTGTGATCTTGCACCTGTCCTATGCCTTTTTTAACTAGTTATCTCTCCTCTCTCTCTCTTCCGTTTTTATTGGGATTTTTCTTTTCTTGTAGTCCATAAATTATAAAACATTTCTTCCTGTCCACTGTATCCCTTACCAGGTTTTCCTTCTTAATAATCTGTATGACTGTGTCCTTAGTATTGTCCTGTATTTGTTTCTTGATTATTTCTTCAAAGCTGACCTTTTCTTCCTCCCTTTCTTTCTTCCATACATTTTTCAGTTCAGTCAGTTTTGAGTCACTATACATTTGGTCTAACTTCTCAGTCGTCCATCACTTTCCCTTTGAGATCTTCTAGTTTTGCTTCGTAGCTTACACATTTTTCCTTCAGGTCTTCGTTTTCTTTTCTTATGTTTCCCAATTCCTTTTTCATCTCCTTATTTGTTTCTATTATGTGATCGTATTTGAGAATCCTATTTTTCATTTCCTTGTTTTCCCTCATGAGCATCTCATATTTCGTCATCATACCATCTAGTTCTTTCATAAGCCTCACTTCTCTTTCGACACTTACTAGTCTCCTCGTTGTTCCCCTGCTTTCATTCTGAATTCCTGAAAATTCTCCACTATCACTAGATCCAGTTAACCTTTTGAGCCCGAGCGGGGTTTCCAAAACGTAAGTTCCCGCGGGTCTGTTGACGTCGGTTATACTCCAGGTCGGGTTTGGCTCCTCCCTATCCATGGTAATGTTCTCTTGTTTTTCTTCACTAGCAGAACAACTATAAATAGCCCCCCTCTCCCCTCTCTACATACATTACTAGGCTCCTCCAGCAGTAAGGGCCCCAGTAGGTTGAAGTTGTAAATGGTCCTCCACAAGCACGTCCGGTCGGCGGCAGCGTCGGTGTGTGTGTGTGTAGTTACACAAAAATATATGTGCATACAATTATATAAGTATATTCAGTTCGGAATATACACAGTTTATTGCCTCCTTGACAGGGTAAGCTTCTCACTTCATAGATGATGAACGTTTACTATGGTATGGTGAGTTTGAGCTGGCATCGGTGTAATTTTTATTACTGTGTACCGTTGTAAACATGATGCTGTTGCCATCTCCCACCATGTCACTGAGTAAACATGTATCATCCTTGGTGAGAGGAGCTCACCCTGTCAAGAAGCCCATATATTGTGTACATTCTTATTTGATTGAGCAGTGAGGTATGGGTTGTCTTTGTGTAGGTGTGGCTAGTTCTCTTGATTGTAGGGAGGACTTGAACATCTTGTCTGTTCCTTTTACTATTCCAATTTGAATATATAAGAGTGTGTGTGTGTGTGTGTGTGTATATATATATATATATATATATATATATATATATATATATATATATATATATATATATATATATATATAGGCTTCCTGAAGTTCATTGAGGAACGAGGGAGTACACGGGCCGGTCAGCTGTGCGAGCCGGGCTCCAACTGGCGTGGGTTTGCACGATGCCAGTATAAATAGCCGAACATATCGTACCGGAGCACAAACCCCTACAGTCTCCCCCCAATTAGTACACAGCATAGTGTAATGTAACAAAATTAAATGAACAGAGGATAATAAGGTAAATTAAACATAACACAAGGTGTCTCTAGTTGTAACACTGGACTAGGTTAAGCAGGAGAGTTCATAAAGTAATCATCAAGGTGTCTTGGTGCGCGCCTGGTGCGGTGAGGCTGTGGTGAGGCGGCGGGGACGGGTGACTCTGGTGAGGCGGCCGGGACTGGTGACTCTGGTGAGGCGGCCGGGACTGGTGACTCCTGTTCTGACTGCTGAGGGCTACTGGCGAACGGTCGGAGATGACGCCTGTTCCTTATCGCCGCTCTCCCGCTGCCGTCTAGCCTCATCAGATATTGACGAGGTGCGGAGAGCTCGATTACGGTTCCCATGCGGTCCCAGCGCCCGCTAGATAGGTTTTGGATGCGGACTCGCTGCCCGGGTCCCACGGGTGTCAACTGGTGGGCCCTCTGGTCGTGCCGTAGCGAAGAGGTAACTGCTGTGTGGATCATGGCGCGTTCACGGGCGCGAAGTGCTCTGCCCCATTGCTCGTCGATTGGGTAGCGCGATCCCTCCACAGGTATGGCGTCCCGCAGCTGCCTGCCTGTCAGTAGCTGGGCGGGAGATGCGTGGAGATCGTGGAGGGGCGTGTTGAGGTATTGTAGGAGCGCTATGGCCACGCCGTCTGTGTCCAGTGATCCACCGCGAGTGATGTTGCCCCGCAACAGCCTCTTGGCCGACTTGACAGTGGCCTCTGCACGCCCATTAGACTGAGCGTAGTGGGATGAGACTTTTAGGTTGACGCGCCAATCGTCGAAGAACTTCCTTGCCTCGTGACTGGTGAGGTTAGTGCCCCCGTCACATGATAGTGTTTCGGGGATGCCGAATCTTGTGAACCATCGCCGGAACAACGCGATGAGGCGGGGGCTGGTGGCGTCCCCGGGCAGGTGTTCCACTTCCAGCCAGCCTGTCAGCCTGTCGGCGTATGCAATGTAGGTGCTGCCATCCAGGTGAAACAAATCTGCGACTGCCAGTTGGAACGGGAATTGAGGTGGCGGGGTGGGCAGGAGCGGCTCGGCTGGGTGGGATGGTGCGTGTGTCTCACACACCAGGCACTGGCGTCGTTTCTGCTCCACTGCCGTGTCGATGCCGGGCCAGTATACGGACTGCCTGGCCCTGCGAAGCATAGAGTCTCTGCCCTGGTGGCCAGCGTGAAGGTTGTTGAGCACCGTGCGTCTGAGAGTGGCTGGGATGACGAGGCGGGGGAATCCCTCGTCGCTGGTGTACAACACTATGTCACCGTGACATGACAGGTGGCGCCGCATCCGGAAGTATGGTCGCAGGGCCGCTGGTTCCGAGTCCTTCCGTTCACCCCAGCCATTGTTGACCACGCATTCGTGAAGAAGCTGGTATTCCTCGTCTTTGAGCGCTTCCTCCTTCACATGGTGGAGGTCCACGACATGACCCACATCGTCCGTAGTTGCCTCTGCTGCCGCAGCGGCCATGGCAGCGCATACTGCCTCGTCGTCGGCCTCATCAGACTCCTCTGGTGCGCTCGCTAAAGCTGGGTAGCGTGAGAGGGCGTCCGCGGCGCAGTTGGTTTTTCCCTTAATGTACCTGACGCGGAAGTTGTACATCAGGGTCCTCTCTTTCATGTTGAGGATGCGGGGGTTGTGTATGTCCTTAAGCTCCATATCCCCAAAGATTTTGGTAAGTGCCTTGTGGTCCGTGACGAAGGTCAATTTTTTGCAGCCCAGAAGGAATAGGCGGGCTTTCTTGAGACACCAGGCGATCGCAAGTGCCTCTCCCTCCAGGGTGCTGTAGTTCTTCTCCGCCGCGGTGAGGTGCCGGCTGCCACAGAGAACCAACTTCCATCCGTTTGGACAGCACGGCGGGGTATCTTGACCCACGCACTGGCAGTACTGCTGCATGACAATGAACCCCAGTCCCTGGCGGCTATAGTCCGTCAGAACGGCTGTGGGGCGTGAAGTATCATAAAACTTGAGTCCTGCGGCTGCCAAGTTTCTGATGGTTTCCTTAGTTGACTGGAAGATCGCGGCGAGTGTGTCGTCCCAGTATACTGTTTTCCCGCTGGGCTTCCTCAGGAGCTCTCTAAAAGGCTCCATAATGGGCGCAACCGCTAAGAATGGTGCCACCTGGTTCACTAGGCCAAACCACGACCGTACATCTGTCAGTGATGGGCTGGGGGGCATCGCGAATTCCATGATGCTCAAAATAAGGTCGTGACTGGGCTGGTAATCTTCCCAGCCTAGGAGATACCCAGCGAATGTGACGCTCCTCTTGCAAAAACTGAATTTGTCTGGCCTCAGCGTCACCCCATTGTTGAGGCACTTCTGCAAGAAATCATATGTGTGCCAGAAAGCCTCCTCCACGGTATCATCATGCAGGAGCATGTCGTCCACGCATTTGATCTTCCTTGGGACATCACTTATGGCATCGTCGAGGCGTTTTGTGAAGGCGTCCTGTGCCGCGCAGTGCCCCATGGGAGTCCGACAATAACGGAATCTTCCCCAAGGGGTGAAGAAGGTCGTCAGTTTGCGGCTTTCGTCGTCGAGGGGTATCTGGTGGTACCCGGAGTAGGCGTCGGCGACTGTCTTGAACGTGTGTTTGAGCACGCTGGAGATGAGGTCGAAGGGGGGTCGGGTGTGGTGGGTCTCACGCAAACAAGCTTGATTTAGTTTTTGAAAGTCCACGGTTCTGCGTGGTTTTCCATTCTTCTTGGGCACCACCACCATGCGTGCGCACCATTCAGTTGGCTCACCTGCAGGCACTTCTTCTAATATGCCCTTGGCGATGTCATCGTCAAGCTGGCGCCGCACCTCGTCATAGAAGTGGTGCGGGATGGTGGCGGACACGTGCACCGCGTGGGGACGGGCGGTGGGACGAAGGTGGATGTGGTGTGGGGGACCCCGCATCTCCGGTAGAGGCGTGCGCTCCGTGTCGAAAACGGAGAGGCCGAACTGTTCCAGGAACCACTTCTCGAGACGCCCCACGTTTTCCTTCACCAGCTCGTAGGGCGGCGTCAATGGGCGGGGAGGGGTCTCCGGTGTTGTGGGAGCCACTACTGCGTTGACTCCAGCTGCTGGGCGGGGAAAATCTTGTGGCACTAGATGGAGTGCCCTGCAGGCACCGAGGGACAGGTACAGTCGTTGTACTCCCTCAGCTATGTACACGCACTCTGACGTGGTGATGGTCCCCGCTGTCACTTCGCAAACGAGGCTGCCCAGAAGCTTCACCCCTCCGCCAGCGACGTGATTGACGGGCCCTGGCGGGGCACGGAGTTGCCTTGCGGAGATTCCCAGGCTTTTCAGCAGCGGCCGGCCAGCAATGCACACCTGAGCCCGTGTCAGCTATAGTCGTGGTGCAGCACTCTGCCTTCGGATGAGGGCAGGCGATCTGTCCTGAGAGGACCGCTGTGGCTTCCACACCCCCTATGATCACTGCGTTGGAGGTAACATGGGCCCCGCCTGGTGTGAGGGAACGGCACAGGCGCCAGAAGTGGCCTTTTCGCCCGCAGTTGCGGCAGGTGGCGTTGCGGGCGGGGCATTGGTCGTTCTTGCCAAAACCGCCATCCCCGCATCCTCTGCAGCGTTTCTGCTTGTGCCCCGTACCAGCACGACCAGGGGCGTTGCGGCTCCAGGTGCGGTGTTGGTGGTTCGCTGCTGACACCTCAGTGGCGGGAGGGTCGGGGGACTGTGGCGGGTGGGAGGTAGACGCGGGTGAGCCCGCCAAGGCTGCTACGCGGCGCGCGGTCCGCCGCCCTGCCACTGTATCGGCGGCTTCTATTATTTCGCACTGATTCACCACATCGCTCACGGAAGATAGGCGAGGGAAGTACCGTAACACTTCGGCCTTCATGCTGCGATCACTTAGCCCCATGACCACTTTTCTACTCAACATGTACTCTGTCAAGGAACTATTACACTCGGGGCATCGAAAGTTGCACTCTGCCGCCAACGCGCGACATCTCGCCACATACGCGTCGACACTATCTCCGGGCTCCTGAGAGTACGCAAAGAGATCTGACGGTAAAATTGCAGTTTCAACCAATATCCCCAATCTCTATCAACACCCCCCTAACCCCTCAAGCAAGGTTGGGGGACTGTGGGGAATCGGGGGTTTTGGGGGGGGGAAGCATATTTGAGTGTTATATGGACTTTGAAAATTTTGGGAAATTCCCTAAATCTAGGGAAATTTCCCTAAATGTAGGGAAATTTCCCTAAATGTAGGGAAATTTCCCTGGATTTAAGGAAATATCCCTACGCAAACCTAACCAACTCCCCCCAGTGAAAGGCCAAAAAATGAGTCCAAAAACCTAACCTAACCTAACCTAACCTAACCTAACCTGGAACGCCCCCCAATTCTACCCTCACATCCATATAAGTTGGAGTAAATTGAGTAACTATTCTACCCTAACCCAACTAACCGTAAAGTGGCACTGCTTCCTCTTCTTTTTGCCGAGAGCACGGTATCGCCCACAGTACCACTGGTGTCTGTCCTCCCGGAGTTTGCAAGGTGAGTTGCAGTTGGGGCACTGCGCTGACTTCGGCAAAACCCCGTGGTCACGAAGAAATTCGTTTGCAGCACTGGACTGTTCAAAGTACTTTGAAATACACCGAAAGTAGCTTAAACTACAGCCTGAACAGGTGTCTTGTACGGTAGCCATGGTGTAAGTGACGGCCTCCACCACAGTGGACTCGCCCCATCCTCGTGTCCAAAAACGTGCCCATCTGTGATTGGCAGGTGAACAGGTGTATTTTGTTGATTGGCAGTGGATAACCTCACGTGTATGCTTCCGTCACGAAACGTCACGAAACGTCATCAACCTACGAGACATCATAACCCGTGAGTGACGTCACACGCATGCGCAGCATTGATAACACACACACGAACACACGCAGTGTTATGTTTATCCACGGAGAGGGAAGCGTCTCTCCGGACTTAGAAAATTTTCGACCGCACCATATTTACGGACCTATAACGGCGTTATTACTATCGACCGCCAGATAACTTGGGTATAGAAATGCTCCTAACAGTGCAATATAGACGTTCAGATGGTAAATTATGACGTGGGGGATATTGGTTGAAACTGCAATTATACCGATCTGACCATGCCCCTACCTCGCACCGATGCCCGACCACAACGCTTCTCACCACATCTATCGCTGCAGTAGTTGGGAGCTGCCTGAAGGCCTGCTTGTCGAAACGTGCGTCAATGCGTTGCTGGAGAGCACCGTCGCACAGGAGACGCACGTATGAGGCGGCGAGAGGCGGGGACCATCCGCAGATGATGCTGTAGTCCTCCACGCTTACGGCCCATGCCTCGAAGGCCGCCGGTGACATGCCCTGAGTCGCTGTTCCCGGGCCTGATGGGGGGGCGGGTGGCCGAGTCGCTGGTGGAGCCGCGTGTAGGCCTGGTGGGGGTCTCACCATGCCCCAAGGCCCCTGTGGCCGTGTTGATGCAGCTGTGGAAAATGGTGTGATGGAAGGCTTCCACCTTGGGGTCGCGGTGGGGGGGCTAGGTAATGGTGAGTGGAGCGTGCTGCCTCTTGCCGGCGTGCTGATGACCACCTCTTCCAGGGGTGTCTGCTCCTGCCCTGGGCCTCCTCTGTCACTCTGGTGCCTCACCCCAGTTTGTACGATACTGCGCCATGTTGGGGTGTGAGACAAAGCCAGAAGTACCGTAGACTTCCTGAAGTTTATTGAGGAACGAGGGAGTACACGAACCGGTCAACTGTGCGAGCCGGGCTCCAACTGGCGTGGATTTGCACGATGCCGGTATAAATACAGCCCAACATATCGTACCGCAGTACGAACCCCTACATATATATATATATATATATATATATATATATATATATATATATATATATATATATATATATATATATATATATATATTACATACAGTGGTACCTTTTGATTCGAACTTAATTCGTTCTTTTTGGCTGTTCAAATTGTGAAAATTCGAATTAGGAAACAATTTTTACCATTGAAATTAATGTAAAAACATTTAATCTGTTCCAGTTGATTTTAAATAAAAAAAAAATTAAAAAATACACTCAACCCCAGCTATTGCAAGAAATTGGTCCCTTAACATCACCGCAATACCTAAGAACGCAATAGACATTGTTAAGAAGTAATGGGAAAAAAAACAAAATTGGTCCTGACCCACCAGAGTGGCAACATGATTTAACAAATTGGCACCTTGTTTTCCCCTTATCTCATCATAATTCACAGATATCCTTCGTATTTTGAGAGTACAAAGTAAATACAGACATGAAATACATAAAAAATAAATAAATAAATACAACAGATTAATAAAAAAATGCATAACAAAAACCTTATTTACTTCGGTGTGAAACTCCCAAGTCCCGATGAAGACTAGACAAGCCTCTCCCCGGGTCCCCGCCTCCCTCCCACGCACTGAATACAGGAACAGATCGCGTAGTATTCCTCCCTTCCCCCTCCCTCCGTCCTTATCCTCTCCCATTCGATACGCAAACAGACTGAGTAGGCCCCTCCTCCCCCCCCCCCCACTCTCTTCCGCCGCCAGCCACTCACAATCCTCTCTCCCTCCTCCCCCCTCCCCCTCTCTCTCTCTCTCTTATCAAGTAGAATATTTTCTCTCAATATCATTTCCAACAGGAATTATTTCAAGAAAAATATAAATTATTGTACAAAACTGCAAATTGTTGTGTTATCGTAGTTTGCGCAAATGACAATGATATTTAACAATTCATTTTTCATTGGTTGTTTAAAGTGTTCAATATATCTTCATTAGTAAATAAGTTTGCCAATGACCAGAGAAGAAGCTACATTGAATGGGGTGGTAGGTAGGAGGTAATCAGGGTTGGGGGCCGGAGTAACCAAGGCAACTAGGGACCAGAGTGACTTGAAAGCCATTCACGAGAGAGAGGTGTTCACGGCGAAGTAGAAGCGAGACCGGCCGACTGGAGGGAAGGCGCATCGGCCGCCACGTGTTTTTTTTTTATTTTTTTTTTTTTATTTTTTTTTTTTATTTTATTTTTTTTTTTTTTGGAATTAGCCGCCTCGCAGTGAGGGTTTTATTGTCAGACGCCACCAGATTTTGTAATTCTTGTTGAAAAAATAAGTACTCTTTGGGGCAAGCTTTAAAAAACTTACAAAGGTGTGTGTGTCGTTACACATTAATGCTTCTGAAATTTAAATAAATCTATTTCATGATAATTGATGGTATATGACATTGTTTGAGCCTTTATTCATAATTTCAGATGATATTCATAAAACCACCTATGATTGTATCAAGGCAAGTAATCTGTCATTTTCTACTGACTTCAATGGACGTACAATAATATTTAATTTCATTTGAATGTATTGAACAATAGGCAAACGCATGTAATGTATAGGAAATATTATGTTCTAACAAATACGTAACGTTTCCGGTACGACAACTATCCTCGGCTGGCGGCAACAAACAAGCCTAAACAACATTTATTCTTTCTTTTAGCTTCCGTTTTTCCGCTCGGAAATCTCGCAAATCCTTTGACCTTATCAGTTACTTGGTCTGTCTTTCTCTTCCTTTTCTGGAATCAGACGTGCAGTCTGCCAAGGCGCGTCACGGGTCCTACAAATTTGTGGAAGAAGAGGGATGTGTGGTTTGGCCCGCGGAAATTTGCCGACACAAAATCATATAGAACATCACTAATTTATTCAGACACATTACCTTCCTAATAATAATGTCCTTGTGTATGCCTTCTGCTTCTACAATGACTATAACTAAAGGGAACTGATAAAACCTTTAAGTAAAACAAGACAGAAGTAGAGGTGACGATCAACAGACAACCATCAAAAGTCACAAGAGGAAGAAGAAGAAGAAAAGGGCGGAGTTTAGACAGAGCGGTGAGGCAGGAGGGCGAGCTTATTTCAGCTCGTCGTACGTCCGCCAGCGATGCTGTTCTGTTTTATTTCACTGATTAGCTTCATATATAGGAGGTGACAGTGTTATCTGCTATTTTTCAATAATCCCAGATAAAATGCATAAACCAAAATCAGCATTACTTTATTTTTATTGCACGTACTTACTTTAAAAAAAAATCATTACCTATTTTTAAGTTTTATCATATAATTGAATTTACAAAGCCTTATCATACACTAGTAAGTATAAATAATAATATAAACAGTTATGTTCTTAATTTTAAATACACTTGTGCAGCAATTCATGTAGTATTTGTTTCTGCACATCGGTTTCCAGATTAGCTAAGTCACCCCTTTGCCACAGGATATCGGCGACAATTAAAAATTGTAGCGCTAATAGGTATCTACGACCCTCACTGCGACGCGGCTAATTGAGAGGCTGCGTTCGGATTGGAGGTCAAAATTTGTTCGGCAAACGTGTTCGGACTAGGAAGTGTTCGAATCTATATATATATATATATATATATATATTATATATATATATATAATATATATATATATATATATATATATACAGTGATACCTCTTGATTCAACTTCATTCGTTCTTTTTGGCTGTTCGAACTGCAAAAATTTGAATAGGGAGGCAATTCTTACCGTTGGAATTAATGTAAAAACATTTATTCCGTTCCAGTTTATTTTAGATTAAAACAATACTACACTCAACCCCCAGCTATTGTGAGAAATTGGTCCCTCAACATCGCTGCAATAGCTAAAAAACGCAATAGTAATTGTCAAGAAGTACAGGTACCTCTTGATTTACGCATGGGATGCGTTCCTGAAGAGAGGGCGCAAAACAAAAATTATATAAATCCAATATATATATCCAATATATAAATCCAAATATATATATATATATATATATATATATATATATATATATATATATATATATATATATATATATATATATACACACACACACACACACACACACGACTACCAGTAACCCCTTTTCTGTTGCCTCCTACTGTCTCTATCCTCATTTTCGTTCCAAAGCTGGATGTTGCGTCTATGTCTGTAATGATATAACTTGCTCTCATGCCCATGCTCTTGAATCTTCTGAGTTTTCTACCATCTGGCTTCAACTTCAAAGTCACTCTCTAACTAAATTTTT
>CM035223.1:20312711-20364389 GCA_020233015.1 Callinectes sapidus | reverse complement strand
TTGTCCACCCCAAGGAGGGAACAGCACTCCTTGAAAACCCGGGATTCAAACTCCCGCCCCTGGTCCGAGTGTAGCTCTCCCGGCACCCCAAAACGTGTGAACACCTGCGTGACCAGGAACTCTGCTACCGTCTCTGCTTCATGGTTGGGCAATGCACAGGCCTCTGGCGACTTTGTGAAGTAGTCCATGGCCACACAGATGAATTGGTTGCCCCTTCGGGTGCGAGGGAAAGGGCCAGCTATATCCACTGCCATCCTCTGCATGGGCGCCCCAGCCTGGTACAGCTGCAGGGGAGCACGCGTCTTCCTTGCTGGGCCCTTCTTGGCAGCACACACCTTGCAAGTACGGCACCAGTCTCGCACGTCCCTGCGAAGGCCGACCCAGTAGACACGCTGCTTCCGTCGACACAGTGTCCTTTTGAGGCCCAAGTGGCCGCCAGTGTATCCCTCGTGCATTTCCCGCAGCAGCTCCTCCCTGCGAGCCCGGGGCACGACAATCAGCCAGCGGTCCTCTCCTCGACCAGTATCAACCCAGCGTCGCTGCAGCACGCCCTCCTCCAGGCGCAACGTCTCCCACTGCTCCATCAGGCACTTCGTCACAGGACTCTGCGGTGACACGCTTTCCCAACCAGGCCGTTCTTCCCCTGCTTCCAGCCATGCAATCACGGGAGCCAACTCCGAGTCATCTCGCTGGTTTCTCTTCCACTGCTCATTGGCTTCCTCGGGGCCCCCTCGAACCTGCAGCCTCTGACACGTCACCACAGGCTCCCTCCTGGAGCAGTGAGCACAACCGGGCTCACAGGGGCGGCAGCTAAGGCTGTCAGCATTGCTGTGCAGCTTTCCTGCCCGGTGCACAATCTGGTAATTGTACTGCTCCAATTTTCCCAGCCACCTTGCCAGCTGCCCCTCTGGCTCCCGCAGAGTCTTCAGCCAGCGGAGGGCGGCGTGATCAGTCCGGATAGTGAACTTGGCTCCGTACAGGAAGTGATGGAAGTGGCCCAGGCTCTTCATCACTGCAGCCAACTCCTTACGGGTCACACAGTAATTCCTCTCGGGCTTGGAGAACTTGGTGCTGAAGTATGCCACCACCCACTCCTTCCCTTCCTTTACCTGCGACAGTACAGCCCCCACGCCATCTGCACTGGCATCAGTATCCAGCAGGTAAGGAAGATTCGGGTCAGGATAAGACAGCACTGGAGCGTTCACCAAAGCCTGTTTCAGTGCCTCGAAAGCCTTCTGGCAGGCTTCATCCCACAGGAAGCGTGCTCCCTTCCTGGTAAGCTGGTGCAAGGGGGTTGCTATGGTGGCAAAACCAGGCACGAACCGCCTATAGTAGGAGCACAGACCGAGGAAGCTCCTCACCCCGGTCAGTCAGTGGGCACCGGCCAGCCTGCCACCGCGGTCACCTTCAGAGGATCCGTGTAAACGCCCTTCCGTCCCACCACGTGACCCAGGAACGGCACTTCATGCTGGAAGAAAAGTACACTTTTTAGGGCTCAGTTTAAGGTTGGCTACTCTCAAGCGACGAAGTACTTCCTCCAGCCGGCTCAGCTCTTCCTCAAAGGTACCTCCGAACACCAGGACATCATCTAGGTATACCAGGGCAGCTTTCCACTGCAGCCTCTCGAGCACCCGCTCCATCAAGCGCTCGAAACAGCTCGGGGCGTTGCACAACCTAAAGGGCATTACCTTAAACTGCCACAGCCCCTGGCCAAAGGAGAAGGCAGTCTTCTTCCTGTCTTCCTCCTCCACTTCCACCTGGTGGTACCCAGACTTCAGGTCCAGCGTCGAGAACCGCTGGACTCCTGACAGCGCGTCCAATGTGTCATCTATCCTTGGCAGGGGATACGCATCCACCACTGTCACGGCGTTGAGGGCACGGTAGTCCACACAGAACCTCCTCGAGCCATCTTTCTTGTTCACCAGTACCACTGGGGAGCACCAAGGACTGTCAGACTTCTCAATCAGCCCTGCAGCGTCCATCTCTTGCACTGCACGCTGCATCTCCTCCCTCTTAGCCCCAGCCACCCGCCGCGGAGGCTGCTTGATGGGAGGGTGGTCCCTGGTGAATATAGAGTGCTTCACCAAGGACGTGCAGCCCAGGTCCATGTTTCCCTTACTGAAGACATCTGCATACTGGGCCAGAGTCTGACGCATCTTCCTGGCCTGTTCCTCTGACAAGTGAGTTGCGCTCCTGCTCGCCAAGTCCTCTACATGGGGAGGTAGAGCCTCCTCCGCCATCCTCCTCTCCCCAACAACCCCAAGGCGTGGCCCTTCACGCGGCGCCACGGTGGTGGAGGGAACAGGCGTGGAATGATCAGGCGAGGATGCAGGCTGTTCACTTCTCACCCGCATACACCGTGCCTCTTCTGCCGCCGCACAAATTACATGCCCGGACTTATCACCTCTCACGCCCTGAGCGTCGCCTCCGAGAATCAAGGGCACCTCTTGGTTCCGTACCCTCATCCTTCCCCCTCGGAGATCCACGCACGCTCCCACCCGCGTAAGGTAGTCCAGTCCCAACAAGCATGGGTCCTCAAGGTCAGCTATGAAGACTGGCAGGCACTCCATCACATCTCCCACGCCCATGTTGACTGACACAGGCCCTCTCATTATAGTACATTCGCCGGTGACACCACACAACAGCTGCGTGGCTTCAGGCACGCCACGTGCATCCACCATGTCCTCCCTGACGAAGGTCCGCTCCGAGCCTGTGTCCCCCACCAGCCTGGCGGGGCGCCCGTTCACTGTGCCAGACACTCGCACAGCCGAGGGCGCCGCAGTCAGGCGGCACCTTATTCCCCGTGGGGCCCCAGGACCTCCGGCTGGGATGCAGCCCCGTTGCCCAGCCTGGCCGAGTTTCCCGCCTGCACGACATCCTTAGGCCGCTGGCACTGACTGGTAACATGGTCGGTCCGGACCGGCCACAGTTCCAGCAGCAGGGCTTGAAAACCATTCGACGTGGCTCCTCCAGCGAACGGGTCCTCCGCTTGCTGCCACACTGGCTCTTCTTATGCCCACGCTGGCCGCACCCCCAGCAGTCTCCTCTGAACTGCTCAGGGCTCGCTTTCCTCCCGCGAGCATTGTCTCGCGCCTGAGCCCTTCTTGCCCGGAACTGATGGGGTAAGGCGGTGACCTCTTCTGAGTAACGCAGTTCAGATGGTCCCGGGGCGCCGCCTGTAGTGCGAAGGAAGGCCTCAAACTTCAAGGCCCTCGCCAGCGCCTCCTGGAGATCACATGGATGCGCCTGCTTTATGTAGATCTGCAGCTGCCGTTGCTGCAGGGCATCCACAAAGTGGTTGCGAGCCAACACGGCCACCATGTCCTCTGGTGCCGTTGGGTACGCCCGCCTGACCAGCGTCTCCAACTCCTGGGCGAGCTGAGAGAGAGGCTCGCCCCGGTTCCTCGTCCTGCTTTTCAGGCTGGCCCGGTACACTTCTGCTTGGTGGTGTTTACCAAACTTCCTCTGTAGTGCCTCCCCCACGCTCGTGTGTACCATGCGCTGCGCTGGGGCTAGGTGGGCCAATACCTCCAGTGCTGGTCCTCTCAGGCAGGAGACAAGCTGCAGAGTCGGCTCAGCGTCATCCCAGCCTTGAGCGTCAGCCAGGAGCTCAAACTGAGCCAAGTAAGCCTCCCAGGCCACCCGTCCGTCAAACTCGGCTGGTTTCCCCCGCACAGTCCCGCCAGACGTGGCCAAGGGGGGAGGTGGGGAGCGAGGGGGAGTCAGAGCGGGAGCAGGTGTCCGCCGGCCGTGTGGTGGCGGAGAGGCTGCGCCGGTGCGCTCACCGCTCCCTGGTCTCGGGCTCGCACCACACCAAGCCCTCACGTCTGCGGGCTCCGACTCGATGCTTCCACGCCTCCACTTCGAGGTGATGGGGACCCCCACCGATCCCTCTTCACCTTCTGCCACGGCCTGCCCTCCGCGGTTGCTGGTCTGCTGTTGCACAGTCATCTGCAACGCCACCAGCTCTTCCCTACAAGCGACAACAGTCTGTTCCACCGCCTGTGCCTCCTCCCTCATGTACCTCAGTTCAGTCATCACCTCGCTTTTCAGACTGTCACATTGTTCTATGGTGAACTGACGTGCCTCGGCCTTCACCTGTGTGAATCCTGCCGCCAGTTCCTTTATTTGCGCTGCCTGCTGGTCTAACATTGTTACCGCCTGCTGGTCCATTTTCACCGCCTGCTGGTCTATTTTCACCGCCTGCTGGTCCATTTTCACCGCCTGCTGGTCCATTTTCTCCGCCTGCTGGTCCATTTTCACCGCCTGCTGGTCCATTTTCACCGCCTGCTGGTCTATTTTCACCGCCTGCTGGTCCATTTTCTCTGCGTGCTGGTCCATTTTCACTTTAATATCTGTCATCAGGGCTTGAAGCATCGCCATCATGGCGGAACTTTCCTCTCTGGCCAATGTGACGTCACTAGCCTCGCCCACAGACACAGAGGCACCATCCCCGCCATTTTGTCTGCGTTCATCCTCCATTTTGCTACTACAACACTCGGCTATTCACTTTGCAACATCAACTATCCCGCTACTCCTGACACCACTGTAACGTTCACCCCCTTTGGCTAGTTTACTCAGCAAGCACTACAGGTAACACGGGGGACCGTGACGCGCCTCACACAATGACAAAGGCGCGCTCAGCAAGACGACACAGCAAGGTGGCAGCTCGGGCCTCCTCACACCTCACACCTCTTTCACGGCCTCCCAGCAGGCTTCCACGATGTCAACTAGGCACACACATTCCAGGCGCACACACTGCCAACGCACAGGTACTATTACATGGCAGTCAGAATATATCTGTCCAGGAACAAGGGGAAGCGAGGCACCTCTTCCCTCTGTCCTCCTCACTGGGCCCCAACTCTCTTCTCACTGCTCTCTCCCCTCACTGCCTGTCGCCGGGACGATTTGCTGAATCGTCAACATTCCATCTGCCTCGCTCCGGTATGCCTCTCTCTCTCTCCTTCCCGTCCCAGACCCGCTGCTTCTTTTTCTACTCTCACGCCCACCACTCGCATACATACACATATACCCACGGCCACACCCCCCCCACCCCATACATGGGTTCGTAACAATATATATATATATATATATATATATATATATATATATATATATATATATATATATATATATATATATATATATATATATATATATATATATTGTTGCGGCGGCGCCTAGTGTGAAGATAGCGTTGGCAATGCTACCAGATTGGCAATGATGACATTGGTGTAGAGGTGGTAGTAAGGGCTGGAGTTTGCGGCCAGGTGGATATCTTGTGCCTGATTGGCCAGTAGAAGGGACGGGACTAGGACGCGGCTGGAGGGGCGACACAAGGGAAAGGGGGGCTTTTGACGACTCAGCAAATAGTTTCTGCTGCCGGTTCGGCGACAGGCAGTGAGGGGAGAGAGCAGAGAGGAAGTTGCAGCCCGGTGAGGAGTGTGAGAGGGCGCCTGCCTGCCCCGCTTTCCCTGAGGACGCCTGCCTGCCCCGCTCTCCCTTAGGACGCGTTCCTGCCCTGTTTGTGTTGTGGTATAAGTACTGTGTGCCATCTTGTATTTACTCTTCTGTACCAGTAAAGTAAGGAAGTTGTGCCTTGCCTTTAACTATTCCTGCCTCTCTGAGTAAGTCTGGGGACTGTGGTTCTGTACCTCGCTCGCCTTGCTAGCCACGAATCTTCGCCGAGAAGTGTCCCTGGGCCTGTCTATGTGTGCTGCTGCCGATCCCGTCCTGTATGCTGTCCTGAGGGTGACGCTGTTGGTAAGAAGAGTGTACCTGTCGTCGCCTTGGAAGCTGTGAGTGTGTGTGGACGGGGGGAGGGGGGGGTCAGCATAACAATATATATATATATATATATATATATATATATATATATATATATATATATATATATATATATATATATATATATTGTTGCGGTGGCGCTTAGTGTGAAGATAGCGTTGGCAATGCTACCAGATTGGCAATGATGACATTGGTGCAGAGGTGGTAGTGAGGGCAGGAGTTTGCAGCCAGGTGGATATCTTGTGCCTGATTGGCCAGTAGAAGAGACACGTCGGACGGGGAGAGAGAGGCCAGAGGAGCAACACAAAGGAGAGGGGGCTTTTGACGACTCTGCAATTAGCCGCCTCGCAGTGAGGGTCGTAGATACCTATTAGCGCTACAATTTTTAATTGTCTCCGATATCCTGAGGCAAAGGGGTGACTTAGCTAATCTGGAAACCGATATGCAGAAACAAATACGACATAAATTGCTGCACAAGTGTATTTAAAATTAAGAACATAACTGTTTATGTTATTATTTATACTTACTAGTGTATGATAAGGCTTTGTTAATTCAATTATATGATAAAACTTAAAAATAGGTAATGATTTTTTTTAAAGTAAGTAAGTGCGATAAAAATAAAGTAATGCTGATTTTGGTTTCTGCATTTTATCTGGGATTATTGAAAAATAGCAGATAACACTGTCACCTCCTATATATGAAGCTAATCAGTGAAATAAAACAGAACAGCATCGCTGGCGGACGTACGACGAGCTGAAATAAGCTCGCCCTCCTGCCCTCCTGCCTCACCGCTCTGTCTAAACTCCGCCCTTTTCTTCTTCTTTCTCTTGTGACTTTTGCTGGTTGTCTGTTGATCGTCACCTCTACTTCTGTCTTGTTTTACTTAAAGGTTTTATCAGTTCCCTTTAGTTATAGTCATTGTAGAAGCAGAAGGCATACACAAGGACATTATTATTAGGAAGGTAATGTGTCTGTATAAATTAGTGATGTTCTATATGATTTTGTGTCTGCAAATTTCCGCGGGGCAAACCACACATCCCTCTTCTTCCACAAATTTGTAGGACCCGTGACGCGCCGTGGCAGACTGCACGTCTGATTCCAGAAAAGGAAGAGAAAGACAGACCAAGTAACTGATAAGGTCAAAGGATTTGCGAGATTTCCGAGCGGAAAAACGGAAGCTAAAAGAAGAAATGTTGTTTAGGCTTGTTTGTTGCCGCCAGCCGAGGATAGTGGTCGTACCGGAAACGTTACGTCTTTGTTAGAACATAATATTTCCTATACATTACATGCATTTGCCTATTGTTCAATACATTCAAATTAAATTAAATATTAGTGTACGTCCATTGAAGTCAGTAGAAAATGACAGATTACTTGCCTTGATACAATAATAGGTGGTTTTATGAATATCATCTGAAATTATGAATAAAGGCTCAAACAATGTCATATACCATCAATTATCATGAAATAGATTTATATAAATTTCAGAAGCATTAATGTGTAACGACACACACACCTTTGTAAGTTTTTTAAAGCTTGCCCCAAAGAGTACTTATTTTTTCAACAAGAATTACAAAATCTGGTGGCGTCTGACAATAAAACCCTCACTGCGAGGCGGCTAATTCCAAAAAAAAAAAAAATAAAATAAAAAAAAAAAATAAAAAAAAAAAAATAAAAAAAAAACACGTGGCGGCCGATGCGCCTTCCCTCCAGTCGGCCGGTCTCGCTTCTACTTCGCCGTGAACACCTCTCTCTCGTGAATGGCTTTCAAGTCACTCTGGTCCCTAGTTGCCTTGGTTACTCCGGCCCCCAACCCTGATTACCTCCTACCTACCACCCCATTCAATGTAGCTTCTTCTCTGGTCATTGGCAAACTTATTTACTAATGAAGATATATTGAACACTTTAAACAACCAATGAAAAATGAATTGTTAAATATCATTGTCATTTGCGCAAACTACGATAACACAACAATTTGCAGTTTTGTACAATAATTTATATTTTTCTTGAAATAATTCCTGTTGGAAATGATATTGAGAGAAAATATTCTACTTGATAAGAGAGAGAGAGAGAGGGGGAGGGGGGAGGAGGGAGAGAGGATTGTGAGTGGCTGGCGGCGGAAGAGAGTGGGGGGGGGGGGAGGAGGGGCCTACTCAGTCTGTTTGCGTATCGAATGGGAGAGGATAAGGACGGAGGGAGGGGGAAGGGAGGAATACTACGCGATCTGTTCCTGTATTCAGTGCGTGGGAGGGAGGCGGGGACCCGGGGAGAGGCTTGTCTAGTCTTCATCGGGACTTGGGAGTTTCACACCGAAGTAAATAAGGTTTTTGTTATGCATTTTTTTATTAATCTGTTGTATTTATTTATTTATTTTTTATGTATTTCATGTCTGTATTTACTTTGTACTCTCAAAATACGAAGGATATCTGTTAATTATGATGAGATAAGGGGAAAACAAGGTGCCAATTTGTTAAATCATGTTGCCACTCTGGTGGGTCAGGACCAATTTTGTTTTTTTTCCCATTACTTCTTAACAATGTCTATTGCGTTCTTAGGTATTGCGGTGATGTTAAGGGACCAATTTCTTGCAATAGCTGGGGTTGAGTGTATTTTTAAATTTTTTTTATTTAAAATCAACTGGAACAGATTAAATGTTTTTACATTAATTTCAATGGTAAAAATTGTTTCCTAATTCGAATTTTCACAATTTGAACAGCCAAAAAGAACGAATTAAGTTCGAATCAAAAGGTACCACTGTATGTAATATATATATATATATATATATATATATATATATATATATATATATATATATATATATATATATATATGAGGCGCGTGGTGACATAGGGAGCTAAGCGCCGAAAATAAAAAACGGAGAAAAACGCGATCAAAGTTTTGCGACTTTCAGAATGTGATATCTCCGGAACGGATTAAGATAGAAAGCTCATTTATGTCTTAAATGAAAGCTTAGGATGTCTACTTTAAGTCTGCCATAACATTTAGCTTGTTATCCTAACACTTTCTGAAAGAGCAAACTATGAACGCGTTTTTATCCTATTTTATTATATTTTTTTTTATAACGCTTAATAACACGTCCCTAATCCCCAGAAACTTTTTTTAATTATACATTTTATTACCTTCCTTGATATCAGACACTATAATTCTATCAGTGGTTACGTTAGGTTTCGTTCACATCAGATTTCTTTAATAAAAATACGATAATAACAATAAAGATAATAGAAACATGTTATTCACCTTGAATGCATTAATATTAATGTAGGTAATGTCAGAGTAGGTAAATAGGTAGTGTAGAAGGTAATAATCCAAGCGTAAACACAAAAAAAAAGGAAAATACACGGACAAGAATAAGCCAGTCGCGCCGCGTGGGTTTAGCGTGGAGACTGGCTGGGAGGGAGGGTGAGGGAAGAATGGCGAGCTCTAATTGGCCCAATTTTGCCGAGGCGGTACTGTAGACAGGCTGCCATTGGTCAGCCCGGGCGGCCATCCTTACCACCAACACCATAACAATAACATGACGCTTAGTTCCCGCTCCTGACTCACTGGGGACGCGACAGACCCGCACATGTTAAGGGCGATTTTACCTTCTCTTTTCCGTCATTTTCGACCTTGTTGGTGTTGGCGTTTAGTACTGGCGGTTACAATCTCTGGAACTAGAGGCTTGGGAGAAGATAATGCTATAATGGTACTTTGTTCTGCTTCCCACTTCAATGTGGGACAAGAGAAAATCTGGCGTTTAGTTCCTGGGTTGAGACCCGGCGCGCCATGACAAACCTTCATACGCCGCGGGCGATAATCCTTCTTTTCCCGCGATTTTCGACTATGTTGTAGTTGTCGGATGGTTCTGGCAGTTACATCCTTGGAAAGTAGAGGCTTTGGGGAAGAACATGATGTACTTAACTCAATTTCGACCTGGGTGGCGCTTAGCTCCCTATGTCACCACGCGCCTGATATATATATATATATATATATATATATGTAGGGGTTCGTACTGCGGTACGATATGTTGGGCTGTATTTATACCGGCATCGTGCAAATCCACGCCAGTTGGAGCCTGGCTCGCACAGTTGACCGGTTCGTGTACTCCCTCGTTCCTCAATAAACTTCAGGAAGTCTACGGTACTTCTGGCTTTGTCTCACACCCCAACATGGCGCAGTATCGTACAAACTGGGGTGAGGCACCAGAGTGACAGAGGAGGCCCAGGGCAGGAGCAGACACCCCTGGAAGAGGTGGTCATCAGCACGCCGGCAAGAGGCAGCACGCTCCACTCACCATTACCTAGCCCCCCCACCGCGACCCCAAGGTGGAAGCCTTCCATCACACCATTTTCCACAGCTGCATCAACACGGCCACAGGGGCCTTGGGGCATGGTGAGACCCCCACCAGGCCTACACGCGGCTCCACCAGCGACTCGGCCACCCGCCCCCCCATCAGGCCCGGGAACAGCGACTCAGGGCATGTCACCGGCGGCCTTCGAGGCATGGGCCGTAAGCGTGGAGGACTACAGCATCATCTGCGGATGGTCCCCGCCTCTCGCCGCCTCATACGTGCGTCTCCTGTGCGACGGTGCTCTCCAGCAACGCATTGACGCACGTTTCGACAAGCAGGCCTTCAGGCAGCTCCCAACTACTGCAGCGATAGATGTGGTGAGAAGCGTTGTGGTCGGGCATCGGTGCGAGGTAGGGGCATGGTCAGATCTCTTTGCGTACTCTCAGGAGCCCGGAGATAGTGTCGACGCGTATGTGGCGAGATGTCGCGCGTTGGCGGCAGAGTGCAACTTTCGATGCCCCGAGTGTAATAGTTCCTTGACAGAGTACATGTTGAGTAGAAAAGTGGTCATGGGGCTTAGTGATCGCAGCATGAAGGCCGAAGTGTTACGGTACTTCCCTCGCCTATCTTCCGTGAGCGATGTGGTGAATCAGTGCGAAATAATAGAAGCCGCCGATGCAGTGGCAGGGCGGCGGACCGCGCGCCACGTAGCAGCCTTGGCGGGCTCACCCGCGTCTACCTCCCACCCGCCACAGTCCCCCGACCCTCCCGCCACTGAGGTGTCAGCAGCGAACCACCAACACCGCACCTGGAGCCGCAACGCCCCTGGTCGTGCTGGTACGGGGCACAAGCAGAAACGCTGCAGAGGATGCGGGGATGGCGGTTTTGGCAAGAACGACCAATGCCCCGCCCGCAACGCCACCTGCCGCAACTGCGGGCGAAAAGGCCACTTCTGGCGCCTGTGCCGTTCCCTCACACCAGGCGGGGCCCATGTTACCTCCAACGCAGTGATCATAGGGGGTGTGGAAGCCACAGCGGTCCTCTCAGGACAGATCGCCTGCCCTCATCCGAAGGCAGAGTGCTGCACCACGACTATAGCTGACACGGGCTCAGGTGTGCATTGCTGGCCGGCCGCTGCTGAAAAGCCTGGGAATCTCCGCAAGGCAACTCCGTGCCCCGCCAGGGCCCGTCAATCACGTCGCTGGCGGAGGGGTGAAGCTTCTGGGCAGCCTCGTTTGCGAAGTGACAGCGGGGACCATCACCACGTCAGAGTGCGTGTACATAGCTGAGGGAGTACAACGACTGTACCTGTCCCTCGGTGCCTGCAGGACACTCCATCTAGTGCCACAAGATTTTCCCCGCCCAGCAGCTGGAGTCAACGCAGTAGTGGCTCCCACAACACCGGAGACCCCTCCCCGCCCATTGACGCCGCCCTACGAGCTGGTGAAGGAAAACGTGGGGCGTCTCGAGAAGTGGTTCCTGGAACAGTTCGGCCTCTCCGTTTTCGACACGGAGCGCACGCCTCTACCGGAGATGCGGGGTCCCCCACACCACATCCACCTTCGTCCCACCGCCCGTCCCCACGCGGTGCACGTGTCCGCCACCATCCCGCACCACTTCTATGACGAGGTGCGGCGCCAGCTTGACGATGACATCGCCAAGGGCATATTAGAAGAAGTGCCTGCAGGTGAGCCAACTGAATGGTGCGCACGCATGGTGGTGGTGCCCAAGAAGAATGGAAAACCACGCAGAACCGTGGACTTTCAAAAACTAAATCAAGCTTGTTTGCGTGAGACCCACCACACCCGACCCCCCTTCGACCTCATCTCCAGCGTGCTCAAACACACGTTCAAGACAGTCGCCGACGCCTACTCCGGGTACCACCAGATACCCCTCGACGACGAAAGCCGCAAACTGACGACCTTCTTCACCCCTTGGGGAAGATTCCGTTATTGTCGGACTCCCATGGGGCACTGCGCGGCACAGGACGCCTTCACAAAACGCCTCGACGATGCCATAAGTGATGTCCCAAGGAAGATCAAATGCGTGGACGACATGCTCCTGCATGATGATACCGTGGAGGAGGCTTTCTGGCACACATATGATTTCTTGCAGAAGTGCCTCAACAATGGGGTGACGCTGAGGCCAGACAAATTCAGTTTTTGCAAGAGGAGCGTCACATTCGCTGGGTATCTCCTAGGCTGGGAAGATTACCAGCCCAGTCACGACCTTATTTTGAGCATCATGGAATTCGCGATGCCCCCCAGCCCATCACTGACAGATGTACGGTCGTGGTTTGGCCTAGTGAACCAGGTGGCACCATTCTTAGCGGTTGCGCCCATTATGGAGCCTTTTAGAGAGCTCCTGAGGAAGCCCAGCGGGAAAACAGTATACTGGGACGACACACTCGCCGCGATCTTCCAGTCAACTAAGGAAACCATCAGAAACTTGGCAGCCGCAGGACTCAAGTTTTATGATACTTCACGCCCCACAGCCGTTCTGACGGACTATAGCCGCCAGGGACTGGGGTTCATTGTCATGCAGCAGTACTGCCAGTGCGTGGGTCAAGATACCCCGACGTGCTGTCCAAACGGATGGAAGTTGGTTCTCTGTGGCAGCCGGCACCTCACCGCGGCGGAGAAGAACTACAGCACCCTGGAGGGAGAGGCACTTGCGATCGCCTGGTGTCTCAAGAAAGCCCGCTTATTCCTTCTGGGCTGCAAAAAATTGACCTTCGTCACGGACCACAAGGCACTTACCAAAATCTTTGGGGATAAGGAGCTTAAGGACATACACAACCCCCGCATCCTCAACATCAAAGAGAGGACCCTGATGTACAACTTCCGCGTCAGGTACATTAAGGGGAAAACCAACTGCGCCGCGGACGCCCTCTCACGCTACCCAGCTTTAGCGAGCGCACCAGAGGAGTCTGATGAGGCTGACGACGAGGCAGTATGCGCTGCCATGGCCGCTGCGGCAGCAGAGGCAACTACGGACGATGTGGGTCATGTCGTGGACCTCCACCATGTGAAGGAGGAAGCGCTCAAGGACGAGGAATACCAGCTTCTTCACGAATGCGTGGCCAACAATGGCTGGGGTGAACGGAAGGACTCGGAACCAGCGGCCCTGCGACCCTACTTCCGGATGATGCGCCACCTGTCATGTCACGGTGACATAGTGTTGTACACCAGCGACGAGAGATTCCCCCGCCTCGTCATCCCAGCCACTCTCAGACGCACGGTGCTCAACAACCTTCGCGCTGGCCACCAGGGCAGAGACTCTATGCTTCGCAGGGCCAGGCAGTCCGTATACTGGCCCGGCATCGACGCGGCAGTGGAGCAGAAACGACGCCAGTGCCTGGTGTGTGAGACACACGCACCATCCCACCCAGCCGAGCCGCTCCTGCCCACCCCGCCACCTCAATTCCCGTTCCAACAGGCAGTCGCAGATTTGTTTCACCTGGATGGCAGCACCTACATTGCATACGCCGACAGGCTGACAGGCTGGCTGGAAGTGGAACACCTGCCCGGGGACGCCACCAGCCCCCGCCTCATCGCGTTGTTCCGGCGCTGGTTCACAAGATTCGGCATCCCCGAAACACTATCATGTGACGGGGGCACTAACCTCACCAGTCACGAGGCAAGGAAGTTCTTCGACGATTGGCGCGTCAACCTAAGAGTCTCATCCTCCCACTACGCTCAGTCTAATGGGCGTGCAGAGGCCGCTGTCAGGTCGGCCAAGAGGCTGTTGCGGGGCAACATCACTCGCGGTGGATCACTGGACACAGACGGCGTGGCCATAGCGCTCCTACAGTACCTCAACACGCCCCTCCACGATCTCGACGCATCTCCCGCCCAGCTACTGACAGGCAGGCAGCTGCGGGACGCCATACCTGTGGAGGGATCGCGCTACCTAATCGACGAGCAATGGGGCAGAGCACTTCGCGCCCGTGAACGCGCCATGATCCACACAGCAGTTACCTCTTCGCTACGGCACGACCAGAGGGCCCACCAGTTGACACCCCTGGGACCCGGGCAGCGAGTCCGCATCCAAAACCCATCTAGCGGGCGCTGGGACCGCATGGGAACCGTAATCGAGCTCTCCGCACCTCGTCAATATCTGATGAGGCTAGACGGCAGCGGGAGAGCGGCGATAAGGAACAGGCGGCATCTCCGACCGCTCGCCAGTAGCCCTCAGCTGTCAGAACAGGAGTCATCAGTCCCCGCCGCCTCACCAGAGTCACCAGTCCCCGCCGCCTCACCAGAGTCACCAGTCCCCGCCGCCTCACCGCATCAGGCGCGCACCAAGACACCTTGATGATTATTTTATGAACTCTCCTGCTTAGCCTAGTCCAGTGTAACAGCTAGGGACACCTTGTGTTATGTTTAATTTACCTTATTATTCTCTGTTCATTTAATTTTGTTTCATTACACTGTGCTGTGTAATTGGGGGGAGACTGTAGGGGTTCGTACTGCGGTACGATATGTTGGGGTATATTTATACCGGCATCGTGCAAACCCACGCCAGTAGGGATGGGCAAAGTACGGCTTTTCAAGTAATCGCGGGTACGGGTACCCGTCTTGGCCTACCCGTGGTACCCGGGTCCACTACCCGGGTACTTACCCGGTATCCATTAGTAACGCCTACCCGCCAGCGCGGGGTGGTCCCGGGACGCAAAGTGAGACGATTACCTCGAGGGTGTGTCGGAGCGAGTAGCAGCAACGCTCTACCCGGGTAAATACCTGATATCCATGAGGAACACATACCCGCCAGACAGCGCAGTGATCCCGGGAGTAAACTTAAGACGATTACCAAGAATATAAATCATCCCTACATATCGCCCTCGACAGAGTTGTCCGTAGACCATACCATATAATTATATTCAATAAATGTATAGAAGGGTGTCCCAGACTATATCATAAGATTTTTTGCATTCTAATATGCAATTATATATATATATATATATATATATATATATATATATATATATATATATATATATATATATATATATATATATATAATTTGGTAGGGTGATGAGGGTATATAAATTTGCGGGAGTGAGGTGTGTGTGTGTGTGTGTGTGTGTGTGTGTTATATAAAACGAAGACATTACAATATATGCTAGAATACACTAAGATCATATGGCACTATGGAAAAGCTGGGGAGTACTTGGTCCACGAGGTCGGCGGACACCGAACCCTACTGTGACTGGCGGGCCATCACAGGAGGTGGTGCCCTCAACCACGCTTCAAGCCCCGCCACCACGTCAAGGTGACTCCCCTGGGCGGAGGTGTGTGTGTGTGTGTGTGTGTGTGTGTGTGTGTGTGTGTGTGTGTGTGTGTGTGTGTGAATCACATAACAAATATCCAGCCTACTAGTAGGAAGACTAAATCACTAAGCAGCGATCTAATGTTAATAATAATATACTGTATGAAAATGTTTCCGTAATATATACAAAAAAGAAAGTTATACAAGAAATTAAAGCATATAATTGCACAATATTGCATAATCACAGCCCTTCATATATATTATACACAATGATAACATCAAACATGTTCAAGAGAAAAGAAAATAGTTCATAAGATACAATCCGTTAAGATCATTTTATGAATATATAAAACAAGAAAATAGGAAAAAAATAATGTGAAAGAGAACTTCCTTTTTGACATGAAAGCAAGGGAAAAAAAAGTATCCTTTAGAAAATAAATGCCTTCTTTCTATGCAGAAATCTAATCTACAAGTTCTTGTTTAGGAAGAGGATCATGTTTACTTTGTTTTCTGACAGATTACTCCTCCTTAGCGATATGAGCTCACCTGCTTTACTGAATAATCGTTCTGATGGAACAGATGATGCAGGTGAACACAAGTATTTTTTAGCCAGCTCTTTTATTCTTGGATACTGAGCGGCGTGTTCCTTCCACCACATCAGTGGATCTTCCTCTCTTGAAGCATGACTCTCCTCAGTAAAATATCTCTTCATCTCGCTATGAGGACCTGTCAGTGACTGTGAGGATGTTTTCTCATTAATTTCCTCAATAGTTTTATCCAAAGTGCTCCAAAGTGAGGTTTTCTTGACGTGAGGAGTTCTGTTCTCAAAAGTCCTGGCAGCTACGTGTGACGTGCTTGCAGTTCTCTGAGTTTCATGTGAGCGCATCTGCATCACCAGTCTCTCTTCAGTTGTTTTAACATTAGAACTTTCTGAGAAGGGTGCCTTTTTGAATCTAGGGTCTAGCATCGTTGCTGCTGTGAGAGCGAATGAGTCTTCTACAGTTGCAAACCTTCTCTTCATTTGTTCCTGAAGCTGCTGCCCAAGCGCGCACATACCATCCGTCGCAGCGAGTGAGTTGAGGTAAGTTTGGATCCCTCTGATCATCGGTAATACTTTTGAAAGTGAAGTTACCTTTTCAGATGACAATTCTCTTGTAGCTTCCTCAAAAATCTCTAAAACATTGATGGAACTTTGGAGAAGTGCAAGCTCATTGTCGTTGAGGCACATGTTGTGTTTGCCCAGTAGACACAAAGTTGTAGTGACAAGTTCATTTTGTTCCAAGTATCTTTGTATCATATAGAATGTAGAGTTCCATCTTGTCTCCACATCTTGAATAAGTTTTTTGGCAGGTTCATTGTGTTGTTCTTGCATCTGAGTGAGTTTATCTGTAGCCTTTACACTGTGATGGAAGAAGGTTACAATTTGCTTTACTTTTTCTCTAACTTGAAGGACATCATCAGTATTCTTTATGGCTTCTTGCACTACGAGATTCAAGGTGTGTGCAAAGCATGGGATTTGACGCTTATTTAGTAACTTTATTGCTGCAGTCATGTTTGTAGCATTGTCTGTCACAATGGCACGTATCTTATCAAAGATGTTCCAGTTGTCACAGATCGTTCTCAGATGTTGTGCAATGTTTTCTGCTGTGTGAGATCCTGCAATGCAAATTGTTTCAAGCACAGCAGATTTGAGAACCCACTCCGGTGATATGAAGTGAGCTGTTACTGTGATGTAGCCTTTTGTTTGGCGTGATGTCCACAGATCAGTTGTTAATGCAACATCGGTTGCCTCTTCAAGCTCTTTTCGAACTCTCTTTACTTCTTGATTATAGAGAGCAGGCAAATGAGTCCTTCCAACTTCCCTACGGCTAGGTAGCTCATATTTTGGGTCAAGCCTTTTAATTAATTTCCTGAAAGCTTTGCTCTCCACTGCTGATAGTGGCATTAGGTCTTTCACTATCCATTCCATGATCAGCTCATCTACTTCTTTCTTTGCTTTGGAGTCTTTTTTGTATGGTTGAGTTCTTGTGACTGTCTCTATCAGTGTTGGTTGAGATGTGGATGGCTTCGATGCCTTCGCAACCATCTCATTTGCAGTCTCCTCCTTTAACTCTCCATACTCGAGAGGATGTCTACCGCGAAGGTGTTTGTTCAAGTTTGAGGTGCTACCTCCACTAAACTTAAAACTATCCTTGCAAATCAAACATGTTACAGTGTTTGGTGTTGTTACTTCCATAAAATTCCACACGAGTGCCTTTCTCCCTCTCTTCGATGCCATTATGCTGAGTTAATACAGTAATGTGCTGTAGTCTATCGTTTACGTACGTACGTACCTACGGCAAAATGACGGCAAATGCTGCACGTGAATCCTTGGCGCCTGCTATACTATCTCTATAAAAAGTCAGTGTATTAGTATGATAGGTTTAGTCGCTGTACCTTTATTTTGACAGGTTTTATTAGCATATGATAATCATGAAGAGTGGCACGGGTTCCCCCTCTATTAGCCTCTCTGCAACTGAGTGGCGCGGAGCTTCTGCACGTATATATACACCTGTGACGTCACTATTCATCAGCCAATCAGAAAACTTCTGCGAGTGGCGTGATGTCTTGGGCTCTCTGTCATTGGCCATTGCCTACCAGTGTGAACGAAATGTTTATATCATTATCACTGGATTTCATTAATGATCGCACACCAGTGCATATTTTATATTCCGTAACCTACTCTAAACCCGATCGTTATTCTTATAATTTACGGCAAATATTTCCATCGTCATCATCATATTTCATTAATAATAACACACCAACAGGCTACGTGTACTGTAGACCCGATTGCGTGCCTTTTATTATAGAAAATACCCGTGAATTAAATACCCGACATGTGTTTTTACCCGGGTACCCGTCTCGATACTCTCTACTCAGTACAGCATGAACGATTTATTTATATTTTCTGATCATTATCACCATCTTTCATTAATGATCGCACACCGGTACACTTTATTCGTACTCTATGACTCTAGACCATGATTATTTTCACCGTTATCGCCATATTTCATACGCTACCTAGACTAGACTGCATGCCTTGAAATAATATAAGAAATACCCGCGAAAAATACCCGGATATCCATGGTTAGACCCGGGTACCCGTCTCAGTACCCTGTACTCTATTACCCGGATACTTACCCGGGTACCCGCCCGTCCCTACACGCCAGTTGGAGCCCGGCTTGCACAGTTGACCGGTTCGTGTACTCCCTCGTTCCTCAATAAACTTCAGGAAGTCTACGGTACTTCTGGCTTTGTCTCACACCCCAACAATATATATATATATATATATATATATATATATATATATATATATATATATATATATATATATATATATACACACACACACACACACACACTCTTATATATTCAAATTGGAATAGTAAAAGGAACAGACAAGATGTTCAAGTCCTCCCTACAATCAAGAGAACTAGCCACACCTACACAAAGACAACCCATACCTCACTGCTCAATCAAATAAGAATGTACACAATATATGGGCTTCTTGACAGGGTGAGCTCCTCTCACCAAGGATGATACATGTTTACTCAGTGACATGGTGGGAGATGGCAACAGCATCATGTTTACAACGGTACACAGTAATAAAAATTACACCGATGCCAGCTCAAACTCACCATACCATAGTAAACGTTCATCATCTATGAAGTGAGAAGCTTACCCTGTCAAGGAGGCAATAAACTGTGTATATTCCGAATTGAATATACTTATATAATTGTATGCACATATATTTTTGTGTAACTACACACACACACACCGACGCTGCCGCCGACCGGACGTGCTTGTGGAGGACCATTTACAACTTCAACCTACTGGGGCCCTTACTGCTGGAGGAGCCTAGTAATATATGTAGAGAGGGGAGAGGGGGGCTATTTATAGTTGTTCTGCTAGTGAAGAAAAACAAGAGAACATTACCATGGATAGGGAGGAGCCAAACCCGACCTGGAGTACAACCGACGTCAACAGACCCGCGGGAACTTACGTTTTGGAAACCCCGCTCGGGCTCAAAAGGTTAACTGGATCTAGTGATAGTGGAGAATTTTCAGGAATTCAGAATGAAAGCAGGGGAACAACGAGGAGACTAGTAAGTGTCGAAAGAGAAGTGAGGCTTATGAAAGAACTAGATGGTATGATGACGAAATATGAGATGCTCATGAGGGAAAACAAGGAAATGAAAAATAGGATTCTCAAATACGATCACATAAGAGAAACAAATAAGGAGATGAAAAAGGAATTGGGAAACATAAGAAAAGAAAACGAAGACCTGAAGGAAAAATGTGTAAGCTACGAAGCAAAACTAGAAGATCTCAAAGGGAAAGTGATGGACGACTGAGAAGTTAGACCAAATGTATAGTGACTCAAAACTGACTGAACTGAAAAATGTATGGAAGAAAGAAAGGGAGGAAGAAAAGGTCAGCTTTGAAGAAATAATCAAGAAACAAATACAGGACAATACTAAGGACACAGTCATACAGATTATTAAGAAGGAAAACCTGGTAAGGGATACAGTGGACAGGAAGAAATGTTTTATAATTTATGGACTACAAGAAAAGAAAAATCCCAATAAAAACGGAAGAGAGAGAGAGGAGAGATAACTAGTTAAAAAAGGCATAGGACAGGTGCAAGATCACACACAAAGCCTGGAGCAGGAGGTCGAGGAAACGCACAGGATTGGAAAATACAATGAAGGAAACACAAGACCACTCAAAGTGAGGATGAGGTCCCAACTGGCTGTGGAGGAACTTACAGCAAGAGCAAATAGACTGGCTCAAACAGAAGAATATAAGGACATTTGGATAAAAAGGGACATGAATTTGGAAGAAAGACAGAAAGAAAAAGAATTAAGACAAGAGGCTAAGGAAAAAAAACTTAAGGAGGACAGAGACCGAGAGGAAGACTTTTTACTGGAGGGTGCTAGACATGAGGCTAAGGAGGTGGTTTACCCGGGAGAAGGAAGAGGAAACAGGGGAACAACAACAGCAGCAGCAGGAGGTAAAAGTGATGGAGAGACTAACAAATTAAAAGTAGCATATACAAATGTGGCTGGTTTACTAAGCAGTGTATTAGAGATAAAGGACTATTTAAGCAGCGAAAAACCAGATGTGTTCTGTATGACGGAAACAAAATTGAAGGAAGAGATTAACGTAAATTTCCAGCTAGAGGGATTTAAGCTTTGGAGGAGAGATAGAAAAGGAAAAGGAGGAGGAGGAGTATTAATAATGCTGAAAGAAGACATAGCTGTAGAGGGAGTGCAATATGGGGACGGCATGGCAGAAGTCATCAGTATAATAATTCAAAATAATGAAAGAGAGAAGAAAAATTATAGTAGCCTATATGCCACCAAGAACAAATACATGGAAACTAGAAGAGTATAAAACAATGCACAAGGAGGTGTTAAAATGCCTGGCTGATATGACGAGGAAGGACAGAAAAGTAGTACTAATGGGTGATTTCAACTGTAGAGGTGGAAACTGGAAAGAAATGGAAGGGAGTGGAACCGAAGGATCATGGAGTGAAGAAATGCTAAAATTAGTCATGGAGAACACGCTGGACCAATGGGTGGAGGATTTCACTAGACTTAGAGGAGAGGATGAACCATCAATGCTTGATCTGGCGTTCACAAAAAAAACAGAACTCCAACCCATCATAAAGTATCTAAGCCCAATGGGAAAAAGTGACCATGTATTGATGGAAGTAAAATTACAAGAAGGGACATTGGTAAGAAGGGGAGATAATTATAAAAGTGGAAGATTAAATTATAAGAGGGCAAACTTTGAAGGCTTAAGGGAATTTTTTGAAAGGACAGATTGGAGAGCAATCATGAACGGCAAAACAGCACAGGAGAAGTACGAAATATTCCTGAAGAGGTATCGAGAAGGTGTCGAAAGATATGTACCAAAATACAAACTAAGGGATAGCAAATACACCTGGTATAATGCTAGATGTGCAGAAGTGAAGTGAGCAAAAGACAGAACTTGGAGGAAACTAAAGAAGCAGAGGAATGAAAGTAATAGAGAGAGATACAATGAAGCAAGGAATGAGTATGTCAGGATAAGAAGAGAGGAAGAAATAGCTTTTGAAAAGGATGTTGTAAAAAAATGTGGAGATGAACCCAAACTCTTCTATAAATACGTAAATGGAAAAATGAAATGTAAAGAGACCATAGACAAGATAATAAAGGGAGGAAAAACATACCAGACAACAGAAGAGCTCAGTGAAATTATGAATGAGAGCTTCAAGTCAGTATTCACAGCAGAGGGGCAATTTATAGAACCAAACATGACAGAGGCAGAGGGGGGTCTCAAGGAGGTTGTGGTGCAGAAGCAAGATGTTGGTAAATTGCTAGAAAATCTAGATGTAAGAAATGCAATGGGACCAGATGGAGTGTCAGGCTGGACACTAAAGGAATGCAAAGAACAATTAGTACAGCCAATATGGGAAGTGATCACAAGCTCAATAAAGGAAGGGAGGGTGCCAAAAGAGTGGAAGAGGGCCAACATTGTGCCTATATACAAAGGAGGAAAGAAGACTGACCCGCTGAATTATAGACCTGTCTCGCTATCAAGTGTTGTCAGCAAAATATGCCAGATACTAATTAAAGAGAAATGGGTGAGATACCTGGAGGACAACAAAGTTATATCCAATAGGCAATTTGGGTTCAGGCAAGGAAAATCATGTGTCACAAACCTGCTAAGTTTCTATACGCAAGTAATTGAAGGAATTGAGGACAGAGACGCGTGGGTAGCTGTTGTCTACCTAAATATAAAAAAAGCATTTGATACAGTTCCACATGAGAGACTATTATGGAAGCTAAAGCACATAGGTGGACTACGAGGGAAACTATTAGAATGGATGCAGGATTATTTGAAAGATAGAGAAATGAGAATGGTGATCAGGGAGGAAACTTCAAGTTGGAGGAATGTAACAAGTGGAGTACTGCAGGGGTCAGTCCTAGCATCCATAATGTTCCAAATATATGTAAATGATATGCAGTGTGGTGTGACCAGCCACATGAATATGTTTGCGGATGACGCCAAATTAATGAGAGTTATTAAAAATACTGTTGACTGCCAGGAACTACAGGGGGACATTGATAAGATCGATGAATGGAATAAGACATGGAAACTGGCTTTCAATGTAAAGAAATGTCATGTGATGGAGATAGGCAAGAGCAAGAGGAGGCCAAAATGGAACTACAAGATAGGACAAGAGGAGATACCTAAGATAAAAGAAGAAAAAGACCTAGGGGTGGTGATACAGGATACACTGAACCCAGAGCAGCACATAAATAGACTATTTGGATCAACATATAAAATGTTAGCCAATATTAGGGTGGCTTTCCATTACATGGACAAGGACATGATGAAAAAATTCTAACCAGTATGATACGTCCAAGATTAGAATATGCAGCAGTAGTGTGGTCACCACATGCAAAAAAAAGGATATAAGGAAACTAGAAAGGATCCAAAGAGTAGCCATGAAAATGGTACCAGAACTAAGCGAGCTAACATATGAGGATAGATTAAGAGAAATGGGACTGCCAACTCTACAGGACTGAAGAGAGAGAGGTGATCTAATAACTCTGTATAAGATAATAAATGGTATTGAAAAGCTAGATGAGCAGAACCTGGAGATGGAAGAAGAAACTAGACGAGAGGACACTCAAGGAAAATCAGAAAAAGTTGGTGTCTAAAGGACACAAAAAAGTACAGTTTTCCACATAGAATTGTGGATACCTGCAATGGATTGAAAGAAGAGGTTGTTACAGCAACCAATATACATAAGTTCAAGGAAATGTTGGATATATGGAGATATGGAGACAGGACACTGTGAGCCCCGCTTGAACCCTGTATAATACAACTAGGTAAATACAACTAGGTAAATACACACACACTGACTCTCGTGCCGAGCGAATGTGATATCCTGAATTCGTAACGGCATCAGCTACAAGGCATCTACTACTGGAGGAGCCTAGTATGTATGTACAGGGGAGAGAGCAGGCTAAGTGCTAGTGTCCTGTCTCCAAAACAAGCTAGATTAGAAAGGAAAAAACAAAAAACAAAAAAACAGTGTGGAAAGTGAACAGGAGGCAACTCCGACCTGGAGCCAAAGTTGTGTAAACAGGCCCAACGTATTGGAAACACCACCTACTATCCCCTCCCCCTCTTTCTCTCTCTCTCTTTTATCAAGTAGAATATATTCCTACAGCATCATTTCCAATAAGAATTATTTAAAGAAAAGTTTAAATTATGGTAAAAAACTGCAAATTATTGTATTATCGTAGTTTGTTCAAATGACAATGATACTTAACAATAAATTTTTTATTCGTTGTTTAAAGTGTTAAATATATCTTCATTAGTAAATAAGTTTGCCTGTGACCAGAGTAGAAGGCCTCATTGATAGGGTGGTAGGTAGGAAGTGACCAAGGTTGGGGGCCGGAGTAACTGAGGCAACTTGGAGCCGGAGTGACTTGAAAGCCATTCATAAAAAATAGACACATTTTCACGGCGAAGAAGTGCAAGTGAAACTGGTGGACTGGTGGGTAGGCAGCGTCGACTGCCACTTGTGTTTGTGTTTGAATTGAGATGCCGCGTTCGGACTGGAGGTCAAAATTTGTTCGCCAAATGTGGTCGGATTGGGAAGTGTTCAAGTCAAAGGGTGTTTGTTCGAATCAAGGGGTACCACTATATATGTATTGTTCGATTTACGTTGTTTTTGTTTTCTGTGACCTCTTCAAGAATGCATGTCTCATGTAAATTGAGAGATGCATATATTGCAGATGAAAAGCTTTCAGTTCCATGCTATCCAAGAGAGTGTTACTTGTATAGTGTTTTCAGGGGTACAGCCTGATAATGTGATGAAACTGATAATCCAACACAGTCCTGGTCCCCTATTCATCAGTTTATCAGGCTATTACTATATCTTATTAAGAACTGCCTTCTTTTGTATATGATAATCTTAAATGAAAAAATAATTAATTTCAGATTATTCAAGCAGCTCCTTAAATCACAAATCCAAGATGAAAAAATCTATCTTCAAGGGGCCACCAGCAACTGTTTTTGACAGACCATTGGGGAAGAAAAAATTGTCCAGCTTTTTATCATCTAGAATGAAATGCCGTCTTGTTCATAAGGTGAGTTGTTGTCTTCTACATATTGAGGATGTCATTGAAAATGTAGTTAGTCTATCAAATGATCAAGAAGTGATGAGCATTGTATATAAACATATTTATGTAGTACTAATTGTGTAGTATTACAATATTGAATATGAATTAAGGTGTATTTCCCAAGAAAAACAGCTAAATAGATGAATGATGGATAGAAAGTTATTTGTATTGATATTAATCGGAAAATACATTCAGTGGAACCTCAGAGCGTTAACGCTTTAGATATCAAACAATTCAGACTTCAAACAAAATTTTCATTTTTGGGGTTTGGAAGATAAGCAAACTTCAGACCTCAAACTCAAAAGCAGCTGAATAAAGGAAACCTGGCCACTGGAGTAGCTGAGTGGTAAGCTGAGGCTGCAGAATTGCCAAATGGCATTTTTCACCGACAAATGTAACTGATTTTGGCAGTAAAACATGTGTTTGTCTGTGAAAATGTAAAGTTGGCAATTAGGCATTAAAATGTCTAAAAGCAAGAAACTAGGTGATGCAATTTTGGTTAGAATTGTGTAATAACCCCTATCTGTAAATTTATGTACTCTCTCTGTATAGATGTTCTGAGCTACAGATGTTCTGAGCTACCAGAGAGAGAGAGAGAGAGAGAGAGAGTGTGTCTTTAAATGTATCTGTATTTACATAGTTTTACCTGGTTGTAGTTTTACTGGGCCTGGGCATTACACTCATGTGGCCCTGTCTCCATATCTACAATTGTCTAACTTTTCCTTAAAGGTATGCCCACTCATTGCTGACATAACATCTTCACTCATGCTGTTCCATGCCTTCTTCATGGAAAGCTACATTTTTTCACATCCTTGAAGCATATTTCCATCCTCATCTTTTTTCTATGATCTTTTATGCTTCTACTGGTGACTTCATCTCTTAGTAACAGCTCTTTGCTATCTACTACTGTACATCTATTCCATTCATTGGTTTGTAGATTTTTATTAGGTCCCCCTTCTCTCTTCTCTGCTCCAGTGTCTGTGTATAAATTTATGTACTCTCTCTGTATAGATGTTCTGAGTTGCCAGAGAGAGAGAGAGAGAGAGAGAGAGAGAGAGTCTTTATGTGTCTATATTTACCTAGTTTTACCTGGTTGTAGTTTTACTGGGTCTGGGCATTACACTCGTCTGTCTCCATATGTACAGTTGTCTAACTTTTCCTTAAAGGTATGCACGCTTATTGCTGACACAACATCTTCACTCATGCTGTTTCTTGATGCATATTTCTATCCTCATTTTTTTTCTATGATCTTTTGTGCTTCTACTGGTGACTTCATCTCTCAGTAACAGCTCTTTGCTATCTACTACATCCTTTCCATTCATTGGTTTGTAGATTTTTATTAGGTCCCCCTTCTTTCTTCTCTGCTCCAGTGTCTGTGTCTTTGTGTCTTTGTGTGTATTTATCTAGTTTACCTAGTTGTGTGTGTATTTTCCAAGTTGTGTTTATCTAGTTATCCTTTTTGAGTTTTTTACCATGTCCTCTAGTTTCTCTCATGTCCTAATTTAGTAGATCCTCTCAGTCTAAGGCAGGGGTGTCAAACTCATTTATCCCAAGGGGCCAGATTTCACCTTCACATTCAATGTGCGGGCCAGATAATCACGTATGACCATAATAATATTAATAGTAATAATAATAATAACAATAACAATAATAATAATAATAATAATAATAATAGGTAATTATGTAATAATAATAATAATAATAGGTAATTATATAATAATAATAATAATAATATATTCTACCTTCACTCGCGTTTGCACACACGTACTAACCAAAAGATAAACCAGTAAAGAAAAGGAAGCATCATTTACCTTAGTTCCTGGTCGTGCTGCTCCCAGAAACTTGGCACCTCTTGGTCTGTACAAGTTCGTCTATGTTTGGCGCCAGAGACTGAGCAATGGCTACTTTCAGTGTTGAGTTGAGGTGTTCATTAGTGAGCCGAGACCTGAGTCCAGACTTGTTCAAGTTCATCAGTGAGAAGAGTTGCTCACAGACATAGGTACTGCCGAACATTGACATAATCTTTGATGCCAAACATTTGATTCGAGGATATCTTGGCCCAACATATTGATAGAATGTACCAACATCAACACTTGAGAACTTTTCCTTCAACGCAGAATCGCACTGAAGATCAATTAGTTCTAACTGAATATCCTCTGGTGTCTCATCAGGATTTGCAGCGAAAGGATTTCGAAAGATCGAGAAATCACTCTCAAGGTTCTTTAAGTCTGCAAATCTTTCTCCAAATTCGTTCAGTAACTTGGAAATCATGTTGCAGTACTTTTCTCTGCTGATAATTCCACGAAACTCAGGTGTGCTTTGCAATGATTTCAGTGTAGGAAAGTGTGCAGCATTATTCGCTGCTAGTTGACGTTCAAAAAGTTTGAGCTTCACCTCAAAAGCACGAATGGACTCATGCATGTCTGTCACCAATTTATTGCGACCTTGCAGTCTTGTATTGAGCAAATTCAAGTGTTCTGTCATATCTACCATGAAGGCTAAATCTTGAAGCCAATCATAGTCTTTCAGTTCCTGGACATTTCTTCCTTTGTTATGCATGAAACTTTGTATTTCACTTCTTAATTCATAAAAGCGCTTCAGCACAATTCCCCGGCTTAACCAACGAACATCAGTGTGATAAGGCAGACCGTGAGAGTGAGTTTCCTCCAATAGGCAGTTGAACTGTCTGTGGTTCAGACCTCGCGCTCGTATAAAGTTTACTGCCTTGACAACAACATCCATAACGTGATCCATCTTTAATATTTTACTGCAAAGCACTTCCCTGTGAATTATGCAATGAACACTGTGAATTTGATGGTCTGAATTCAGGGTGAGTAGTTTTTCCTTTAACTTTGCTGTCACGCCAGCCTTTCTACCAACCATTTGAGATGCTCCATCTGTTGTCAGACTCACAGTTTTCTTCCAGTCAACACCTATCCTATCAAGTGCACCAGTCAAACTCACAAATATATCATCCCCTGTTGTTGTTCCTTTCATTGGTACTAATTCCACAAATTCTTCAGTTACCTGCATATTTTCATCAACACCACGTATGAACACTGCTAGTTGTGCTATGTCAGTAATGTCTGTACTTTCATCGATTGCTACAGAAAATGCTACAAATTTAGCAACTTTTTCTTTGAGCTGACTATTAAGATTTTCTGACAGTTCATTTACTCTTTCTGCAACTGTATTTCTTGAAAGGCTTATGTTTGCAAATGATCTACGTTTTTCAGGGCAAATATCTTCTGCGGCCATCATCATGCATTTCTTTATAAAGTCCCCTTCTGAAAATGGTTTCGATGACACAGCTATTTCCCGTGCAATCCTATAACTTGCCCGTACTGCAGTGTCACTGGCTTCATGAACACGCTGATACACTGACTGCTGCCTTTTGAGAGACTGTTCTAGCGTCTTTACTTTTTCTTCACGAAGTTTTCCACTATACACATCATACTTTGAAGCATGAGTGCTTGTGTAATGTCGCCGAATGTTATATTCTTTTGACACCGCTATAGTTTGGTTGCAAATAAAACAAGTTGGTTTTCCATTCACTTCAGCAAAAAAGTAAGATATTTTCCACTTTTCCTGCATCACACGATGTTCTTCAGTAACTGTTCGCTTCTTGGAAATCATGATGAGATGATATGCAGTAAGAGTCACACCAAAATCTGACGCTGTGACGCTCTCGAAGGACAAAGCAGGACTGAAGTCAAAGGCCGATTCTCGGTGAGACGGAGGAATGACGAGTTATGGTCACGTCTAATACATGTATATTACGGAGCAGGGCCAGTACGACTACGTGTATTCTCGTCATATATAGTCACTGGCTTTGGAACGCAGTCGACGAGACGAAATGGTCACATGATTTACGTAAAAATATATGAGAATAATTCATTCACTACAAAACACGATAGGAAACTTGAAGCAGATGGTAAAGTTCCTGCTGGTGACATTGTGTTTGCAATCACTTACTTTTATTAAGAAAAATACTTTTAACAATAACAGAGAGAGAGAGAGAGAGAGAGAGAGAGATGTTGGCGGGTGGCGGCGAGCCGGACACACACACACACACACACAACACACACACACACACACACACACTTGACGAGGTTGGGAGTTACTATACCACAGAGGAACATCACCGCCCAAAGAATATAATAGTATCTTTATATCTTTATATAATGACTTTAAAATGCAAAGGGCTGGCTGGCTTAATCATTCCTGTAAAAAGACCTAAGATTGAAATATGAGACGTGCCGCGGGCCGCACATAGTAGTGTGGCGGGCCGCATGCGGCCCGCGGGCCGCGTGTTTGACACCCCTGGGTCACTCTAAGGTCTCCATGTTTTTCATGATTCTACAGAATGTCAGCAGGTCTTCTCTCTATTCTTTGTTCAAGTGTTGGTAGTTTTAACAGCTTCAGTCTTTCTTCAGATGTTTGTTCAGACAGGGTTGGGATAAATTTAGTTGCCATACTGGATCCTTGCCAGCTTTCTTATATTTTTCTACGTGCTAGGTGACCACATCACTGCTGCATATTCCAATCTAGGCTTAATTAATGACACTAGTATTTGTTTTAGATATGTAAATGCAACTAATATTTTTCAGCAAGTTATAGGTTCCTCCCACAATTTTGCTTATATGCTTGTCAGGAGCAATATAATTTGTTATGAGCACTCCCAGATCTTTTCCCACTCAACCTTTTTCACTTTTTCTTCTCCAAATTTTTAGTGACCTTGTATTACTCTTTCCATATTCCATTACACTGCATTTCTTGATGTAGAAATCCATCTCCCATTTGTTGCTCCAGTTCCTGAATTTTTTAGATCGTGCTGGAGCACTTAACAGTCACTTTCCACATACACTCCTGAGTAATTTGGGGCCATCACAAAAAGAAGGAAAAAGAAAAAAATATATATATAGCTGTCAACTTTTCATCCATGACAGTAACACAAATGGCAAACATAATTGGAGCCAAAATTGAGCTCTGTGGAACTCCCCTATGTACTTCCTTCCAGGAGGAGCTCTTATCTCTAATTCTTCCCCAGCTGCCTGCCCAGTAGCATGAAGTCATGCATGACTAATGGTGTGTGGTGTCACAAGCATTCAGTATTCGGTGTGTACATGGTATTGAGATGTGGCCACTCTCTAGCGGTCATTAGATGGCGTCGATGTCTGTTTGTTTGTTTTTCAAAATTTGATATCAGCCTTGATGATAAGGAGCATCAGGAAGGCTTCTCCAATCATTGTGGTGACATTCTACTGGGGTTTCTCTTACTGCACTTTTTTATTTTAGGGCACTTTTATTTTAGGGCATGGAGGACGTTACTCTCCTGATTCAGGCAAAGTTAATCTACGAGAATTGCACAGAGTGTAATTGTAGAAACATATTAGGTGAGTGACACATGATTTTCTCTGCTTGAAACCAAACTGTTTCACATTTGATATATTAGTCACTGCTAGGTGTTTTATCCAACTGTACTTGATAACTTTCTCAGGTTTTGGCAACAGTGCTAGTTAAGGAAACTGGTCTGTAATTTGTTGGTTCCTCTTTTTTTCCTCATTTGTAGATCTTAGAAATATTTTCCCTTTTTTAGTCTTGTGGTATTTTCCCTTCCCTTAGTGAACATTGAATTACACAGTGTATTTTGTCTGCTAATTCTTCTCTACATTCCCTCAGAATCCAACTCCATCCAAACCGTGTGATTTACTCATATGAAGTTCTTTTAACTGGTTCATTATTTGTTTTGAAACATCAGTCTTAGTTAATAATGGAGAATTGTAAGATCATTGTAACTTACCTGGTAAGTGTGCGATGATCAGAGTTCTTCCTGAACTGTGCTGCCCAGCAATGTGGAGTCATATGTGACTATTGTTGCTGGGTCACAAGCATTCAGATTTCATCCAGAGTTGGGGATACCAGAAAAACAACCACTTAAAGAACAACAGTTTATTGATTAAGTACATGAGACTTACTGTAGCTCTGTCAAAATGTCCTGTGAATTTTACAAAGCAAGTCACCTCTGCTAGAAGAGGGCATTCACATGAGATACACTGTGCTGCTACACACCACCAGACTTTAAAGAGTACAATCACCCACATGAAAGGTATTTCCTCATTTCTTATCACATAGCGTTGAATCATTTGACGCTGGTTAGCATAGGGAGGGAGTGGAGGGCATGTGAATTCTCCCTTCTAGCAGAGGTGACTTGCTTCATAAAATTTGAAGCACATTTCAATTGACCTATGGTAAGTCTCATGTACTTTATCAATTTTACTTCAGCAAATCACTTCCCTGGTAGAGGGCGCATTCTCATGAGATTTTGAAGCCATGTGGGTATTGTACTTCAACACTGAAAAGTATGTTTGGATGTGAACAAGGTGAAAAATACAACAAAAACCCAAACTCTAGTATAATGATGAAAAGAAATTTTTTAGAAATAATATGGATGACACTCATCTTTGTACATGTTCACTGACTATTCTAGTACAGCTTCTTGAAATGTCAACTTCCATGACAATCTCTTTATCACAATATTTGGCAAAGGTAGTTTCTCTCAACCACTCAGCCTTTGCCATGATGTGTGTGATTGGTACAGCCATGGCCTTGGTTTTTGATGCTGCAGCATTGCCAGCCAATTACTTTGTAGTGTTCACTCCTGACATGTGAAGCACTGTTCTGATTCATCTTGCAATAGTGTCTTTTGTCAGTTTTTTAGGTGGTTTAACAAAGCTAATGAGTAACTTTTCATTCTGATTCTCAACACGTCTGAATTTTTCAGTTCTTGCAAGGTACATTCTCAGCATCTCACACACACAAATTGCTATCCTTTAAAGGTCACAACTCGCACATTGTATTTTGGCCTAACTTGTTTCAAGTTTCCACCTAACGAAAAAGAAATAGTAATAAATGTGAAGTTTGTATTCTAACAGCTTGTGCGAGTGCCGTAAGAGAAAGCAAGCACAATGGTTCCATGTTCTGCAACTGCTGGAGCACCAGGTGAATGTCCCATGTTTCTATATACCTGGATGCTGATGGCCTTAAGTTGAAAACGCCTCTGAAAAATCTGTTGACAAGAGGATGATTTCCCGCTCTGCATCCTTCCACAACTATCCCCAGCAAGGACAAAGCTCCTCTCGCAGTATTAACAGATTCATATCCCACACCTCTGTGAAAAAGATCAGACAGGAAATTTATGATATCAGTCACAGTGGGAGTACGGGGATTGGTATGCCATTTTTTACAAAACTGTAGCCACCTGCTGACGTGTGGTCGATACTGTTTCGCAGTTGTGGATCTCCAGGAAGACATGATGATGTCTGTACCTGCTGTCGAAATGCTTCTGTCTCACAGCTGCTGCTGGACAAGAGACATGCCATCAATCTTGTGTGTTTCAGGATGGGGTGTTCCTCTGCTCCTGATGGCTAACTCAGTACATTCTTCCTTCTTGTTATCAGGCGTGGTTCCTTGACAAACAATGTGAGCAGAGTCCCCATCCATGGTTGGGATGGCCACAGTGGCACAATCAACCATCCCTTTGCCATCTCTGCTCGTATTTTCTGAAGGCATCTGGCAGTCAGAGCAAAAGGGGGTAAAGCATAAATCAGCTCAAACTATGACCAACAAATCGAAAAAGCTTCAAAATGTTCAGCCTTCGGGTCAGGTTTCCAAGAACAAAAATGAGGCACTTGCTTATTCACTCTGGAAGGAAATAGATCTATACTAGGAATTCCAAAGTGCTCACAAAGCTCTGTGAAAATGTCCTCATTTAACTTCCATTCATGTCTGTCATTGAATTTATGAGATGCAGCATCTGCCAGGAGATTAACTTTACCTGGTACTTGGGAACATGTAATCCAGACATCATTCATTTTACACTAATCCCAAATTTTGAGGCAGATATCCTTACACATTGCAGATTTTGTCCCACCCATTTCATTGACGTAGTGGACTGCTGTCGTACTATCGCAAAGCACTCTTATGTGTTTTCCTTTGATATGCTGTGTAAAGGAATGGATGGCTAATAATATGGCTTTGAGTTCTTTTGGATTGATGTGCAATTTTGTTTTTTATTAAAGATCATTTCCTATTAACTTGATGATTAAAAGAGCCACTCCAACCAAAGTTTGATGCATCTGTCTGCAGATCTATTTCCGTACCTTTCCGAAAAATCCTCCTGTTTTCCTTTAAAATGTGATTTGTTTCACATAAAACCTGCTTCTTATATTAGCATTAGCAATGTTCCCTATCTACCCAACCATCTATTACCACATTTAGATTACTCGTATTCCACTCTTGGCAACCTCTGGCAACTGTTGGCCACCCTACCTCCTGCAGCTGAGACCATCATTCTTTCTTTCTTTCATTCTTTCTTGAGATGTGCTTCTGTGCGGACTTGTTATCAGCAGTACTCTCTGCTCTTCTACCTTTCTTGTCTTCGCGTGTTTTGGCCATATGGCTGATTCTGCCGACCTCCAGGAGGGTTTACAGCTTTCCTCAGCGGTTGTTTGCAGTGTCGATCTGTCTTCTCTTCATCCTGAGTGTTTGATGGTGACTGTGGAGAGGGAAGTTCACTGCTATGTTGTCAGCCCCACCTCCTCACCTGGTGCTTCCTCTCCTCTTCACTCCACGTCTTCAGGGAGTGGTGCGACGCCTTTCCCTAGGAGAGTCTGTGTTTCTTCTGTGTTTCTTCTGTGTTTCTGCAGGAGAGTCCTTGTAGGCATAAGGCATGATCCACATACTGTATGTATTCTCTATTGTGGTGGTGTGTGTCATGTAAACAGCCAGTGTCAGGAGTGTTCTTCTTGGAGCTCCAGGCTGGTTCTTCGTGTCTTTAAATACCAACAGACACTGTAGAAGAGGTGTGAGTATAAGGCTAAGAAGAAGGCCCTTCTCTCTTCCTGTCAGTCGCATGGGGATGTTGGGGGCGGCATCCTTCCTCCCCCCCTCCCCTTCCTCTCGTGTCTCAGGATCCGCCTGTTGTTCCGTGGGACTAGAGGATTCTGTGTTTCAGTTTCCCTTGCCTTCTGGGGACCCTCCGCCTGATATGTCTGCCTTCTTCAAAGGGTTTGCAGCCTTTCTGGGGTTTCATGAAATGAGTTACAGTGTTTTGTTCCCTTCCATGTTATCTGAGATGGTGTCTAAGGAGGTAGAGAGTAGGCTAGTTCCTAATCCTGTCTCTCTTTCAGTTTCCTCCTTACCCTTAGTTCACGGTATGGTGAAGTCCGTTGCCAACCCCCCTCCCGGCCCCAGGGCAAGGCAGAGTGTGCAGTCACTCCATGCTGGTGTGCTGGCGGGGGGTAACCGGGGCCAGGAGAGGCCCAGGGGTGGTGTAGGTTTAGATTAGGTTCCTCCGAATCCTCCTTCCTTGGGTAAGCGATCTAGGCTACCCAAGAATGTTCCAGAGAGGATCAAATGGTCACGTCCTATGGTGGGGGGAGATCTGGCTCCTACATGTCCAGAATCTCCTTTAGTATGTGACCGGGGCGGGGACAGGTGTATGTCTTCCGGACACCTCTCCCTCCCAACGATCCAGGGTGAGGGTTGGGCTGTGAGCTACCAGGGCATTTTGACTGAGGACTCGTCTAACCCACACAGCCAGAGAGGGGTGTTACACAGGTCAGGCCTCAATGCTCCCCTTGGTTCACAAGGCACACAGGAACTCTAGGTCTCGCGTGCCCCCTCCTCACATGCCTTTCACCACCAGGATCAGTTCCATGTGGCTTCCCCACATCCTCAAGTGGCGCCACCTGGATCTGGGATCAGGTCCTTCATGGATCCAAATCTGATCCTCCCTCATCCTGGATCCCTGGATCCAAGGCAGGATCTTGAGGATCTGTGGGATAAGATTTCTGAGGCCGATTCGGAGTGAAGTCTGGGGTTCATGAGGCAGTTCGCCCCCACTTTTTCAATCGATGATGGCATACATTACCCACTGTTTTCTGGAGGCACTTGGGTATGCTGAAGCGGCTCACCGATCTGCCCCTCCTGTGGAGGTCAGGCCTGAAGTGGAGAAGCACATTCAGCTTACCAGGGCCCAGCCCATGGATTTCTCCCTGGATTTGGTTTCCAACGCTCTCCTACGGGCTACTGAAGGATCCAGACCATTGATTGCCCACTACCCATCTAACCGGTACAGGAGGATCTACTCTGTTAGTGGCCATGAGTCAGCAGGGAAGGCAGAGAAGCTCAACACCAACTTGGCTCTTGCTCTAACCACTGAGGGGAAGGAACCTCAAGTGGTGGTGCAGCATGCAGACATGACTCGCCATGAAGGTGTCCTAGCTCGCCAATGTGAGGCACAAAATTTCCTCTTTTGGGGTATAGGAGCATTCTATTGGCTCTTATCTTCCCTGCAACCTGGACAGGAGGACAGGCTTCTAGCTGATCAACTCTTTTGGAGTATTCAGTTGGCTATGGTGGACACTGCCAAAGATTCAGCTTTTGCTTTGACCAATGTAAAAGCCAAGTGATGGGAGGCAATCCTGTTTCACCTTCCACCTATGTTTAGGTCTCTGATTAAGGTGGACATGAGGAAATCTCCCATTGACTCTGCTTTCCTTTTTTATGAGGCTCGAGTTCAGGCAGCCCTTTGGATGGCCGAAAAAGATGCTTCTATCTCCTTCCAGCAGGTGTTGGCTAGAGCACTAGTAAAGCCTCGCCCTACGTCAGGTACTCCATTGGTGGAGCGTGCTTCCCGCAATATTCCTGGTGCAGCTCCTTCTCATTGACCCTCGACTTCAGCTGGTCATACAGTTCCTGTTCTCCAGCCAAGAGGGCCCCAGCAGCAGAGACCTGCTCCCAAACTTCCATCTTCCTGCCCAAGAACATCGGGCATGTTTTTTCAGAAGTAGACCCTTGCCTGTCCCCGATCCCAGTTGGGGGTTGCCTTGCCAACAATCTAAAAGGCTGGATCGTGATTGGAGCGGAGGCTTGGGTCCTCGTTCTCAGCGAAGGTTACCGGATTCCTTTCATCACCACTCCACCAGTCAACTCCCATCCAGTTGGGTTCCGGTCTTACCCCTCGAGATCCGTGAAGGCTGTGGCATTGGATCAAGAGGTTCAACCTCTCTTAGAAAAAGGGGCATTAGAGGAGGCCCCATCAACTCTGGGATTTTACAGCCATCTCTTTGTGGTGCCAAAGGCCACCGGCGGCTTCCACCTGATTCTAGACATTTTCTCCACTCAATCGGTATGTCATCACCACCCTATTCCAGATGTAAACGGTAAGGACAGTCATGTCTGCATTTCGCAGTCACGAGTGGATGACAGCTATCGATCTCAAGGATGCCTTCCTCCAGATCCCGGTTCATCCTGACAGCCGAAGGTTTCTTCGCTTCATGTGGAAGGGACTGCACTACCAGTTCAAGGTCCTTTGCTTCAGCCTATCCCAGGGGTGTCAAACACGCGGCCCGCCACACTACTATGTGCGGCCCGCGGCACGTCTCATATTTCAATCTTAGGTCTTTTTACAGGAATGATTAAGCCAGCCAGCCCTTTGCATTTTAAAGTCATTATATAAAGATATAAAGATACTATTATATTCTTTGGGCGGTGATGTTCCTCTGTGGTATAGTAACTCCCAACCTCGTCAAGTGTGTGTGTGTGTGTGTGTGTGTGTGTGTGTGTGTGTGTGTGTGTCCGGCTCGCCGCCACCCGCCAACATTCTCTCTCTCTCTCTCTCTCTCTCTCTCTCTCTCTCTCTCTCTCTCTGTTATTGTTAAAAGTATTTTTCTTAATAAAAGTAAGTGATTGCAAACACAATGTCACCAGCAGGAACTTTACCATCTGCTTCAAGTTTCCTATCGTGTTTTGTAGTGAATGAATTATTCTCATATATTTTTACGTAAATCATGTGACCATTTCGTCTCGTCGACTGCGTTCCAAAGCCAGTGACTATATATGACGAGAATACACGTAGTCGTACTGGCCCTGCTCCGTAATATACATGTATTAGACGTGACCATAACTCGTCATTCCTCCGTCTCACCGAGAATCGGCCTTTGACTTCAGTCCTGCTTTGTCCTTCGAGAGCGTCACAGCGTCAGATTTTGGTGTGACTCTTACTGCATATCATCTCATCATGATTTCCAAGAAGCGAACAGTTACTGAAGAACATCGTGTGATGCAGGAAAAGTGGAAAATATCTTACTTTTTTGCTGAAGTGAATGGAAAACCAACTTGTTTTATTTGCAACCAAACTATAGCGGTGTCAAAAGAATATAACATTCGGCGACATTACACAAGCACTCATGCTTCAAAGTATGATGTGTATAGTGGAAAACTTCGTGAAGAAAAAGTAAAGACGCTAGAACAGTCTCTCAAAAGGCAGCAGTCAGTGTATCAGCGTGTTCATGAAGCCAGTGACACTGCAGTACGGGCAAGTTATAGGATTGCACGGGAAATAGCTGTGTCATCGAAACCATTTTCAGAAGGGGACTTTATAAAGAAATGCATGATGATGGCCGCAGAAGATATTTGCCCTGAAAAACGTAGATCATTTGCAAACATAAGCCTTTCAAGAAATACAGTTGCAGAAAGAGTAAATGAACTGTCAGAAAATCTTAATAGTCAGCTCAAAGAAAAAGTTGCTAAATTTGTAGCATTTTCTGTAGCAATCGATGAAAGTACAGACATTACTGACATAGCACAACTAGCAGTGTTCATACGTGGTGTTGATGAAAATATGCAGGTAACTGAAGAATTTGTGGAATTAGTACCAATGAAAGGAACAACAACAGGGGATGATATATTTGTGAGTTTGACTGGTGCACTTGATAGGATAGGTGTTGACTGGAAGAAAACTGTGAGTCTGACAACAGATGGAGCATCTCAAATGGTTGGTAGAAAGGCTGGCGTGACAGCAAAGTTAAAGGAAAAACTACTCACCCTGAATTCAGACCATCAAATTCACAGTGTTCATTGCATAATTCACAGGGAAGTGCTTTGCAGTAAAATATTAAAGATGGATCACGTTATGGATGTTGTCAAGGCAGTAAACTTTATACGAGCGCGAGGTCTGAACCACAGACAGTTCAACTGCCTATTGGAGGAAACTCACTCTCACGGTCTGCCTTATCACACTGATGTTCGTTGGTTAAGCCGGGGAATTGTGCTGAAGCGCTTTTATGAATTAAGAAGTGAAATACAAAGTTTCATGCATAACAAAGGAAGAAATGTCCAGGAACTGAAAGACTATGATTGGCTTCAAGATTTAGCCTTCATGGTAGATATGACAGAACACTTGAATTTGCTCAATACAAGACTGCAAGGTCGCAATAAATTGGTGACAGACATGCATGAGTCCATTCGTGCTTTTGAGGTGAAGCTCAAACTTTTTGAACGTCAACTAGCAGCGAATAATGCTGCACACTTTCCTACACTGAAATCATTGCAAAGCACACCTGAGTTTCGTGGAATTATCAGCAGAGAAAAGTACTGCAACATGATTTCCAAGTTACTGAACGAATTTGGAGAAAGATTTGCAGACTTAAAGAACCTTGAGAGTGATTTCTCGATCTTTCGAAATCCTTTCGCTGCAAATCCTGATGAGACACCAGAGGATATTCAGTTAGAACTAATTGATCTTCAGTGCGATTCTGCGTTGAAGGAAAAGTTCTCAAGTGTTGATGTTGGTACATTCTATCAATATGTTGGGCCAAGATATCCTCGAATCAAATGTTTGGCATCAAAGATTATGTCAATGTTCGGCAGTACCTATGTCTGTGAGCAACTCTTCTCACTGATGAACTTGAACAAGTCTGGACTCAGGTCTCGGCTCACTAATGAACACCTCAACTCAACACTGAAAGTAGCCATTGCTCAGTCTCTGGCGCCAAACATAGACGAACTTGTACAGACCAAGAGGTGCCAAGTTTCTGGGAGCAGCACGACCAGGAACTAAGGTAAATGATGCTTCCTTTTCTTTACTGGTTTATCTTTTGGTTAGTACGTGTGTGCAAACGCGAGTGAAGGTAGAATATATTATTATTATTATTATTATATAATTACCTATTATTATTATTATTATTACATAATTACCTATTATTATTATTATTATTATTATTATTATTATTATTGTTATTGTTATTATTATTATTACTATTAATATTATTATGGTCATACGTGATTATCTGGCCCGCACATTGAATGTGAAGGTGAAATCTGGCCCCTTGGGATAAATGAGTTTGACACCCCTGGCCTATCCCCTGCCTCACAGGTTTTCACACGGATGATGGGTCCGGTTTCAGCGGTTTTCCATCAGCAGGGGATTCAACTCCTCTGCTGTTTAGACAACTGGCTGCTGTTGTCTTGCTCCTGAGGGAGGCTCATGAGGCAACCAAGTTCCTCTTCAACCTGTGTGCCTCCCTGGGTATTCAGGTAAACTGGGGCAAGTCCAGTCTTGTCTTATCTCAGTCAAGGACCTATTTGGAGATGGAGATTCGGTCAGCTCTTTTGAAGGTTTTGCCGATGTGGGAGCGCCTGGGGAATCTGCACCACCAGATGGATTCCTTCCTCAGTGTACAATCTCCCCCAGCAAGGGAATGGCTGATACTGTTGGGTCACATGTCCTTCCTCATCCATCTCATTCCGGGGGCGAGATGGCGAATGCGAGGCCTGCAATTACATTTTTCCTGGTCTTGAGACTGTCAGTCCCAACCAGATGGCTTTCTGGCTCCTTGGGGCACAGCGCTCCTGGAGGATCTTCAGTGGTGGTTGTCAAGTCCTGCTCTGCGGATGGGACAGTCACTGCAACTGGTTTCCCCAGATGTGTGCCTGTTCTCAGATGCCTCAACCCTAGGTTGGGGGGGCATTGGTTCTTCAAGCCTCAGTGAGTGGTCTGTGGACCCCACGGGAGCATTCCCTTCACATCAACCTTTTGGAGCTCAGAGCCATTCATCTTGGCCTCTCCCACTTCACTGAGGATTTTCACGGGAAGGCTGTGGCAGTATTCTCAGACAATGCTACGGCTCTGGTGTACCTGGCCAAGGAAGGAGGGACTCGTTCAAGAGTTCTGAATGCAGAGGCTCAGTCAGTGCTCCAGTGGGTGGAGGATCATGCCATCCACATCATCTCCCAGTTTGTGAAAGGGTCATCCAATGTCCTGGCGGATTGCTTGAACAGACGGGATCAGGTCATCTCTACCAAGTTGACCCTTCACCAAGATATATGCAGTCAACTGTGGAAGACTTGGAGCTATCCCATGGTGGATCTTTTTGCCACGAGACTCAACTGTTGGCTGCCGAACTTTGTCTCAGCATTTCGGGATCCCATAGCAATTGCCACAGATGCTTTCGTGTACAACTGGGATCACCAGGATCTGTATGCTTTTCCACCCTTTCTGTTGGTCAGGAAGGTTCTGTGCAAGTTGCAACAGCTCGTCACGTCACTCTCATCCTGATTGCTCCGTTCTGGCCTCAGAGGGAATGGTTCCCAGATCTTGTCCAGGCTTCAGTTGACTCCCCCAGGTGCCTTCCACTTCGCAGGGACCTTCTCTCTCAGTCACACATTTGCAGGTTCCATCAGGCTCTCCCCATGCTATAGCTAACTGCATTGAAATTATCAAGAGAATCCTCCGTCACCAGGGCTATTCCTCTCACGTCACCTAATTCCTGGGAAGATCTAAATGGCCTTCCACTCGTATGAATTACCAGCATAAGTGGAGAAGGTTTCGGGAGTGGTGCAGGAAGGAAGGACACACTTTTCTAACCCATCTAACCAGAAGTTAGCCGATTTTTTGGCTTTCCTGCGCCAGGAAAAAAAAAACTCAGCCTCAGCCATTAAGGGGTACAAGGCTACGCTCAATGGCGTATTTGCACCCAAAAGGTTTGACCTCTCCTCAGATGCTGTTCTCCGGGAAGTTATTAAGACTTGTTCAAGAACAGTTCCTCGGCCGTTTCAGAGCTCCTTCATGAAATGTGGACATGGTCCTTACAGCCTTGTCGGGTCCTCCCTTTGAATCTTTAGATCGGGCATCTTTCTGGGATTTTTTTTTTTTTTTTATGTAGAAAGGGAGGCGGCCAAGGGCAACAAAAATAAAACAAAATAGCCCACTTTAGTGCCGGTCCCTGGAAAGTCAGGATTCATGTTCCAAAAGAATGGGATAAGTGTCTTGATACCTCTGTCTTGAAACAGTTCAAGTCATAGGCAGGTGGAAATATAGGGGTAAGCAGAGTTCCAGAGTTTACCAGAGAAAGGGAAGAAAGACTGAGAATATTGGTTAACTCTTGCATTAGAGAGGTGGACAGAATAGGGGTGAGAGGAAGAAACAACTCTTGTGCAGCGAGGCCGCGGGAGCAGGGGAGGCACGCAGTTAGCGAGATCAGAAGAGCAGCTAGCATGGAAGTAGCGGTAAAAGAGAGCAAGAGAGGCAACATTACGGCGATGAGAAAGGGGCTGAAGACAGTCAGTCAGAGGAGAGGAGTTGACAAGACGAAAAGCTTTTGATTCCACCCTGTTCAAAAGAGCTGTATGAGTGAAGCATACTCCATACATGGGCGGATGAGTCCCCTGTATAGAGTTAGCAGTTGGGGAGGTGAGTAAAACTGGTGAAGACGGCTCAGAACACCTAACTTCATGGAAGCTGTTTTAGCTAGAGAGGAGATGTGAAGTTTCCAGTTTAGATTACTAGTAAAGGATAGACCAAGAATGTTTAGTGTAGGAGAAGGGGACAGTTCAGTGTCACTGAAGAAGAGGGGATAGTTATTTGGAAGGTTGTGTCGAGTTGAGAGGTGGAGGAATTGAGTTTTTGAGGCATTGAACAGCACTAGGTTTGCTTTGCCCCAATCAGAAATTTTAGAGAGATCAGAAGTTAGGCATTCTGAGGCTTCCTTGCGTGAGCTGTGTACTTCCTGAAGGGTTGGTCGTCTATGGAGAGACGTGGAAAAGTGCAAGGTGGTATCATCAGCATAGGAGTGGATAGGGCAAGAAGTTTGGTTTTGAAGATCATTGATGAATAATAGGAAGAGAGTGGGTGATAGCACAGACCCTTGAGGAACACCACTGTTGATAGATTTAGGGGAAGAACAGTGACCGTCTACCACAGCAGCAATAGAATGATCAGAAAGGAAACTTGAGATGATGTTGCAGAGAGAAGGATAGAAGCCATAGGAGGGCAGTTTGGAAATTAAAGCTTTGTGCTAGACTCTCAAAAGCTTTTGATATGTCTAGGGCCACAGCAAAAGTTTCACCAAAATCTCTAAAAGAGGATGACCAAGGCTCAGTAAGGAAAGCCAGAAGATCACCAGTAGAGCGGACTTGGCGGAAGCCATACTGGTGGTCAGATAGAAGATTGTGAAGTAATAGGTGTTTAAGAATCTTGTTGAGAATAGATTCAAAAACTTTAGATAAGCAGGAGATTAACCCTTAACTGACGGCCTGCTCAGTGAGTTTTCTGCTCCATTTCTGGGTAATATACAGTACCTCTTAGATGTTACAGAACTATTCCAGTTACATAGATCTATGCCTCCTTTTGATGCTGATTGCAGTGATGTGTTTGTTAGCACACAGTGACATCTGAGAATCAAGTTCTAGCGTGTCAAATAATTATGTGGGCGGGGCTTGATGTGAGGCTCTGGGTAGAAAGGTACCCCCAGGCGCTTGGTCTCTCTCTCTCCCTCGCTCACTCGCTCAGTCTCTCTCTCTCTCTCTCTCTCTCTCTCTCTCTCTCTCTCTCTCTCCCTCTCCCTCTCCCTCTCTCCCTCTCTCTCTCATGAATGTAGCTTTCCTTGCCTGTTTTTTTAAATTTTTTATCAGAGCTAAATAACAACTGTATTATTTTTTTTTCCATATTTATTACCATTACTATTATTACAAATAAAAAGGCAGCAAGTGCAATAATTTGACAACTTTGCTTGGTGACTTGGTTAAGGCAAGCAATGTTTCATTCAGTCACGCTCCATGCGTCACAGCGGCCACACCATGTCCAGTGACACTCTGAGACACATTGCTCGTGGCCAATATGTCCGATGGCATTCACCAGACTATGATGAGTCTGCATCCACTGCTGCCCTCGTAATTTCTTCTCCATCTTCATCCTCCTCAGAAGTACTCTCTTCACTCTCTTCTGACTCCATACTCCACTCACTATCATCAATATCTTCTAAAACACTCCCTAATAAATCACTGATATCAGCAGCCTAATTCATCATCTCAGCTAGAGTGGTCTTTCTACCCGACGCGTACTTGGGAGCTGCCAGAAGTCACCTCGATGGCAGGGAAATTTGGTCTGGTGTGTAACAGGAGGATCCTGATAACTCCTCCCTCACTGAGAAGTGTTGCCATATGACTAGTCAATCATTTAGGGAGAAAAAGTCCGCGCCTGATTTGAAACGGCGCGCGGGAAAAATGCTGATTACATGAATGATCACCGCCCCACAAGACAGTGCGGGGCGCGCTTACATGAACGATCACCGTCATTTAAGGGTTAAAGCAATAGGACGGTAGTTTGAAGGATTAGAATGGTCACCCTTTTTAGGAACATGCAGTATGTAGGCAAACTTCCAGCAAAAAGGAAAGGTAGATGTAAATAGACAGAGTTGAAAGAGTTTGACTAAGCAAGGTGCAAGCATGGAGGCACAGTTTCGGAGAACAAGAGGAGGGATCCCATCAGGTCCATAAGCCTTCCGAGGGTTTAGGCCAGTGAGGGCATGGAAAACATCATTACGAAGGATTTTAATAGGTAGCATGAAGTAGTCAGAGGGGGGAGGAGGAGGAGGAACAAGCCCGGAATTGTCCAAGGTAGAGTTATTAGCAAATGTTTGAGCGAAGAGTTCAGCTTTAGAGATAGATGAGATGGCATTGGTGCCATCCGGTTGAGCTAAAGGAGGGAAAGATGAAGAGGTAAAGTTGTTAGAGATGTTTTTGACTAGATGACAGAAGTCTCGAGGTGAGTTATATTTGGAAAGATTTTGACACTTTCTGTGAATGAAGGAGTTTTTGGCAAGTTGAAGAACAGACTTCTGGTGGTGGGTGGATTCTTTCCAAGTGAGGAGTGAGTGCCCTCTACCTCCCATAGCTCACTCCCCCCCTCTGTCTCTCCTCATATGTGCCTTTCTTCCTCCTTTTTGGGCAGCCAGGGTCCTTCCCCCAGGGATACCACTGTCCTTGGCCATGGCTGACCAGCTGGTTGGGGTGGGGCTTGCAACCGCCCCTGTAAAAAATACCCACAGCTACCAACAAAGTTAGAGGCAGAGGTCGGGGTGGGGGCTATAGGTGCGGGAGAGCCTCTGGCCACGGCCCTGATCCAAGTGTGCCGGGGGGTCCGACTGTGCAGACCTCTTGGGTGGGTGGGAGGACCCCCTAGTCCTACTTCTGATTTTGGGGGGTGCCGGTGGGGCTGCAGATGTGGCGCCTGCACGTTGGACCGCTCCTGGGGTGAACCTTTGAAGGGTTCTGTGTGTGGGCTCCTGGAATGTCCTGAGTCTCTCAGAGGATCACCGACTGCCTCATTTATCAGATGAGCTCAGTAGGCTGAGGCTGGATATGGTGGGGCTCTCTGAGACCAGGAGGCCTGGCAGTGGCGAGACTAGTAGTAAGTGTTTTACTTACTACTGGTCCGGCACGAGCAATGGTCACCATGTCAAGGGGGTAGTCAGGCGTCTCCAGCAGACTACAGCCGTCTGTTGTAGAGGTTACTCTGGTTGATGAATGTATAATGCGATTAAGGCTGAAGCAAAGTTTAGGCTTCATGTCTGTTGTTGCTGTATATGCTCCTACTGGGGTATGTGAAACTGAAGAGAAGGAGATGTTCTATGCCAAACTCGACTCTGTACTGGACCAGTGTCCCCGTCGTGATGCACTCATTGTCCTGGGCGACTTTAATGCTGTCACTAGCACCGAAAGGGTTGGCTATGAAATATATGTTGGGCCCCATGGTTCTGGTACCAGGAATGACAACAGCTCTTTCCTTCTGAATTTTGCAAGATCCAGAAGGTGGGTTCCTGGTATCAGAGACCAGCGCTTCACCGCTGGACTTGGTATAGCAATGCCAGAGGGGTAGCGAAGGAGATCGATCATATCCTTGTCAGTACTCGGAGGATCCTCCAGAACTGCAGGGTTTTTCGGAGTGCCGAGTTCTATGCTTGTTGTTGCTTCACTCATGCTTCATATCAAGTCCAGAAAGCCTCCAAGACGCAACCACACTGTGTTTCATCTTGAGAAGCTGAAGGACTTGACATGTGCACAAGATTATGCAGTGACAGTTTCCAATCGGTTTAGAGTGCTTGACACCCTTGAGGACCCTGAGGAGCTATGGGATACCTTCAAACGTGAGACTCTTGAGGCTGCCAAGGAATGCATTGGAGAGCGCCCGAGGTCACGGAGTGGCTTCACCTCGGTAGAGACGCTGGAAAGTATTGAGGAAAGCCGCGCTGCCAGACTTGCTGGGGACCATGACCAGTACAGGGCTCTGTCGCGTAGGACTAGAACCCTTCTGAGAAGAGACAAGGAGAGGTACGTCAGGGGTCTCGCTGAGGATGTCGAGTGTCATTTAAATGCTAATGACCTCAGACCTGCCTATCGAGCTCTTGAAAAAACTCCGCTCCAAGTCTACTTCTCAGGTGAGTGCTATCTGAACAGCAGATGGTTGCCTCGTATTGGATGCAGATGGGCAGATGGCTCGTTGGGCTGAGCACTTTGAGCAGCTGTTCACGGTGGATCCTCCAAGCAGACAGCTTCAGACTGCAGGATTCCAGACGCTGGATGCTGATCCACCCATTGACGAAACTGCACCCTCCATTGGCGATGTCAAAGAGGCTGTGGCAAAGTTGAGGGGTAGAAAGGCAGCTGGTATCTGCAACATCAGTGCGGAGCTGCTCAAAGCTGGGGGTGATGCCATGATCCGTGGGTTGCATGCTGTCTTGCTGTCTTGACTGCTGTATAGCATTCAGGTACCATTCCCCCTGACTGGAAGAAGGGGTTGGTCGTCCCTATCTGGAAGGGGAAAGGAGACCGTCAAGACTGCAATAACTACTGTGGAATAACGCTGCTCAGCGTACCAGGCAAGGTGCTTGCCCATTTGCTGCTGACACGGATCCGCAGTCACCTGCTGAAGCATCAGAGACCTGAACAGTCAGGGTTCACGCCCGGTAAGTCAACAACTGACCGTATCCAAGCGCTTCGCGTACTAGTGGAGCGCCAACGTGAGTTTCGACAGGGAATGTTTGCAGCCTATGTCGATCTCAAGAAGGTGTTTGACTCAGTGCATCGAGAGACACTCTGGGATCTTCTGCGTCTCTGTGGGATTCTTGCAAGTATTGTTGGTCTATTAACTGGCCTCTACTCCGGGACTGTAAGTGCTGTGAAGTGTGGAGGAGGCATGTCCAGCTTCTTTGCTGTGAATACAGGTGTGAGGCAGGGCTGTGTGCTTGCTCCATCACTTTTCAACACATGCATGGATTGGGTACTAGGCAGAGTTGTGGAACAAAGTCATTGTGGAGCATCTGTCGGCAACACCAAGATTACAGATCTTGTTTTTGCTGATGATGCAGCAATCTTCGATGAGTCACTGGAGGTTCTGGTAATGGCTCTAGAGGCACTGCACGAGGAGGTGAAGCCCTTGGGACTTAAGGTTTCCTGGGCCAAGACCAAGGTCCAGGTGTTTGGAGGCGTGCTGGATGAAACAGTACAGTCTGTCCATGCGTGTGGCGAGGACATGAGATCTTGAAAAATTTCACATACCTTGGTAGTGTAGTGCATAACGATGGTGGGTCGAGCCAAGAAGTCACACGGTGGATTGGCCTGGCCCACGGCGTTATGGATTCGCTCAACACGAGTATTTGGTGTCGTCGATACCTGTGCAGACGGACAAAGATTTGGATCTTCAAGTCGCTGGTGATCCCTGTCTTACTCTATGGTTGTGAGACATGGACAGTGAACACCGACCTGAAGAGGCGAATTGATGTCTTTGGTAGTAGATGCCTTCGCAGGATCATGGGATACTGCTGGTATGACTTTGTGTCAAATCAGCGATTGTTCCATGAGACCGATTCGAGGCCTATTACTAGCATAGTCCGTCAGCGCCAACTGCGGCTATATGGGCATGTGGCGCGATACCCGGAAGCCGACCCTGCTTGTCGGGTTGTTTCCGTAAGGGACAACCCAACTTGGAGGAGGCCTAGGGGATGCCCACAGAACTCTTGGCTGCGGCAAGTCGATGCCTCCTGCTGGGAGTTACTCGGTATAGGAAGGGAGCCTGCATGGAGACTCGCGAGGCGTGACCGCCAGGAGTGGCGCCGTAGGGTAGGTGAGGCAACGGCGTATGCCCCCCATGATTGATTGATTGAAGAACAGACTTGGCATGATTTCGGGCAGAAATATAAAGCGCGTGAGACTCAGGTGATGGAAGGCTCAAGTACGTTTTGTGGGCCACCTCTCTATCATGGATAGCACGAGAGCAGGCTCTGTTAAACCAGGGTTTGGAAGGTTTAGGTCGAGAAAAAGAGTGAGAAATGTACGCCTCCATGCCAGACACTATCACCTCTTTTATGCGCTCAGCACACAGAGACGGGTCTCTGTCACGGAAGCAGTAATCATTCCAGGGAAAATCAGCATAATACCTCCTCAGATCTGCCCAACTAGCAGAGGCAAAATGTCAAAGTCACCTCCACTTTGGAGGATCCTGTGGAGGAATTGGAGAGATAGGACAAGATACAGATATGAGATTGTGATCGGAGGAACCCAACGGAGAAGAAAGGGTGACAGCATAAGCAGAAGGATTAAAGGTTAGGAAAAGGTCAAGAATGTTAGGCGTATTTCCGAAGACGATCAGGAATACGAGTAGGGTGTTGCACGAGTTGCTCTAGGTCATGTAGGATAGCAAAGTTATAGGCAAGTTCACCAGGATGGTCAGTGAAAGGAGAGGAAAGCCAAAGCTGGTGGTGAACATTGTAGTCTCCAAGAATGGAGATCTCCGCAAAAGAAAAGAGAGTCAAAATGTGCTCCACTTTGGAAGTTAGGTAGTCAAAGAATTTTCTATAGTGAGAGGAGTTAGGTGAGAGATATACAGCACAGAAAAATTTAGAGAGTGACTTTGAAGTCGAAGCCAGATGGTAGAAAACTCAGAAGATTCAAGAGCGTGAGCACGAGAGCAAGTTATGTCGTTGTGGACATAGATGCAACATCCAGCTTTGGAATGAAAATGAGGATAGAGAAAGTAGGAGGGAACAGAAAAGGGGTTACTGTCTGTTGCCTCAGACACCTGTGTTTCAGTGAGGAAAAGAAGATGAGGTTTAGTGGAGGAGAGGTGGTGTTCTACAGATTGAAAATTAGATCGAAGACTGCGATTGCAGAAGTTGATGGAGAAAAATGTGAGGGGGGTGTCAAGACGCTTTGGGTCGATACCAGAAGAGCAGTCCGACCTGGGGACATTTATGGTCTCCTCCCCAGGGGGGGACTCCGAGGCTGGTGTAGGAGTTGCCATATTTAGAAATAATTTTGAGTGAAGGATGTGTGTGTAATTCGGTGCATGTAGTTTTGTGTGGAGGGAGAGGTTGTCTTTAGAGGGCAGGGTGTGAATACCCCCTTGTGTTATGAGTCACAAAGGGAAACGTTCAGTGAGGTCACAACATTTATCTAGGAAGACGCTTTTCTTGGTGGCCCTGGCTACGGCCAAGAGGGTAGGTTAGCTCAGTGCCCTGTCCATGGTCACAGCTACACAAGGAAGGGACCTCATTCTTTTCTACCTGCTTTGAGATGGATAACCAGTAAAGGAGAAGAGATTCTTACCCTGAACAGGGCTATGTACCCAAGGGTCACTAGATAATTCCTTCCAACATGATAAAAATCACTCAATTTTTCTCCCTTGATTCTCTTGGGTGTTGCATGAGTTTAACTCATCTGTGACTAATGTCAACCTAAACTCTGTTGTTGAGGAGAAATCATGACAAAAAGATATATCAGGTGACTTATATTGTACGCACATGTGATTGTGTAACTATTATTGTTTGGGCTGCATAAAGGAATTCACGTGAGACATCTGTTGGCCACTCAACAAAATTACGCATACAAGTGAAAAGAAACGTACCTAAATTATATATTTTGGGGGGATTTTGGAACCTGCGTAAATTCAAAAATACATAAAACAAAGAAGCGTAAAACGAGAGGTACCTGTATATGTTTATGCACAATCTAACATTTTTATCAATTGTTTACAAGCTTTACCTCCAAGAGAGCATGCTTTTGTAATGCTAAAAGTGAAGTTTTGCATGGAATACTGAAAATACAGATGAGCCAAATTTGTCCATAGGCAGTTGCAGAGAGTAACTCTTACAAGAAGAAGAAGGAAAAGAAGAATAAGAAGAAGTCGTTACTCTCAGCATTCATCATGGATGAATTTGTCTCCTCGTTTTCTGTTTAATTTTTGGTATTCCATGTAAAAGTACGCTTTTTGTATTATAAAACCCATGATTTCTTCAGCTTCTTATTGACTATGGATCCTGTGTGTTCTTGCAGTATACTTTCTATTCTTTTCATTGTTCTTTCTGTCCTCTCTCCCATGCCTTCACCCAAAATCATTATATTGCCTTTATGATTCTTTTCATGTGTTGCTTTCACCACAATATTTTAGTGAACTGCTGTTGAAATACCACTTCCCTCAACATGCATTATATACATACTCTCTGCCTAAAATCATTACCCTGATACTACACCACCTTTGATAGTGTGAGCCTGTACACCATTAGAACTAAAAATGAATTTTTTTCCCAGTTGCTGGATTTTTTAAAATTTTTAAAATTTTTGAAATTAAAACAAGATTTAAACCTCATACATATATGAGGGCTTAGGTGCTCAGAAGTTAATTATTTTTGATTTAGGAAATTGACCAAAAAAAAAAAAGTACCATCAGTTGTCTGTACACCATTGTAACCATCACCAGCATGATCTTCATTACCTTCACCTTTATTATCACCATCACTATCTCCAGTATTGAGCTTGGGGAGAGTTATTTCCTGTCAAATTTGCACTCATCCTTTCCAAGAATCAGAACATTCAGTGTCCCTTTCATTCTCATTTATGAGGCCTATAAATCCTGTCATCGTCTGAATATGATGATAGTGATGTATCACGATCCACTCTCTTCTCCTACCAATAACATCGGCACAGTATTGTCCAGCATGTGTTCAATTTCGCTCGTCAGAACTGGAAAAACACTCATTTGACATGTTGACTCATCACAGTTATCTCACTGTCACTGGGTCAGTCTGGTGATGCTTGGGAGTTGGTGAAATGGTGCAGAAGAGTCTGGCTATACATAGATATCTTTGGAATTGAACTGTGCCAACTCTTTATGGGCGCAATTAAACTGCCAATAACCTGGCATATACATACATACACTTGTACAGTAAAAGCCCTTGTATCCGGCATCCAAGTAACCGACAACTTCAAGTATCCAGCATATTTTTTCCAAAGGAAAAGTACAAAAAGCCACGCTGTTTTAAGAACATCACATACTTGCCTGTAGATTATCATGCACAAAATAGTGCTTGGATGAACTCTGAAATTTTCATGGACTGGTTTAAGCATGTGTTTGTTCCATCTGTTAAGGAAAATTTGAAAAAGAAAGGACTCCTAGAGGATAGCAAAGTTGTGTTGCTACTTGATAACTGCAGAGCTCATCCACCAGCAGAGGAGCTTGTAGTGGGTAACATCTTTGTTGTTTATTTGCCCCCTAATGTTACAAGTTTAATCCAGCCCATGGATCAGGGCATCATCCAGAACTTTAAAGTGAATTATGGTAGAAGTTTCGTGTGTAAACTCGTAAATTTTTATGATGGTACGATCCCTGATTTCCAGAAACAGTTCAGTGTCAAAGACACTATCTTTATGGCTTTGCTAGCTTGGCAGGATAATAAGCAACAAACTTTGATGCGATGTTGGCAAAAATTGTATCCACTGATAATGTTTGAGGATGAGGGAAGCGATGATGATGACTTTGAAGGTTTTGGAGGTCCCAGGTGTAAGTCGGTGGAGCGCAAGTTGGTGGAGATGGGTGGGTGTGCTAAACTTAACGTAACTGATGAGGAGGTAGAAGAGTGGGTGAACGGTGACAAAGACAAAGCAGTCACATTCACTCTATCTGATGAAGACCTTATCGATGCGGTACTGAAGAAAGATACAAAAAAATAACTGAGGTAGATAGCGAGGAAGAAGATGACCCTGAGCCCAAAGTTTCGTGGATGGATGCAGCAAAAGGTTTAGCGGTTTTTGTTAGGTTTGCTGAACAGTGCACTTACATGACCACTCGTGATGTTATGGCTGTTCACTGCATTCAAAATGAGTTTTTATTACAAAGAGGAAAAAGTTGCAAGCAGAGAGATATAAGAGAGTTTTTTAAAGTTGGACATAAGGCTAAGAAAAGTGTACAATCAACCAGTGAGACCAGTGATGACTAGGCAGTTTCTTTGTTGTTGACGCTGGGAGTACAGTAACGTAACAAAACACAGTTTAATTGTTAAGATTTGTTGCTGTTATGGCTCATTCACATGATTAGTTAATAAAGTGAGTGCTGTTATGCTTTGTTGGTGTACATCTGATATGGTTAGTGAATAAAATGAGTGATTATAGACTCATTTTATGATCTGGAATTTTCAAATATCTGGTATGACGTAGGTCCCATTGATGCCGGATACGAGGGCTTTTACTGTACCAAAATTTGCATCAATGACATGCGATGTAAGTATATGCTGCTGATTGTGTATGGGTTAAGTTCTTGGTATGGTAAGTCCTCATTATGCGGTACATATGTGTTCCTGAAAACCTTACTGCAAATTGAAATTACCGAACACCGAACCCATCATAACATGTAATAATAGGGAATGTGTTCTAGCACTTTGAAAGTCACCTCTACAGGCATGAAAATACATGAAAATAATCACATTAAAAAATGTAAAGTACTGTGCAAAAGAAATAGAGAAAATGTTTTTATTACCTTTTACTCACCACATATTCTATCAAATGATGTTCCTCCTGAGGCTAAGGGGCAGTAGGGATCTCAGCCCTTAATCATCTTAGGCTGAGTGGGCAGACAAAGATGAGGGTGTCGTAATAATAATATCCACAAAAAACACACCGTAAGGATTTAACTTGCGTTCAATGTGACACGCGG
>CM035223.1:20221928-20235323 GCA_020233015.1 Callinectes sapidus | reverse complement strand
AGGAGGAGGAGGAGGAGGAGTACTAATAATGGTGAAAGAAGACAATACATAGCTGTGGAGGGAGTGCAATATGGGAATGGTCTGGCAAAAGTCATCAGTATAGCGATTCAAAACAATGGAAGAGATAGGAGGAAAATTATACTAACCTATGTGCCACCAAGAACAAATACATGGAAATTGGAAGAATATAAATTAATGCAGAAGGAGGTGTTAGAATGGCTGGGTGACATGGCAAGGGAGCGTGTATGGAGATAGTTGAATGCAAAAGTTTGACTTGGTACTCGGTAAGATATCTGGTACTCAAACGTCTGCACGCAGGTAACTTGTAAAATGTGTAAAACAAAAATAGCATAAATCAAACTACGTATATACTACAGTGGACACTCAATACTCAAACATGAACTTTTTAGTGCTCAAACACAAAGGTTTGATTTAATACTTGAAAAAATCTAGTACGTACTCAAATGTTCGCAAACGTGGTTGTAAACAGTCTTCCTCCCTGCTACTGCCGGTATCCACAAAGATTTGTGGTGGTTGGTCAGTGGCTGGAGGAGGAAGGGAGTGGTGGGGGGGGGGGGCAGCCTACTCATTCTGTTGTGTATTGAATGGGAGTGGATAGGGATGGAATGTGGGGGGGGGGGGGAGGGGGGAATACTATGCCATCTGTTCCCATATTTAGTGCATGAGAGGGAGGCGGGGATCTGGGGAGGCCTGTTTAGTCTTCATCGGGACTCGGGAGTTTCACACCGAAGGAAATAAGTCTTTTGTTATGTCTGTTTTTTATGCATTTCATGTCTGTGCTGCACTACTTTATGTTATCAAAATGTGAACGATATCTATGAATTGTGAGATGAGATGAGATGAGGGGAAAACAAAGTGCCAATATCATGTTGCCACTCTGTTGGGCCAGGACCAATTATATTTTTTCTCATTACTTCTCAACAATGGCATTTTTAGCTATTGCGGCGATGTTAAGGGATCAGTTTCTCTCGACATGTGGTGTTTGAGTGTTGTATACTGTATGTATGGACAAAGTAGCAGAATCTGAAGGTGACATAAGAACACGTATTGGTGGACAAAGACAGTGCCTGGAATCTTTACTGTGATGGCTGAGGCTCTGTGGAGTGACGTCACCCTCACCAAGCCCAAGGCCGGCCAAGTGTTGATGACGTCATATCTGAAAGTTATTTGTGGTCTCGTGAGCCTTAATGGTACTAGTACTTATTTGCAATGGTCTTGCACATGCATTCATACTGACTGTCTGTCAATTTTCATTATTATTAGTTTTTTGCTGAAACATATTATGGTCATGAAATATTTGTGAAATGTGTTCTGTATTGTTCAATTCCTGGAAACTATGGTCATTGATGATGTCCACAAAATTGATCAAACTTTTCACATACTTATCAAAAACCATTATCTTTTTAATCACTCTGGTCTGCTAATACAGCTCCTTATTATTATTTTTTTTCTGTTATTTATTTATTTTTTGTTGTTTTATTTTTTAAGAGAACAATGCATAATCTTCATAACAGCAGTATTTGTCTCATGCGATGAAATACCATTTGTATTTGCACACTTGAGGAATTTAGTCATCAATAATGTAAGTGTTTGGTGCCTAGCAATATGTCACCTCTGAACTAAAGGTTAGGAATTCTGTCTTTCTCAGTAATGACAGTTGCATTCTCTTTCATTGATATTTTGGCTCATTGCAGATGGTGGAAGTATTGCTGAAGGCTGGGGGCCACGTGGACCAAGTGACGGCTTCTGGTGATGGACCCAGCCATAATCTACGTCTCAATCCCAAGTGTCACATTAGCATTCTCGGCTATGCATCACTCGAGTGTCTGGTGGCGGCCAGGATCATCCAGGAGCACCGCATCCCATATGCTGGTGAGGTACCAAAACACCTAGAGGCCTTCGTCAAGATGCACTAACATTACCATTTTTTTCCTCAGTCCAGCCGTCTGATTTCCAGCAATCACTTACTAGGGGTGTTTGGAAGAAAGATATTTATTATGCAACTTACTAGTGACGTGCTGAAGCATTGTTGTGTGCCGTCCTGAATCTCCAGACAAAATACACAGTACAATGGCAGCCGACAAGTAGTACCAAATGGCTGGTGTCTGTACTGTTGAGGAGCTGTGGGTTATGAGAAAGGTTAGCTGCTGCCAACTCATAAGTGTGATGATAACAGTGTTATTATCATTTATTGTTATCGTCTTGGAAAGTAATAGCTTTTGGGGCGATATTGATAAAGGGGAAAAGAACAAGTGATGTGGACTGTGGACCATTACACCAACCTGCCTGCCACGCTGCTCCTGAGTTATAATAATGTTGTATGTATAGCTCAAGTTTTGCTTATCATTCTATTTTACTCTTATCACATAATTGATTTTTTCAATATTATTTTCTTCACTTAGTATGTAGATATACATAAGTATGTATGAGAAGACTGATTTATTTTTGATTGAGATGGGATTTGTCAACACTTGCCATGATGAAAGTGTCTGTATGACTGACTGTCTCTATGACATACTCATTGCCAGTGTCCAATTATGTTGCCATTAAAATAATAAGATTTTCTCAGCACAGTGATGTCACACATATTTAGACATGTGATTGAAAACATTTTGTGGCAGAAGTTTGTCATACATATGTGTATATGAATATTTTTGTTATTTACATAATGACATGTACAAAATATATTTACTTGTGATATATATTTTGATATTTTACAAGCAGACCCTGATGGCCCCTTCAGTGTGTTTCTTCTCCACCTGACTCCCTGAACAGCTTCCATGAAGTGAAGTGCTGTATGTAATGTGATGCTTATGAGTATCATCATTGAGATAGAGGCTTCCTATGACCTTGGTATCTTTACTCTCTATGATCCATAGTAAGGTACGTGCCATGCATATTTGGGTTGCGCTGTATTATTGTAACTACAGCTATCAACTATCTATCAACACTCAACATTATAATATTTGAAAATCTTGTGTAAAAACAAACACATTTTTTCTGCCTGTCAGTGCTACAGATTTATAGGTCACCTTTGTTTGTTAGCTTCACTATGCCCAGTATTAGGGATTAGACATGTCTAAAGTGGTGTTAACAGTCAAATCTTGAGAAATTACAAGTAATGTGTTAAACTATGATTAACTCTTTTAATAAATGTCATTCAGTAACAACCCACTGACAGTTGTGGCATAAGGCAACCCATGAAAAATATTTTTAGAAATTGTGGCTATTTTATAGGGATGGAGTGGGAAAATTGCTAAAAAAAATGTAGAGTTCATATCACAGTAGTACTGAATTCACTGTTGATAACATAAGATAACAACAACAACAATAATAATGATAATATGTAGTAATGATGGAATATATATTTGAAGATATGATTATGATTTATTGGTATTTTGAAGTCCTCTCACATCTTAGTGAAACTGACGGACCTTGATAATTATCGACAATGTATCCATTACCATCAGTGTTTGGCTGGTGTCCATGAGTAATGTGGCGTGTGGATATCTTGATGGCTTTTGAAATTATAGCCATGATAATGCATGATGTAGAATATTGTGAGTTTATACTTATATATGTATTTTGGGGGCAAGAGTCAGTCATTATGATATTTTCTTGTCATAAAATTGTTCATGTGGTATGCACAACCCAGTGAATAATATCCAAGTGACATTAAAATGTATTTACCTAGTTGTATTTACCTAGGTGTTGTATTATACAGGGCTGGAGCAGGGCTCATATTGTCCTGTCTCTATATCTATATATATCCAACATTTCCTTAAATTTCTGCACACTCTCTGCTGCTGTAACAATCTCTTCACTGAATCCATTCCAGACATCCGCCGTTCTATGCAGAAAGCTGTATATACTTTTTAATGTCTCTCAAACATTGTCTTTTTCTGATCCTCTTTGAATGCCCTCTCATCCTTCCACCATCATCATCATCTTCCTTCAGTACCATCACCAGCACATCCTGTTTGTCAATCTTGTCAATGCAGTTCACTATTTTATACATTGTTATTAGATCTCCTCTTTCTCGTCTGTCTGTCTGTGTGGCTTGTAAGGTATATTATAGGCAGTTCCATTTCCTTCAACCTCTCCTCCTCATATTATGTTAAATCTGTCAGCTCCGGTATATACCATCTTTGTGGCTGCCCTCTCAATCCTTTCTATCTTTCTTTTTATGTGGAGACCACACAACTGCTGCATACTCTAACCTGTGACATATCATAGTGGCTATAATTTTTTCATCATATCTTTATCCATATAATGGAATGCCACCCTGATATTCATTAACATTCTGTGTGTCGAGCCACATATCCCATTTATATATGTGTGTCGTTCTGGGGTCAGGGAATCCTGTACAATCACTCCCAAGTCCTTCTTCTTTCCTCCCTTGTATATTGGTACTGTGTTAGCTCTTTTCCACTCTCTTGGTACTTTTCCTTCTTTCAGTGAGCTGTTAATTAATCATATTCCAAATTGGTTCCACCAGTTTTTCTCTACATTCCTTTAAAGTCCAACTTGACACGCCATCGGGTCCCATTGCTTTTCTGGCATCCACCTTCTCTAACAATTTATCATTTTCTTGACTTTGCACCAAAACTTCCTGCACCCCCCCCCCCCTCTGCTGTACTGCTTCACTGTATGGCTCTGTAAAGTCCATTTCTACACTGAACACAGACAGACAGACCTGAAACTCTCATTCATGAGTTCACTCGTCTCTTCCGCTGTTTGATATTATACCCTTCCTTCCTTCCTTCCTTTGTTAACTTGTCAATGGTCTCCTTGCTTGTCATTTTGCCATTGATATATGTATCTATAAAATAGCTTGGGTTCTTTTTCACATTTCTCCACTACATCCTTTTCAAACACCCTCTCCTCTTCTCTTCTTATTCTGATGTATTCATTTCTTGCTTCCTTATACTGCTCTCTGTGAATTTCATTTCTTTGTTTCTTTAGTTTCTTCCAAGCCTTATCCCTTATCTTTTTATTTAGCCTCTGCACATCTGGCATTATACCAAGCTTGTTTGCTCTTCCTTAACTTTATATAATGGTACATACCTCTGTATACCTTCATTGTATTTTATCAAGAATGCTTCATATTTCTCTTGTACTGTTTTATCTTCCATGAGTGCCTTCCAGTTTATGCTCCCCCCCAAAATTTCCTCAATTCTGTAAAATTCCCCTTTGCATAATTATACCTTCCATTTTTATGATCTTCCTCATCTTTTGTAATCTGCCAATCTTTCAAGTTGATTTTGAGCACCACATGGTCAGTCGCTCCTACCCATTGGACTCAAGTACTTCATGTTGGGTCGGGGCTCCGGCCTTTTTTGAGAACACCAGGTCAAGTAAAGATGGTGCATTATACCTCCTCCTGTCCCCAGTATCTTGTACGTTCCTCCACCCATTGTTCCAATGTGTTAACCATAGCTAATTGTAGCATTTCTTCGCTCCATGGATCTGCATTTCCATCTATTTTCATCTCCCATCTAACATTCTTGCAATTGAAATCTCCCATTAGTAGAATTTTATTGTCCTTTCATATCATACTGTCCAGGCAGGCACTCCAACACCTCTTTTTGCATTTCTTTGTGTTCCTCTGGTTTCCATGCGTTAGTCTTTGGTGGGACATATTATGTTAATATGATCCTCCGCCTCTTCCCCCAGTTCCTGATTATTATTATTATGATCTCCATATTGCACTTCTTCCACATATATATCTTCCCTAACCATAATCATTATTCCTCCTCCTCCTTTTCCTTTTCTATCTCTCCTCCAATTGTTATAACCCTCTTCCTTCCTTAAAGCTCAGATGAATTTCCTCTTTCAATTTTGTTTCAGTCGGACACTCTAGAACATCTGGTTTGCTTTCCTTTAGGTAATCTCTCACCTCTAGCAGCAGCACACTTGATAGTATCCCATCAATGTTTGTATACATAACTCTCAAAGCAGAGACTCTCCCTCTTCCTGTGCTTCCACTGTCCACTGCTGTGTTTCTATTGTCTCCCGGATATACCATTTTCTCAGCTTCATGTCTAATACCCTCCAATAAAATTTCTTCTTCTTGGTCTCTGTCCTCTAATTTTTTCTTTAGCCTCATCTCTCAGATCCCTTTCTCTTTCCCTTTCTTCCATATTCATGTCTCTCTTGATCCAAATATTCTTGTATTTTGTATTTTTAGCCAGCTTCCCAGTTCTCGCTAGGATTTCCTCTACTGTTGTTTGAGATCTCAGTTTCACTTTCAGTGGTCTTATTCCTCCTTCATTACATCTTCCAATCCTGTGTACCTCTTCCACCTCTTTTTCCAGTCCCTGCTCCCTATCTTGGACTATCTTAATAATTTCTTTTGCCAATTCCTTCTCTTCCCTCTCTCTTACAAATGTTACAGGATTCTTCTTTTCTTGCAGCCCAAAAATAGCCATGCATCTTTTTTTTTTCCACTGCGTCCCGTACCAACTCGTCCTTTTCCTTAATCACTTGAATGACTGTTGACTTTGTGTTTTCCTGAACTTGCCTCCTGATCACCTCTGCAAAGCTAACCTTTTCCTCCTCATGCTGCTTTTTCCAGGCATCTTTGATTTCCTCTAGCTTAGTTTCAGAAACAGATGCTCCTTCCCTTTCTACAGTGCTTTGAAATTTTTCTTCCAATCCTTGTAATGCCTGTTCATAGCTACCACACTTTGTCTTAAGCCTTTCATTTTCTTCTTTTAATACTTCCATTTCCCTTTTCATTTCTTTGTTCATCTGTAGATCTCTTTCACATTCCATGAACTTATTTCTCAAATCTTTGTTTTCCTCTACCAGTTCATCTTGCTTTAGCAACAATATACCCGCAATCAACTCCCTCATGTTTCTCATTTCCCGCTCGACACTGATTACTCTCCTCATCGTTCCCTTCTCTTCTCTAAACCCAGAAAAATCTCTGCCATCATTTTCCATTAGTCTTCTCAAACTCATTGGAGTCTCTTATCACGCTAACCCCGGCTCCTATATATTCGGGGGAGAGTTCCTATCATGGCCGCTAGAGGGCCCAGCCTGCTACGGTCTTTCATCCATTTCTGTTAACTCTCCCTTCTAATGACACTATATGGAGACAGGTCACACTTAAGCCCCCTCTCACCCATGTATATACATTACTAGGTCTGGTGTCCTCTTGTTATCCTTCACTACACTGTTTGGGAGCACTCTCCAGCAGACGTCTGCACCCGTCGCCAGCCAGCCAGCCAGCCAGCCAGCCAGTGTGTGTGTGTGTGTGTGTGTGTTTTCACCAAGGACAAGTAGGGCCTGGAACCACCAGCCACTACCCTCTTGGTGCAAGCTTGTTATTACCAATCTTTGGATAAGACTTACCTCACACACCACACACCCCAGCCCACTGGTTAGGGAAGACCATAACTGCTTCACTTGTCAGTAAAAAAATCTCAGAGGTGATCAGCCCCTATATACATAGTAGGGGACTAATCTATACCAGCCATGGCAGCTCTACTCCCCACTGAGCCACAGCAACCAGCCCATGTGTGTGTGTGTGCATGCACTACAAGTACAATGTGACTCAAAAGCTTCCTTAAACCATAAGGTTCACTCTGAAGAGATGCAAGGAGTTAAAATTTACCCTCTAGTTTATTTCCACTTGTTAGACCATATAAATTAACAAAATGCAAAATATATGAATTTCATTATTATTATTTATACGAGTACATCTGGTTTTACTAATTGTTTATAGATTTGTTGTGATGAGAGCAGTCCAATGAGACCATGGATATACACAGGAATTGATACTTTGTCTCCCTTGTCAGGTGAAGGCAGTAATAGAAGAGAAAGGTGCTGCACATGTTGATGTGTTGCCTTCAAATATTGTTTGAATGCAAGGCAGTGTTAGGAAGAAATATTGGTTGAGGAATTTAAACATGACTTTCCCTTCATAAAGAAAGTAAATGGATTCATATATATAAAAAAGTATGATTTGAGTTGAAATGGAACAGTCAACTTCATGTATTGTACTGTTGTTGCAGTTAGAGATTTTATGAGGACTGTTGACAATTGTTTAATTTGTTGTTGAGTACTAGGTGCTCTGCAATGCATTTTCTGCATAATGTGGTTACACAATAGAACTGTCCTTGTGATATACGCTTTGCATACTGGGTTCTGAGAACTCTCATACAATATGGAAATTTAGCAAAAAAGGAAAGGCCAAGACAAACACACAGGGCTAGGTTTTTTTGTACTTAAAGTAGCTTGAAATAAAAAATTACAAAATAACATGCCCCACATCACAGACTTCTTGTGTCATGCAAACTTCAGTCCGTATCATCTCATCTGTTGCAATGTTCCAAGAGTTTTCAAGATGGCAGAGGATGCTTTCAGACTGTGGTGGTGTTAGTTAGAGGATAGAGGGAGCAGTACACTACTTTGGTCACTGAAGCTGACTCTGCCTTCGAGATTTTCAATTGAAGATGTTCACATAAAAACTTACCTAAGATTCTATTTTTTTCTTAAGGAAAGATCAGAAGAGCAATTGTCATGAAAGTAGAAGAAAGCAAGAGATGCAATATTCCAGTTATGAGAAACAGGCTGAAAATAGTCAGTCAGAGAAGAGATAATAAGACAAAAAGCTATTGCTTTCTCCATATCTAATGAAACAGAGAAGTGGAAATCTCCATTACACGTGAAGAATACTTCTTACATGGGTAGATAAAGCCCCTGCACAGAGTTAGCAGTTAGTGAAAGATGAAAAGAAAATATGGTGGAGACGACCCAGAACGTTTGAAACATTTATTAAGGGCCTATTAGGTGCTGTTACATATATTGGGTGTATGTAATAGGAGAGGCTAACCTTTATATAAGCATAAGCTTTTCAGGCAAGAACACCCAACTTCATGGAAGCTGTTCGAGCTATAATATACAAGATGAAGTGTCATGTTTATATTATAGGTAAAGGACAGACTGAGGGTAGTGTAGAAGAGGGTGACAGTTGAGTGTCTTTGAAGAAGGATTATTGTCTGTAAGGTTGTGTCAAGTTGATAGATAGAGAAATTGAGTTTTGAGGCATTGGGCAGTATGTACAAGTTTTCTTTGCTCCAATAAGAAATTGGTGAGATCAGAAGTCAGGCATTCTGTAACATCCCTGTGTGATCCTTCCAGAATGGTTGATTGAGTCTCACTCAGTCTCACTGCTCCCATCAATAATTCTCTTCTCTCTCCCACCATCCCAATACTTCTTTGCTCGTTCTTCTTGCCATCCATAGAATCTTAATCATTCTTCTCCAGAGCCACATCATCATCATCTGTAGTTTCCTTCTTATCGTTGTTGACATGGTTCAACTTTCCACGCCATATTATTGTTGACCACAGGTGACTTTTTACTTTGTATCGCCTTTATTGATACTTTTCTGTTTGTGAACAGGTTCCTCATATTACAGAATGCATTCTTTGCTATTTCTATTCTCCTTTTAATTTCTGTGGCACACCTTACTTCCTCAGTTAAAAGTCTTTCCAAATTAAGTTTCTCCACTCTCTCCTCTCTACCATTTGCTGCCTACATCACAGCTGCTCCATTTTCAATACTGGTGCATTCTTAGACATTATCATCATCCTCTTGGTTTTCTTCACATTACATAAGTATTGTCAATCCTGTGATTTCACTTTCTTCATTTAGTACTCTGTTTAACAAAAGCTGTAATCGTTGCTTAGTGTCTGAAATTAGCACTATCGTCAGCGTACCTTAGGTTATTTATACATGAACGTATTCCGCCCTTCAATACATACTTATACTGCACCATCATCATATTTTCCAATGTTCCATATTTCCATACTCTAGTGAAAACATCTGGTATATAACAATTACGCATGGAAAACAAAGGATTTTAATTGGTAGAAGAGATGGAGAAAAATAAAACCATCCAACGTACGTACAGTGTTTAGCAAAGGTTTGAGAGTTGAGCTTACGAAACATGAGATGTCACTAGTGCCATTAGGATGACGTAAAAGAGGGAAAGATTAAAAAGTAAAGTTATCGGCAATGGCACTTATATATGTCTGAAATTTCGAGGCCAGCTGGATTTAGAAAGATTTTGAAATATATTGATGAATGAGTGTTTTGCAATTTGTAAAGCAGACTTGGCATGGTCCCCGGCAGGAATACGTATAAAGCGCACGAGATTTAGGTGATGGAAGGCTTAAATGCATCATGTATGTATGTATGTATAGCATGAGAGCACGCTGTGTTAAATCAAGGGGTGGAAGGAAGGTTTAGGTCGAGAGAGAGAGAGAGAGAGGAATGTTCGCCTCCATGCCAGACAATAATATCATCTCTGTTTAGTGTTAACGTATAGTGATGGATCTCTTGCAGGGAAGTAGTAGTAGTAGTAGTAGTAGTTACATGACACTTATTCAGTAAGTATCTGTTTGATAAATTATTATCTGCCATATTCCCCGGACAATAATAAAAGATAAGATTAATAAAAGTAGTGAATGATAGATACACTGAATCGCAGTAGGAAGTTGGGAACCAAAACACATGGCCAGCTAGTATATACTGTAGTAGCGTTACATACTTGTGTAAGGTGATGGAACGTGGGAAGTAGTCACAGTTAATTAACAACAGATCTGCTGAGGCACCATCGCCACCGATGGCTGTACTACCACGATCCTACAGACACAGAGAGACCATAATATAGTACATACTTGTTTTTGTGGATTCCTTGTCATAAGTCAGTAAAGTATGCAGAGAGAGAGAGAGAGAGAGAGAGAGAAAAGATCAGGTGAAAAATAGATAAATGCACCGATTATGACATCTCATCATTTTATGTGAGGCTACGAACCAGAAGCTACGTACGTCCAGACAACTAACTAACTAAGTAGCTTTGTAACATTTTAGGTGCAGTGTTTACAGACACCACCTAACTGTGCTACTATTGTACTACGACTGACTCCAAAGTATGTAATTATGCTACCGTTGTGACCATTAATGCGAAAAGAATAACGTAATAAAATGTAACGCCTTCATTGCACGACACCAATGATGTATACATATACATTACTTTTGAACGTCTGTCTGTATTTCGCTTCAAACTAAGGCGTCCTGTCCTCACTTGGGATGTCTTCAATAATTATGACGTAACTGAGATACAATAAGAATGCTGAAATACTAAGCAATTGATATGGAAACTCAAATAAATTTAAGGTTTGGGGGAAATACATAGTACATAGATGCCATATCGGAACCTGCGCACGTTACTACTACTACTATCCTCATAATATTGAATTGAGGGCTGCTGCACCACCGCTTACATAAACAGACTATAGTAGCCTACCTACCTATGTATGTACTGTTTCGGGGATCATTACACATAATGTTATATATATATATATATATATATATATATATATATATATATATATATATATATATATATATATATATATATATATATATAACATTATATGTAATGATCCCAAAACAGTGCATACATAACCTGTTTATGCAAGCAGTGCAGGTGTACTCTTTACTCGCATGGCAACGTGGCAGGTTGTATTGCGCTGGTCCTGATCCTGATACGGCATAATATATATATATATATATATATATATATATATATATATATATATATATATATATATATATATATATATATATAGATATATATATATATAGATATATATATATATATATATATATATATATATATATATATATATATATATATATATATATATATATATTTTCCTTTGTGAAAGAGTGGAAAAGTGTCCCAAAGTAAGGCAAACAAACAACGATGAAAGAACAGGGGGGCAGCAGCACACTTCCATACCAGCCAGCAGCAGGGACGGGGGGGTGTTCAAATGTTCGTAGTGGTTGTTAGGACTATGATCACCTTACTACCGTAACTCTCCCGTAACTCGCCTAAGATGTTTAGTCAAAATACCTTGAGGTGTATCCACTATTTTCGGACCGCCACATTTACTCGTAGGGCTAAGGGTACTACTGGCCATTAATATATAATTATTAAAGAGCACCCTTAACCTGGCCGTACAGTTGTGTGTTGGACATTTTTCTTCTATTTAAACAGTAGATAACCTATATAAATGATTGCTTGTTTGCTTATCATGCTTATACACAGATCATCTATTTATATTGATAGATAGATAGATTGGTAGAGAAATAGAAATAGATAGGTGTGTGTGTGTGTGTGTGTGTTCTTTTTTCGGGCAGTTTTGAGTACTTATAACACTGACGCCTCGGACATGAAAAGGCTTGTATTTGTTAACGTTTTCACATAGCAACACCATTAAAGAGATGTAGGTTAGGACTGAGGCAACTCGACAGAATCTTTCAAGTAGTAGCTACGGATCATTATAACAATGTGGACGTAAACAAAATTTGTAGGATCAGTAACCTGGGGAGAGAGAGAGAGAGAGAGAGAGAGAGAGAGAGAGAGAGAGAGAGAGAGAGAGAGAGAGAGAGAGAGAGAGAGAGAGAGCTACGATAACGGATTTAAGCTTGCAAAGATTGAAGGGAATATGAAGAAACTGGCTCAAATAGAATGGTGAATAAATTAAAAGGACTCACTCATCGACTTGTCAGTGCTGAGACATTATTTAGCATGCAAAGATTAGTGTGATTTATGGATCGTGATAATATGTAGGTGGATATTATAGGTAGATCTGTTTCATACAGGGACTGTCATAATCTTTCCTTTATTTTTTTGGTTCTTATTCTTCATTTTCCCTCACATCTTGCTAAAAATGATATGTGTCAAGATGTTCAGTTTTTTTTTTTTTTTTTCAGTGATAATTGTTTTTATTGTTCATTACTGTCATAATCTTTTTTCTTGAGTGAAAGAATATATGCATACAATATGAGGCAGGAATAGATGGGTCATTCCCCTCAAGAGGTTGAAGAGAAAGAAAGAAAGAAAAAAGATGATCTAATACTGCAGAGTGAGATGGTATATGATGAAAACATCATGAATATGGAAATAATGGAGCACCAGTGTGCATGAGGGATTAGAGTGGAAACACTTTTTTTGAGGAATGGGCAGAATATATACTACGCAAACTTCCAACAAAAAGGAAAGATCGATAGATACTTACGGGCAGGACGCACCGTGCCAATCGTGACTCCTTCATTAGCAAGACCAAACAAAACCCATGTTCAGGTTTTCTCCGTGTTTATTGACATCAAAGACGTCACACTAAACAAACATCTTTCTTAGATTAGATATGCATTTGCCATCCACCTGTACCTAATTGCCTTAATACGCTTACTGTATAACCGTTCCCAAGACCTTATGGTTCACAATAACAGCAGCTTCTTATTGTACTATTACCTAATGTATGTTGTGTTTGGAAGGCCATCCAAGCAAC
>CM035223.1:20206630-20219408 GCA_020233015.1 Callinectes sapidus | reverse complement strand
TATCTCTCTATATCTATATCACTCTCTCTCTCTCTCTCTCTCTCTCTCTCTCTCTCTCTCTCTCTCTCTCTCTCTCTCTCTCTCACACACACACACACACACACACACACACACACATACATACACACACACACACACATACACACACACACACACACACACACACACACACACACACACAGTCTATATATCGATGTGTGAACTAATCAAGAAATTAAGATAAAATCTGCACTGTCACACTGTCACTCTGTGTGCGTGAGTTACATCCCATACCTACATACTCACTGCTAGGTGAACAGAGGCTTGACTTAATTGACTATTGGCCTCGCTGCGCCCGGGACTCATCCCGGGCCGGGCCCTCTAGGTTGTGAGCCAAGTGCTAACTAACCACTGCTAGCTACGCGGTGTGTGGATTTACTTTGTTGTATTTACCTACATATTTGTATTATACAGGGTTCGATCGGGGCTCATAATGATGACCTGTCTCCTTATCCCCTTATATCTAACATTTTCTTGAATTTATGTATGTTGGTTGCTGTAACAACCTCCTCCTTTGATCCGTTCCAAATATTCACAGTTCTATGTAGAAAACTGTACTTTTTAATGTCCTTTACACACCGACTTTTTTTTTTTCTTCTTCTTCTTTGAGTGTCCTTTCATCTCTTTGGTTTCCTCATTTATCATCAGCAGTTCCTGCTTGTCAGTGTTTCAATGTTATTTACCATCTTGTATGGAGCTGTTAGATCTCCTCTCTCACTTCTATCTTGTAGGGTTGGCAGTCCCATTTCTTTAAATCTGTCTTCATATGTTAATTCTCTTAATTCTGGTACCATTTGCGTGGCTAATCTTTGAATCCTTTCTAATTTTCTCATATCCTTTTTCAAGTTTGGTGACCACACCACTGCTGCATATTCCAACCTCGGACGTATCATATTAGTTAGAATTTTACTCATCATATCCTTATCTATATAGTGGAAAGCCACCCTAATATTGGTTAATAATAACCTGTATGTTGATCCAAATAGTTAGCTTGTGTGTGTGCTAAAGCTAACAACGCAACATCTTCAGGAGGTTCCACGGATTTGCCAAAGACGAGGACTGGATCTTCAATGCTGATGCACTGGCTCAGGACCTCCTGGCGGCCGGCGAGGAGGATATCAACCTGCGCCACTATTATACGGCTGGCTACGATTCTCCCTTTGTTATTTTCAACCGCACTAATGAAGTGTGGATCATGAAGAACTGAAATAGACTTGAGAGATCATTTGGATGGAAAGCAAAGCTTCCATCTCTTACAATGGTTCATAACTTTGTAGGCCTAGATTCAAGCAGGAATCAGCTATTGATTGATACCTACTATGTTATTAAATTCAGCTCTTTGTCAGTTAGCACCAAAAATGTGTGTTATTAGTTAAAAATGCTACTGCTTATGATGATGATAATAATGATGATAATAGTAATAATAATAATAATAATAATAATAATAATAATAATAATAATAATAATAAGAAGAAGAAGAAGAAGAACAAGAAGAACAAGAAGAACAAGAAGAATATTATTATTATTATTATTATTATTATTATTATTATTATTATTATTATTATTATTATTATTATTATTATTATTATCATTATTATTATCATCATCATCATCATTATTATTTTTTTATTATTATTATTATTATTATTATTATTATTATTATTATTATTATTATTATTATTATTATTATAACGATAATAACAATGATAATGATGACAATTTTTTGTGTGACTACTACCTTATTCTTCATATAATATTCATACCCGCCATCAAATGGTTGTTCTTTCAGACAACTTGATTACAATCACTACCTGATATGAGTGTTTTGTTTATTTGCATTTGTATGGTGATTTCATGACGTCAAAGAAAAGTCAAGGGAGAAGGAGAATGCTTCACTGCTTCGTTGTCACGTGAAACTGCGCTCATTCTCTCTCTCTCTCTCTCTCTCTCTCTCTCTCTCTCTCTCTCTCTCTCTCTCTCTCTCAAGAAATTTATATATGGATGATTTAATAGATACAAAGTAAAACATATCCATTCCCATGCATGCATGCACTGTGCACCAAACGATCATCAATTATCTGTGAAATGAACCAGCCGATGACTGGTATCGTGAATGGGATTCACTCGAGCGTGCGAATACCTACTGTATATTTATATTATATGTACGAATACGACAAATAGGGAAAAGGTGGGGGGAAGGGGGGGAAGTGGGGATAGAGGGGTGAAAAGAAGGGAACTTTAATGGTAGAATAAAGTCAAGTGCAAGATGGTGTGATGTGTGGTGTTTAGAAGTGTGGGCTACTGCTCGTTTTCTTTTTTTCGTGTAAATTTTTTTGCACCGACGCAGCAAGGGAGACAGTGACTGCCAGAAGGCGGGAGCCAAGCAATCACCTCCGCACCGAGCACATTAAACAAAACGCAAGACCGCGCCACATATATGCAAAATGCACATGTATATACCGCACCTGCACGGACTCAGCAGCGAGCCCCGCTCTCTCCACCAGCGCAACACGAAGCAGTGAAGGAGGGAAAAATTGGAGAAGAAAGACAGTGGAAGTGGACAGTTTTTTTGTTGTATTTATTATTGTAGAGAAAGAGGGACAAGTTTGAAGAAAGTACTCCGTATAGCGAAGGGACCTACGGGGCTTTACGTGGTGTCCGAACCACTTTATTAGTAGAAGGCTGCATGGGTGATTGATTATGTGGAGTGGAGAGTTGTTACTAGAGGGATGGTGGTGTGTTGGGATGATGGCATCGGTCTCCTCTTTCCGCCCTGTCGTCTGCTGTTGATGATGGTGGTAGCGCTGGATCCTGCAGCAGCAACCTGGTGGGAGGAAAAGAAGAGCGCTCCGCAATGTGGTTAGAAGAGGGATGTGACGGGAGGTAATATGAGAGGGAGATGATGATGGCTGCGAAAGGTGAGTAGTGACGACATGATGTGGCTAAGCACACTTGACACTCGCCGCGCCCAACTACCTCTGGGGGGGTGGGGGGTGAATGGGGGTCTCTGCGTGGATGCTTCCAGAGTCCCGCCCCGTCATCAGTCCTGGCTTCTCTTTGACAAACATGGGGGGCGGTGCCTCGAGTGGAACGCCATGTCGGCGCCCGCGGGCCCCATGGCCATGCCGACAGCTGGGAGGAGTGCAGATGTGTTCCTGTGTAGCCCTAACCACACCCAACTACCTCTGTGGGGGGGATGAATGGGAATATCTGCATGCATGCTTCCAGAGCCCCGCCCCACCCTCAGTACTGGCCGCTCCTTGACAGACTTGGGGGGTGCCTCTAACGGAACGCCATGCCGACGCCCGTGGGTTCCATTGCGGTGTCGACAATTGGAAGGGATGTGGTAGTGCTGACCCCACCTTTGGAAAGTGTCCGGTGCCCCCTTACAGACCCAGGCTGCGAGACAGAAAAATAATGTACAAAAACAAAAATATGTATACAAAGCCATAAGACAAAAAACGAACAAAAACCACTGGGTGTTGACACTCAGGCGCACTACCTCATGCAGATGGGGGTATGGTATGAGAATGTGGGTGTTGTTTTGTCGCACCCCCGATCCAGGAACAGTTCGGTGCACCCTTAGTACCTAGGCTGCGAGACAGAAAGATAATATATAAAAACAAAAATATGAATACAAAGCCATAAGACAAAAAATATGAAAAAACCACTAGGCGTTAACACACGGGTCTGTCCCCCGATTGGGTTAGCGACGGTGATGCCACTCAGACACCTTGAGTGGTACGGGTGTTGGAGGGTAATAGAGAAAGGAGAAGAGGAGGAAAGGGAGACGGAAAGTATGAGAAGGTAGCAATAGAAGGTGAGGGAGGGAGGAGTCCACTATAGTATTTGTAGACAGGGTCAGGGGGCTTGTTGGAGGGATAGGGGTCAAGGAGGTTGGTGTGGGGTATAAGGTGGCGGTAAGGTCGAGGTAGATTGTTAATGAGGTTGTAGGTGTGTGGGTGTTTTTCTTGAAACAGGGTTAGTTGTTTGTGGGTTATGTTAATAGGGGGATATTGGCCTCCTCATGGGTGGAAAGAGAGGTCCTGAAGTCGAGCCATTTCGTCCCAAGGGCGAAACGAATGGCTCGGTTCTGAATCCTTTGAAGCTTAAGGAGGTTAGTAGGAGCAGAGAGAGACAGGGCAGGGGGGCAGTAAGTTAGTAGTGGAAGGATGAAAGCTTTGTAGAGGTGTAGTTTTGTTTTTGTGTTACTGTCGCGGAATCTCTCCAGGTTGCTCAGGGCCCGAGATGCTATGGCTGTGTTTTGGTTGATGTGTATGTTGAATCTAAGGTGTTTGTCAATGGTAAGGCCAAGGACTTTGTTTGTTGGGCTTATAGGTAAAGGGACGGGGTTTGGAAAATTTTGATAGAGTGATATTTGCCGGGGTGCGGCAGACTTTCTGTTGAAATATGTCACCTTAGATTTTTCTGGGTTTGAAATAACTCGCCACTGTAGCTCCCATAAGTTTGTTCTTGTTAGCTCTCGTTGGATTTTATCCGTCAGATGATCTAACGTTCTGGCGCGGCTCAATTGCGTCACATCATCTGCGTACTGGACTGTCAGCGAATCATTGTGCAGCCGAGCTAGCACCATCCACCCCGCTGACCGAAGCCAGCCACCACCCGCCCGCCCAGCCTGAATTAAGACTGTGGCCACCTCACCATCTGCGAGGCCAGCTGGGCTGCCTTTCTCGCCCGCCGTACGCCCTCAGACGTGATGCTGCGGGTGGTAAGGGCAGCACTTCCGCCTTGCTAGACATCTAAACTGCCGCCACAGATGCAGTAGCTCCTCAGAGGCTGCTGGCGACCACCACATCTAGTCACACCACCGGCGTATGCGGTGCCCGCTTTGTATATACGTGTATATGTATGTATTGACATCTTTGTATAGAATTATGTATATATGTATGCTATGATTGTACAATAAGTTTTAATAATCATCCCCTCCCCCCTCCTCATCCACAGAAAATGGAGGAGTACATGGCAGCCTCTCCTTCTCCCCCAAGGATATTATAATCTTAGAGAATCCTTGCTCTTCCCCCTTCCCCTCCTTGTCCCTCTCCCTCTCCCCGTTCCCCTTCTCCCTCCTCCCTCTCTCTCTGTTTGTTAAGGGATGCGAATGAAATGGAGAGGTTTCCATCCATATATCATTTTTATTATCATCGACAACAGAGCACCATTGTAGCCTCTCATTGGAAGCGAAGCAGCAAAAAAAGAAAAAAATCAAAATAAGATCTAAACTAACCGTCAGAGAGAGAGAGAGAGAGAGTGGCCGTGGTGGTGTACAGACATGCTTCGCGAAGCTCCCACAATTCCCAACTTTTCCTACGCGCTAAGCTTGTGGGTGCAGCCAGTATATATTTATGGTAGCTGCTAGCTAGAGGAATGCTTTCACCCCTATTCTGAGCCAGGCTAAAACCAGAATGTTCCACATCAATTCGTCTAAGAGATCAATTTCTGGCCAAGGAACATTATAGCCTCCTCGTGCCACCACCACCCCAGCGCCATCGATGTTAATTAACTGTACACCCTAATCAACTGTTCCACCCATTGTTTCCCAGTGCCCTCCATCTCTGCCGCACATAATACTGTCACCGCTGTTATGGCTCCGTCTGGAACCCGATCAAGGAGTAGGAAGACTGGTGTAACTACGTACTACTAGTAGTGAAAAAGGCTGCTCATCCCAAATTCGGACACACAAACAACATTGGCGGGAGCGGTAGGCCCGTCTCAACTACCACCACCACCAAGGATATTATAATCCTTGACCACCACCACCACCACCACCACCACCGCAGTTGTGCCTGATGTAGCAGCAGAGATAATCAATCACCCAAGCGTTATCCAACACCAACCTACCTAGTACCAGCTGATATGCAGCCCCTTGTTACCATTATATGCAAGGTAATGCAGCAAACACAATAATTGGACTCGTACTTCTCAGAAATGATCAACTTGTATAATATACAATGATAAGGACAAACAAATTGATCTGCTACAGTCTAAAATCAGTGCACTAGAAAATAAGATCATTGACCTAGAAACCACAATAGATGGCGTAGATCAGTACGAACGTAGAGATACCTACTGTGATCATTAGTGGGCCCTCACTGTACTATACCTGATGAATCTGTATATACATGAAAGCCCTTCAGATGTTGTAGTGGGCATCATCATCAAGAGTAAATAAATAAACTTCATGTCAATAATATGTCACTCTCTGATAATATAAATGTTGCACATCGCATCGGTCAAAAAACACAAGACAACAAGAAGAGACCAATCCTAGTCAAACTACAAAATCGAATAAAAAAATCTGAGTTGATACACGCTTGTACAACAGTAAGGCCACAACTATACATAAACGAATCCTTGACACCAAAGCGCCGCTGTAATTAATACGAAGGATCAGATCAAAACATAAATAATTTTTTCAACAATGTCATACCTCCGACGGCAAAATCATAGTAAAGCTCAAGAACTCTACAAAGAAACACATAATAATTACCAGTGACCAGTCTCTTGCTGCATTCCTTGACACTATGCACCCAATCTTCAAATCACACTTGTAACCATAAACTGTATATACCCCATATGCACATGTGTATATGTATGTAATAACTATACATGTAATGTGTATATTATGACTATTCATTGCCAATTTTTCCCCCCCTTTATGTTTTATCATTAATATTGTGTTTATCTGTTATTATTAATATTTATTGTTGGCATTATTATTACTATTCATAATACTATTTTACTTTCAATACATCTTTTCTATAATTACCACTACTGTTATATACTAAACAATACCACTAATCACTAGTCATTACTACTACTACTACTACTACTACTACTACTACTACTACTACTACTACTACTACTACTACTACTACTACTACTACCTCTGCTACTGCTAGTACTACTACTACTACTACTACTACTACTACTACTACTACTACTACTACTACTACTACTACCTCTGCTACTGCTAGTACTACTACTACTACTACTACTACTACTACTACTACTACTACTACTACTACTGCTACTACTACTACTACCACTACTACTACTACTACTACTACTACTACTACTACTACTACTACTACTACTACTACTATATTTTTTACTATTACTACCACTACGATTATATACTAAAAAATACCACAAATCACTATCTACTACTACAACTACGCTCCCATCACTACTACTACTGCCACTGCTACTACTATTACTATTTACTTCTACTATTTCTACTAGTACTGCTACTATTATTACTATTACTGCTAATACCATTCCTATTGCTACTACTACTACTACTACTACTACTACTACTACTATTTTTACCACTAACATTGACTGGGATGCCGCGGCGGCCCGCCAGCCAGTACTCACTCCCGCCACGCTCGTGTTTGTTTATTCTCCTCTACATTCATCCACGTGCTAGCCAGTGAAATTTCATCATGCCCAAAGTTGATAAGCGAAAACACGTGGTGCTTACGCTTAAGCAGAAGGTGGACATAAGCAGACGTTTAGAGAAAGGAGAAAACAAAGTTAATTGTGGATGAATGAATACGGCATAGGTTCGTCTACGATCTATGACATCAAGACCCAATCCAAGAAGTTACGTGATTTTGTGAAGGACACATGCAGACACCCCAAAAGCCGCTGGGCTGTCACATCACTCAATGTCATCCTACATATTACTTGCATACTTACATCTGGTGGAGTAAGAAGGGAAGGAGATAAGTGAGGGCAAGTGAAACGGGGCAAGGAGGACTGAAGGGGCAAGCCAAGATACAGAAGCAATAAATAGTCTTTATTCCGTAGAAAGTATGGATAATGAGCTTAGGTGAAGGCAGCAAGAGTTTCAGCAAAATTTACAATGCAATTCTACTTTTTTTTCAGATTCATCAGTCTTTCTGTGGCAGAGTGATCTTATATACTTTAACTGGCAGATGTATCTCATTGTACACAAAGAGAGCGGTGTCGGCATCCATTGAAGCTTGAAACACCAGGGTATAATGTAGTCCCTGCCGTGTCACCTCTTGAAGGAAGAGGCTCAACGTTTCATGGTTCCTGCGGGTGCAAGCTAAAAATGCTTCTGGTTTCCCCAGTCCCCCGCCATCAGTTGCTCCCATATCCTCTTCACTATTGTATTCTTTCTTCCCGCTGCCTCTCAGTGTCTCTTGCTGGAGTTGTTTTCGCTCCTCCTGCCCGCCACTCCCTTCCAAGATCGATCTGCAACATTCTCGCGTATAGATTTCAATTTGTTTTGCCAAGGAATTCTCATACTCTAGATCATTTGTTTGGCTTAACTCACACCTTCTTCCTTGAATGATTTATCTATCTTGAGTCTATCTTTATTATATGTGGTTATCACTATTTATCTACTACTTCTGCCTGAAACCATGCCAAGTCTATTCTACAATTTGCCAAACACTCTTTCAATGATATAAAATCCCCCAAAACTTTCAAACTCGAGATTTCTGGCATCTGGCCAAAAACATCTCCAACAACCTTAATTCTTCCTCTTCCCTCCTTTATTTCACCCTTATGGCACTACTGCCATCACATCTATTTCCAAAGCTGAACGCTACTCTCAAACCTTCGCTAATAACTCTACCTTGAATGATTCTAGGCTTGTTCCTCCTTCTCCTCCTCCTTCTGACTGTTTCATGCCTTGATTTGAAATTCTCCGCAGTGATGATGTCTTCTATGCCCTAGCTGGCTTAAATTCTCGGAAGGCTCATGGAGCTAATGGGGTTCCTTCTATTGTTCTCAAAAACTGTGCTTTCGTGCTTGCACTTTGCCTGGCCAAGCTTAACTCTGTCGATCGACTAACTACCTTTCCTTCTAGCTGGAGGCTTGCCTACATACAGCCTGTCACTAAAAAGGATGACAGTTCTAATTCCTCAAATTACCGCCCTATAACTTTAATCTCCTGCTTGTCTAAAGCTTTTGAATCTATCTTCAATAGGAAGCTTCTTAAACATCTGTCATTTCACAATCTTCTAACTGATCGCGAGTATGGCTTCCGTCAAGGTCGCTCTATTGATGATCTGGATTTCCTCACTAAGTCTTGGTCTTCCTCTTTTAGGGATATTGGTGAAACTTTTGCTGTAGCTTTAGACATATCAAAAGCTTTTGATACAGTCTGGCACAAAGCTTTGATTTCAAAACTGCCCTCATACGGTTTCCATCCTCTCTGTAACTTTATCTTGTGTTTCCTCTCGGACAGCTCTATTGCCGCTGAGGTAGACAGCCACTGTTCTACTCCTAAATCTATTAAAAGTGGTGTTCTTCAGGCTATTGTCCTATCACCTACTCTCTCTCTCTCCACTTTTCATTAATGATCACGTAAACCAAACTTCTTGCCCTATCCATTCATACCCTAATGCTACCACTCTATACTTTTCTACCTCTTTCCAGAGACGACAAACACTTCAGAAAGTTAACAGTTCACGCAGCAACGCCACAGAGGCTCTGACTCCTGATCTCTTTTTAGTAGTGTTCAATGCATCAAAAACTCAATTTCTCCATCTATCAATTCGACACAACCTTCCAACTATCCCCTCTTCTTTAATGACACCCAGCTTTCCCCTATTTTACAATGAATATCCTCGGTCTCTCCTTTACTCATAATCTGAACTGGAAATTTCATATTTCATCTCTTGCTGAAACAGCTTCCATGAAGTTATGCGTTCTGAGGCGTCTCCGCCAGTTTTTCTCATTCCCCCTTTGTCCGTCCATGTATGGAGTATATTATACTGTATGCATGTATGGAAGGATTCCACTCACACAGCCTTATTAGATAGATTGGAATCAAAAGCTTTTCGTCTCATCAACTCCTTTCCTCTAACTGACTATCTTGTTTTCTATTGCTATTTTCATACTAACTACTCAATTGATCTTGCTAACTGTATGGCTTTTCCCTCCTGCGACCTCGCTGTACAAGACTTTTTTTCTTCTTCTCACCCCTATTCTGTCCAACTCTCTAACGTAAGAGTTATCCAGTGCTCCCAATCATTCATTCCTTTCGCTGGTAAATTCTGGAACTCCCTGCCTGCCTCTGTATTTCCAACTTCTTATGACTTAACTCTATTTAAGAGGAAAGTTTTGACTAACTCTATTGACTTTTCAGGAGACTGGCAATAAGTGGGCTTTTTATTTTCAATATTTTTGTTGCCTTTGACCAGCTTCCCCCGCTTACGTAAAAATAATAAAAAAAAAGCCATGAAACCAAATCAGCAAAGAGACTGAAGATCAAAACTCACTTGAGGAGGGAGACAAGTGGTTGAATGAGATTGCGGCAATACACTACGTCAGCTGCCAAGACAACATCCACTGGAGGCAGGCGAGGAGGCTGACGCCAGTCCACTTGCATCACTCCAACGCAGCAGCCTTGTCCGTGCTTTTCTTCCCGCACCACCTGACAGGAGAATGGTGGTTCAAGTCACGCTACGGAGTATTTAAAAAAAAATGAAATAAATGTTGAAATTCACCGGGATCTTGTAAGATATGAGAAGGAAACTAAAATTACTGAAAAGGTATGAAGATTTGAGTTTACTTACAGCCAAAGCGGGATGTGTGGGATCAGTAATGGTGGCAGCAGGAGGAGACCACAGTAATGGTTCTTCACACTTTTCCTCCGGAGTTACCAGACGCTCCTCCTCTAGCTGGTGGGTCACTCTAGAGCGGAATTCCTCTAAGCAACCCCTCTGTGAAGAGATGCGAGCCATTATCTCTCTCTCTCTCTCTCTCTCTCTCTCTCTCTCTCTCTCTCTCTCTCTCTCTCTCTCTCTCTCTCTCTCTCTCTCTCTCTCTCTCTCTCTCTCTTAGTGGTCGTGACCGAGGTTTACCTGGAGTGGTGGATCAGCCAGATTGAGCGTCAGGTTGTGGTGCAAGAGAGTCAATACTTGGTGGTGACAATCGGTGGCAAAGTAAGCTGCGGGCGGAGTGGGTTTAGTGTCGGGAGAAGTGAGAATGGCCGAGGCGGAGAAGCCTACTCCGGCTCCCAGCTCCAATACTCTTTTGCCGGCCACAACAGTAGGGTTGTTAGCAACCCATTCAGCCAACACAGCAGCTCCACACCAAGTGGTCAGTCCTGTGGTGCTGCGGGTAATGCCGCCGCTACTTTCCATCAGTGTGATACCCGGACCTAACGTCCCGCCGCCCCAATCTGTGTAGGTCTTGTAAAACAAGTCAACGGTGTCATCGGCGTCAGGGATAGATTCGAGCTGGAACTCTGAAGGAACTGTCCATCCACGCAACCCCCACTGTTCGGCCAGCCAGTCGACCACCTCGCGCGTGTGTGTTGGGTCTCGTGGAGCAGACAAGGCGCATGGGTTTCTTATACTGGCATCCAAGATCTCATCGACGAAGTGGTGAGGCGGTTGCTCTTGGTGGGAGGCATCGAGGGTGGCGGCAAAGTGCCTCCACGCGGCGTGAGAGGTTGATACCCCCGCCAGGTATGCTCGGTTCAACAGCTCACACGACATGTTTCGTCTTCTCCGTTTGTGCACTGACACTGATGAATGTACGTACACTCACGCTGCTCAGACTTAGGCATACACTTTTCTCTCCTACTGTAAGCCTGCACGCCGATTCTGCGATAGAGTATAAATCCTTGAGATCTTCATGCACACGTTACTACTATTCACTTAGCTGAGCAACACCTTTCACAGCACCACACCTGTGTTGTAATGTGTGTGTGTGTGTGTGTGTGTGTATATATATATATATATATATATATCATATAATATATATATATAGATATATATTAAGTAGATATATAGAGAGTATATATATATATATATATATATATATATATATATATATATATATATATCAGTGATTCCTCATAACACTTGTCATCCTCGGTCTTAGTTCGTATTGTTTACAGTTACAGTGACAACAATTTCAGTCACACAGCAAATGATTCAAGAAGAGGAGCAAAAAAAAAAAAACAACAACAACAACAACCGTGCCATGATGTATTCTTATCTACCACATGGCGACTTTAGTTTGAGTGTGAGCAACCCACAGGTGGACAATGCAACCATGTCATACGCAAGGTTGATCTTGTCGTGAAAATCAGTCGATTGGTTCTAGCTGACTCGACTTGCAAATAAATATTACAGCAGAGGCAGGACGTGTATGCGCTCACAACAGTCTCCGAAACACAGCGACGGAATTATGAATTACGTATACTGTATATACACACACAAGATTACTGAATAATAGAATAATTTACATTACACGAAACTTGTTCCAGAAGGGGAGAGAAAAAGTACAAGACGTGAGTGGCGATCAGGCACGGACGGAGCAACGAGGTGTGAGAGAAGACTATCTGTTGGCGGCAGTACGGTGGCTTTTCTATCGTGGCGGGCTCAGGGCCAACAACCCCCTTGGCACGCACTGTCACACAACAGTTCCTACACACACACACACACACACACACACACACACACACACACACACACAGCTGGTGTCAGGTTGTTTCTGCTTCATCAACAGCGTGGTGGATTGTTTTCATGGTTATTCTGAACGTGCTATGTGCCTCTTCCATGTGACAGCACTACACAGAATATCACTATATATTCTGTCCATATTCTTGATACAATTGAGAGTTCATCAGTATCCACATTCTTTCATCCATTTTCTTAGTGTGTGTGTGTGTGTGTGTGTGTGTGTGTATGTATTATATATATATATATATATATATATATATATA
>CM035223.1:20193565-20206009 GCA_020233015.1 Callinectes sapidus | reverse complement strand
TGTGTGTGTGTGTGTGTGTATGTGTGTGTGTGTGTGTGTGTGTGTGTGTGTGTGTGTGTGTGTGTGAGTGTGTGTGTGTGTGTGTGTGTGTGTACTCGTATACAGTATGTATATGGGTGGTTTGAGGACAATGTGCTCTTGTACAAGTGTAGTGTACATTCCTTTGTGATAAACTGTGTTTTTAAGTGTGATAGGAACACAATGGTACATACATATGTGTATCACTCACTCACTCGTGTCAGTGGCAGGATTTAGCTACATACAGACCTGCTGTCTCATTGTCTAGGTGGAGTGAGGCTTCATGTGACAGCAGCGTACATACTTAGTTGTGGTACATGATATTTATCTATCTATCTATCTATCTATCTATCTTATGCACAATCCCTGCTGCCATATCATGTAAGTAATGTATGAAGCGTAGTTAGAGCAGTGCGAGCGAGGCAGTGGATGGAAGTGGAGGGCGGGCAGCCAGTGTGACGGGCCGGAGGGAGTGACAAGCCAGACAGGCGTTATTACGCCTCACAGATATCACCCACCCACCCACCCACCCATCCCCCTTCCTCATTGTCATGTTGTTACATTACACTCTACGCTGATCCAGCATCCTACTCGTTCTAATTCTCATCGATATAGGCCTGGAGAGACGATTTTCATGGTAAAATCAGGTGTGTGTGTGTGTGTGTGCGACGTCCTCCCTGCCTTGTGAATATGGGGGTGTGGACTGAGCTGTGGGCGTGGCGAGGTACAGCTTCTCTCCCCACTCTGCGCTGGAGAGGGATGCTACAAGGTGTAAAATCTAAAAAGAGAAATGGTTTATATTCAAAACTTACGGAGATACGAGTACAGCCTCAGAAACTGGTGTGGGCATCAAAATAGTACAACAGACTCTGACAAGTAATCCTCTGACTTCCATAGATTTTTCCCCTCCTTCCCCTTAAGATGTATAAGCTTCATTGTCATAATATGTAGTCGTTTCCGTGGTCGTTATGGTGAAGGGCACCTTGACCACGTAGTAATTCGTGAAAGTAAGTGTGATGGATTCTGAGAGAGAGAGAGAGAGAGAGAGAGAGAGAGAGAGAGAGAGAGAGAGAGAGAGAGAGAGAGAGAGAGAGAGAGAGAGAGAGAGAGAGAGATTAAGAAAATAAATTAACAGATAAACAGACTTCCATGGACTCTTCCCAATGTCAATGAAACCTTCTAATCACATCTAAAACTGGTGGAATAAATGTGTTCCAATACTAAAAGGGTTAAGCTCACCAAGCTGTTCTCTAGCTGGTCGTCAAGACATCCTGCCATTTTTAGTGCCCTCAGCTCCTTCACTCACACTTAGCTAGCCTGACCCGCCCTTCCCTCTCTCTCTCTCTCTCTATCCCACATGCACCTTTCAAGTATGTAGTACTCCCTTCACTCTCCATTCCTGATTCCATCGGGTCAAGTCTATTTTCTTCACCTTTCTCCATTTTCTTCACGTTCTGCGCTCTTCTCTCTTTTACTTCAGTATTTCAGCTCAAATTTCAGCATCATCTTTATCATAACACATGCAATGCACTTGATCACACTCCCACAGGGCAGTAATCCTTCTCGTAACGTTACCGGAATGTCCCCTTTAGAAGACAAAAAAAATTTGTCTCACATGTGAAAGGCAACAGTGGACGGTGGGTGAAGCAACTGGGTACGGTACGATGCCTAGGAGGAGGAGGAAGAAGAGGAAGAAGAGGAACAGGAGGGACAGGCTGACAGGGCCTGGCCAGACACGCTGTAGAGGAGCGACAGTTACACCACCGCTGCTGCCCTAAGTGTTGGTGCCTCTTGGCTGGGGGGAATAGTAGGAGTGACACACTAACTACGTACCGTATTGCTACTGTTACTGCCACCTGATCATTCATCGCCAAGGACGAAGAGTGAGTGAATGAGTGAAATAAGTCAGAGTAAAGGAAAGTGTTATATGTTAGAAGTCATATTGTACGAAGCAAGGGGAAAAAAAAGCAGTAGGTGTTTGAAGTCTCGAGAAATAAGTAAGAGAAAAGGAAAGTGTTAGATGTTTGAAGTCATATTGTGTTCACTGTTCTTCACTTTCAGTACGGTAGCCTTGATGTGCCTCTCCGCTGGAAGTAGAAAAGTACTATGGTGCAACGAAATCAAACGTATAAGTTATGTTTAAAGAAGAGAATGGAAGGAGTTCGTTCTCAAATGTGTTAGATGACTCAATAGTAATAATAATAATAATAATAATAATGAGAGTAAATGAACAAAAAGATGGATGAGGTTACATGGAAATAAGTGGGCAAGTTTCATACAGAAGCTCCCACGTTTGCTGGTATTCTTAAACAATTTGCTCTCTTACCATCACAATTTTCCAAAGACTCTAGCTGAAGATAGTCATGTTTTTAATGTCATTTTTTTTTATGGTTTTGGTGATAAATTGGCAATATTTCTAGTCTATTATAAGAAGAAACTGTCTTGAAAATCCAGGTAGTCGTCTCTGAGATCTCGGAAATTTGTAGTGAGAGAGCTAAGTGTTTAAGAAGACGAGCCTAAGTAAGTATCGCGGCGTATTGGAATTCCCACTATTTCTTTCTCTCCTCACGTTCTAGGCAATCAGTTTTTGTCCCGCCATGAGAGTTTGCAACAACAAAACATGCTCGAAATTCCACACCTGCCCCGGCGCTGCCTTCGCGACACCCCTCTCATTCCCTCATGCTACAACTTCATCACAGGGACCGACGCGGGTGACAGAGCCTGACGCGCACAGCAGTTCACTAACCTTAAACTCGGCCACGGAGAGACGTAGGGCAGGGCATGCTGGCTAGTGGCTGGTGGTGGTGGTGGTGATGGTGGTGGTCGTAGATTTATCGTTTTGGTACTGTGTCACCGTTAAGGGAAAGTGGACAGTGTGTGTGTGTGTGTGTGTGTGTGTGTGTGTGTGTGTGTGTGTGTCTGTGGGTTACAGCACACACACACACACACACACACACACACACACACACACACACACACACACAAGGGTAGGCATAGCTGCTTAATTTCCACTGCTATTATACAGGATAAAAACGGCATTAACACTATTCTACTTTACCCTGACCATATTCCCGTCTTATTGTCTTCTTACGGAACAGCCAAAGAAAAAAATAGAAAAATGATAAATGAATAGGATAAGTTCTGCCTCGGAACATAATGCCACAACACTTACAATTGTATTCTGTGTCATAAAACAACATGCAGGTTAAGGAATATTATATTTAGTACGTACAGTTTACATAACACTCAACAAAAGAATGGTAAAGGAAATTTCAGATTTTCTACTGGATAGCTGATGAAATTATCGCGAAAGGCAAGCCATCTTAATCTTTACTATAGGTTGTATTACCAAAACATGCACTGATGTAGAGCGTAGAGGTGGTGGTGGTGGTGGTGGTGGTGTTGGGATATATTGTTGTCAAGATGTTGTATGCGGGGATTTGCATCTTGATTAGAAAATCTCTAAGCATCATAACGTACCGGCACCTCGTCATTATAACTCCAATGGTGGAAGAGAAGGCCAAGTAGTAATAAGCATGGTAACAGTAGTCTGAGAGTGGTTAGGGACGAGTGTACGAGTATTGGTGGGTTACGTGGCTTGTTGAGCGGCAGCGTCGATGGTGACAGGGTCACTGAACGTTGGAATTGTTCAATTGACTTCACCCTACAGTCTGCACTCTGTCTGGTTGTCTCTACATTTCGTTCACTTTCACTTGACTAAGGGACTCTACAATGTTTAGTCTATTTTCAGTGTGTTTCTGCATTACTTTAATTTCCGCAGATAATCAATGTATATGTTGTGAGACCAAAATTTCTGTACAATAATAGAACGTAAATATTCATTGTTATAGGAACGTTCACTGTATATCTGACTACATTGCGCTATTACACAATGCACTTACTGAGTGAGGGTTGTGAGGGAGCCATCTGTGGGTGTGAGGTTGACTTTGATGATGGGTTGCGTCGTAAACATGTGAATGCCTTATGGCGCTGAGCTGTTCTGGTTTATAAAGATACCTAAGTTACTCGTACTTCAGCAGAGAGCACCACCATGACGGGGACAGAGCAGGGCGTCACGGCGTCGGAAAAGGAACGCATCTTGGAGGGGTCGTGTGCATCATACCAGACAAAGCAAACCACTAACGAAAGTAAACTTCGAGAGGAAGGACTAACGATGACCAAGTCTCAAATGTCGTCACCTGAAGCGGAGTCTAGTCAACATGGCTCACCTGCTATACTTCCTCAGGTATTTCTTAGGTTTTTTTCCTCATTCTTTGCAATTCTAGCACATTACCATCCCATTATTAGCTCAGCACTTTCCTATGCTCACTGTGTTGGTAATGGTGACTGTCTGCAGGTGCTGGGGACGGGTGTGGCTGCCATGGCACAGATGGACATCGGTGGCATTTTCGCCTACCCCGGTGTGACGCTGCCGCAGCTGCTGGATGGAACGTCAGCTGATCTCGTCTTCACCACGGCCCAGGCTGCTCTGTTCGGTAGGTCAAGCAGGGAACTATAAGGGTATTATTTGACCAGCTGTCACGTTTGATTGTTAGTGGTGGTGTTGATGACTGTGTTTTGTCTGCAGGAAGCATCATTTACCTGGGAGCCATGGTGGGATCCTTCCTAGCGGGGATGCCTATGGTACGTCTGGGGCAGCGAGTGACACTCTTGATAGCCCTGCCTATCTCCTTCGCCTCCTGGATGGCTCTAGTTCTCGCCCCCTCCGCTTGGGTGGTTCTAACTGCCCGTATGGTTCAGGGTTTTGCTCTCAGCTTGACGGCCAGTTCGTCCAATACCTATGTGGCGGAAATCGCTCATAGCTCAATACGAGGCCGGCTGGTGGCTGCAATGGAGCTTTCCCGTCAGGTGGGTAGTCTGCTCATCTTCTGCCTGGGAGTGTCTTCCCTCACATGGCGGCAGGTTGCACTGACCACCGCCCTGGTAAACACTGTCTTGCCTTTCATTGGGCTGCTGCTGCTTCCCAATTCGCCGCGCTGGCTGGCTACACAGAACAGACCCGACGAGGCTCGCCGCGCATTGAGCTTTTTCCGCGGACACAACTACGACACAGACAAGGAATTGGATGCCATTATCAGTCAGTTGAAGAAGTCATCAGGTAAAAAGACGAACGTACTCCAGCAACTCCAGCAGCTGCGGGAGCCTGCCATCCTCCGCTACGTGGTGGTGATGTCCTTCGTACTCTTCTTCATCCACTTCAACGGTAGCAGTGTTCTGCCAGCCTATGTCGTGATCATCATGAACACTGCTCAGGTCAGAATGAGTTCCTACGTGGCCGCCATTGCAGTGTGTTTGACCAAGATCGCTGGAACGTTCTGCTTTGGTCTTTTCATTGATCGCATCAATCGCAAGCCTCTGTTCACCGCCGCCTCTCTTACCAGCGCTGTGTCCATGGCCGTCCTGGGAAGCTATTTCTTCGATCAGACTCACGGCGGCCACTTCCAGCACTTGGAATGGCTTCCCCTTCTGTGTCTGACAACATACGCCTTCTTCTCCGCCTCTCCCGTCATCAGTCTGCTGCGGACTGAGCTGTTCCCCACCGCTGTGCGCTCCACAGTAGTGCCAATCCTCTACACCACATTCTTCATCGGTGCCTTCCTTGCCCTGCAGACCTACCCGTACATCGCGGCGGGACTGGGGCCATACGGGGCCTTCTGGGTGTTCGCTGGGTGCAGTCTTACTCTGATTATGATTGTAGTTCTCACCATTCCAGAGACTCGAGGCAAAACTCTAGAACAGATCACCGAGATGCAACAAAAAGCCACTCGTTCTGGCCAGTAACTCCAAGTGTTTGGTTAGTCGCGCCCATCGCATACTTTATAAATATATATTCTCTCTACCCCCGACTTGAACTCTTTCACGAGGGAAATAAAAGAAAAAAAATTTTCGGTTAATCCTTCTCTGGCTGTACTCTGTTGAGATTTATACCTTTGGGACTTTTTATATGACTCTTTTTTTTCATCTGTGCTAAATTCCTTAGTATTCTTCTCTCTTTGAAGATAATATTACAAACGTGTTTTTTTTATAGTAAAGCGGCAAATTCTAATGTGTAATATTATCCACCTCCAATTATGTATTAAAATGAGCTCAGTACCTTGTTTGTTTGTCTGTATTGCCTTCTTTACCACAATTCTCACCATTACGTATATACATCACAAAATATTTTGACCACAAAGCGAAAAAAAAAAAAAAAAAAAAAAAATCAATAAATTTATGTCTTAAATCTATAAAGCCAAAATTACCCTAATTACGAATTCATTTGGGTAGCAACTTTTCATGTTCTGTGTATGAGCAAGTCAATATAACTGCACCGTATATATTACTCGTGTTCTCTTCTGAATAACCCTCCAAACACTAGAACATTGAACATTGACGTCCTTGACCACCTGTTGTCATGACCGTCGCCATGCATGCCTCCTGGTATACAGTATTGATCTGTGTTACCAACCAACCACGAATAACGTGAACTTGATGGTGACTACAATCACTGTTCAAATTACCTATTCTTTCCACGCCTTCATTTCAGTTCCAAGAGTAGAAGAGAGTGTTGATGATGCCTGTATACCTACACCTCTCACCTCTCACCTCTCAAAGAGTGTCCATTCATTACATTTAAGTATTGAGGGCGAACGAATGAAGTGCATGTCAGTTTAACGTGGTAATGAACACTCAAGGTTGTCTTGCGTGGCAGAGTTTTATTGTCGGCATGGGGACGGTCTTGCCAACACTTGATATCAATACGCCGTGCACTGCTCTGCTCCACACCACAACGCTTGTACCAGACCGTAGCCTATATATGTACGCCTCTCTCTCTCTCTCTAAGGTAAGGTAATGTGTTGTGATGTGAGATGCCTCATTGTAATTTTGGCATCTGCTTTTGTTTAGATTATTTGTTGCTCATTCATTTCTTCTACTTTCTTACTTCCTCCTCCATGTCTTGTTTCACATTATTCCTTTCTTTTTTGTGTTACATCTCTTCTTGGTGACAATTTTACTCTCTCTCTCTCTCTCTCTCTCTCTCTCTCTCTCTCTCTCTCTCTCTCTCTCTCTCTCTCTCTCTCTCTCTCTCTCTCTCTCTCTCTCTGCTCTGACTTTTTTATAGGTTGTACCGTTTGTCTGAGCTGACTGCAATTGCAAGCGAATTATGTACATATATTTAACCTTTTAATACCAATGAGATTATAAAACTTGTAAGTTCACTCGATGTATATTCATATATATATATATATCTATATATATATATATATATATATATATATATATATATATATATATATATATATATATATATAAGACTAGAGGCAGGCAGTAAAACGTTACTAGAGTCACTAGATAACTAATTTTGAGTTAGCTTAAAATAAATGTAAACGAATATGTATAGTAGGTAGATTTAATAATATTTTGCTGCTTAAGAGAGCAGAACAACACCTGTCCTGTACATATTTCACTTGAACATTGTACCTACAATTGTTAAAAGTTATGCAAGAAAAATAAGACTGAGCACGGCAAAATTTCAATTACTTAGTCATTACTTTAATTTCTTGTCGCTGCTTTTTTTCAGAGTAAACACAAAATCTAAAGGAATCTGCATTTTTCTTCGTAATTTGGTTCTTTTCGACTACTCTTTGTATGGGACTCGCAACTCAGTGAGACTTCTTTCTTGATATAATATATTATTTCTTGTAGCCATTGACTAGAGCCCTTCCTACTTCTTGTATTTCAAAGTGAGATATAGCGCGCCTTCTCCAAAATTAATGTTTTTATTTCTACAAGCGTGAACTATAGGCATTATTTTCATATTTTGTGCCCTTGGTATATCTCCTCCACTGCTTGGAAAATAATAACACCCCAAAATCTGACTCCATTCACTAATCTTACAGAGAGCCAAAAGATGACCTGGATTAATGGTGATTGTATAGTTTACGGTGCAGCATTCCTTGTTTGCAGCGCCAGGGAGGGAGGCAGCGCTATGAGGGCAACAGCGGTGGCGGTGGTGGTGGTAGTGGTGATGGCCGCTGCTCACTGGCCCACTGGTAAGATAGGTTTAGTAATGATCTTGACGTTATCTTGTCTATTTATTGATTTGTTTCCTTACTTTTTATCTGCTCATCTTTCGTCTTATTTTCTTCTTCGTTTTCTTTAGTTTACATTTCTCATCTGTCTGTCTAACTATCACTTTCTTGATACACAAGATCTAGCAACTGAAATAAGCCTAGAAAGAGGAAGACCAGGTGAACTTCAACTATAAACACACACACACACGCACACACACACACATACACACACACACACACACACGCACACACACACACACACACACACACACACACACACACACACACACACACACACACACACACACACACACACAGGTTAATTCTAGAAGAGATGGCAAGAAAAGATAAGGCTGGCCAGTAAATTAACCCTTTCACTGCTATTTGCTTCATCTTTCCTTAACAACTGATGGCTCCAAAACATTTTTACTTGTTCCTTAGTTACCAAAAATCTTGAAACTGGGTAGAAATTACAAAACATATTCTTCTTTGTGCCTTCCTTTCTCGCAGATGCTAATAAAGATCTCACGCATTGCTATTGATGTTGCTAATTGTCTTGTATCGCAGCGAAAGAGTTAAGACTTGCGTAACTTGCAGGAAACGCCTTGAAGTGCCAGCAGTGTGGAGGGAAGGGCAATGCGTGTAGAGACGGTAACATTACTTCGGTGCCTTGTGGGGGAACCTGCTACTGGAAGATGGACATTTCACGTAAGGAGGAGACTAGACCACTTCTATTTAGTGTATTCAATTCCTACTCCACTTAATTTGTAGTTCCTGTATTCAGGCTTCTTTTTTTTATATATATATCTTTTCTTTTCATTGTTGGTATTTCTATGACATTTTCTTTTTCAGAGCCACCCATTTTTTATTTTATATATATAGTTCAGTGTGTGTGTGTGTGTGTGTGTGTGTGTGTGTGTGTGTGTGTGTGTGTGTGTGTGTGTGTGTGTGTGTGTGTAATTCACTGTCGCGGTCGCCTGCTGGTCACCACGTCCAGCCTTTTCCCTACGGGGCGACCTCAGCGCTCATAGACCAATCTTCGGGTATGTAGGGCTGAGACCACATCACACACCACACACTAGCAGGGCAGCGAGGCCACAACCCCTCGAGTTATATCCCGTACCTACTTGCTGCTGCTGCTGTGTGGGTGAACAGGGGCTAGATACACATTAAGAAGATTGCCCATTTGCCTCGTCGCGCCCGGGACTCGAACCCAGGCCCTCTCGGTTATGAGCGGAGCGTGTATGTGCGTGTGTTTGACTTAAGTACAATAAATGTGTAGAGAGTGGGTAGAGTTGACTACACGAGTTTCACTTACACACACACACACACACACACACACACGCACACACACACACACACACACACACACACACACACACACATACAGATTTATGAAACTCACTTTATGGAAGAAAAAAAAACAGTAGATAGCTAGCTTGACATGTAGATAGATAAATAGATAACAGAAAAGACGAAAAAAGAGAAAAATACTCAATAAAACTAAAAGTATCAAATAAATAATAAACACAGATAACAACAACAACAAAAAAAGGAAAGAAATATGGGTGTCTTTCACTCTTCACCCTTCACCCAACACACCAGGTAACTTTGACGTGCGCCGCTGCCACCCGTTTTTCATGGCCACTAAGATGATGGGAATGAACAACAACATGGAGGATGACTGCTACTGCAACTATAACGACTGCAACGGCGTCGACTGCTACCCTACTGGTCCCTATAACTCCTCTTGTCGTTCCTCTCCTGCTCTCCTTCCTGGCATTTGCCTCCTCCTCCTCTTCCTCTTCCTCCTCCTGTTACGGGACTGAGGACAGAAGCTTGTCTTGTTTGCACAGTGTTTCGTGTCTCTTAAAAATAAGGAGATTTTTTGTTTTTTCGTACTACTACTACTACTACTACTATTACTACTACTACTACTACTACTACTACTACTACTACTACCACTACTACTACTACTACTACTACTACTACTACTACTACTACTACTACTACTACTACTACTATTACTACTTTGGACCTGCTAAGCTATGATTCGTTCCTTTACTCACTCTTTTCCGTGTTCGTTTATGTGTCTGCTGTTTCTTATTTTCCAAAGCTTTTCCATGAATCTTTTTCCGTGAAGGTACGAACGAAGAGTATTCAAGTTTTTAGTGCTCTCGTAGAAAACGAAAGATTTCCAACAGTAACGCATGAAGAATTAAGGATGAAGATTACGATTTGCAAGGGTAAATTATGAAAAACAAATGTAGGAAACAAAATTTGGGATATGTATTGTTGATGAAACTGGTGGAGAGGGTGATGAAGAAAAATAAATGTGTTTGCCGTTCTTCATATTATTTTATTGTAACTCCCCTGATTTAGTTTTTTGTTTCCGTTTGTGTTGTTGTTGTTGTTGTTGTTGTTGTTGTTGTTAGCCGATTACCTATCTATCTTTTCATGCGTGTATCAATCTATGTATCCACTTATCTATCTCTGTTTCTATGGGGTTTTAACTGATGAAGTGACGCATCAGCCTTGACAGAGAAGTTTCCGGAAAATTTTAAGGTGTCAGTGTTCGTGCCGTAGCATCAGTGGCCGCCCCTCTATTGCAGCCAGAGTAAGGTTGTCCCACAGTGTTCTTCCCGCAGCGAGTCATGCTAAGGGGCAATGATGACACTCTCAGGAGAAACACGTGCACTATGATGGGAAAATTTGTTCATGATATAGAGAACTTGGTAATCCATTAGCACACCCTTAACAACCAATTTAACTATAACTAAAATTTTTGGAAAGTAGTGAAAGTGAGACGCATAACTGTTGCAGAATATGGTCTTGAATATTACACAAGTACAAAATCCTACACTGAGACAGGTCGACCTTACTCAAGTTACATAAATGGGTAAAAATATTTCCTTTGACATCAGATACAAGGATTTAATACATGATGTACATTCTACTATGATGGAAATAATGCCGGTAATATACAGGCAATAATGTAATCTCGCCTTCATTACTTGACACTTATCATGACAGACTATTGATATTAGGTTTATCAGAAAAGAATAGGCAACACTAAAACATCTTTCTTTTTTAAATGTGAGTATGGCAAAAGCTGAAAGTATCGCGCAATTTACGTACCGTGTGAGCGTGCCGTGGCATGATGATGATTCAGCGCCAAGATAACCATCATTAATTTACTTGGACGCTCGTCTCACTGTTTATAAACAAGGCACAAGTCTTCACAATCTTCACTGACACAGCCACCATGAAGACCTGCACTTGTTTACTCGGTCTACTCTACTCTTCCTAGTGGCAATGCTGGGGAGGTCCTCGGCGGCAGCTCTTCTTTTCCCTCCCTCCTCAGAGAAAGCATTACTGCAGTTGTCTGACAAGGATTCCAGAAAAGAGTTTTACGAGCTTTACCGGGAAGTCTCTCACGAGAATTCACATGAGTATGAATTCAGCCGTACAAAGAGAGATGCAACCCTGGGACTTGACATGAACCACTGGTAAGATAGATTGCTTCCCCCCCCCCCCCCCCCCTCTCTCTCTCTCTCTCTCTCTCTCTCTCTCTCTCTCTCTCTCTCTCTCTCTGCAACAGTTTGCTGTAAACAAAAGCCAACCAACGCTACATCGTTCTTAACATTGCCTCCCACAGGGCATCCATAGGGGACTTCATAGCAAGGACTCGCAATAACAAACAATTACGCATGCCATCCTTCGGTGTTGAAGACGAAAAGCCTTCACACTTGACTTCGGTACAGTGATTTTCTTTATTAAAAGAACAACAGTTATGAAAAAAATGATGTTTGTATACACTGCACCTTTCTTTTAGTGAGAGAATGAATCAGTAACGAGAATTCTTGTTTAAAGCTTGTACAGCTTCTGTTGAGTCTTCTCCAAAGCCCAATAGGGAATTAACACTTCAACCAGCGCCTCGCCCCTCATCTCCTGAGACACACACGTCTCCCTTCAGCTGACACAACCGCCACCTCTCCAAGATAATTGGTTCTTCACTTGGTTAGGTGACTTTTTTAAGGTTTAGAAAAAAATAGCTATTGTTAATAATGCTTCAGTCGATAGAGCTAAAACTATGGAATGCATGGAACTCATATTACACACACACACACACACACACACACACACACACACACACACAGATAGATAGATAGATAAATAGATAGATAGATAGATAGATAGAGATATATAATATGCATTTAATATACACTATACATTATACATACTACATATAATACATAATATCTATCTACCTATATATCTATCTATTTCTCTCTCTCTCTCTCTCTCTCTCTCTCTCTCTCTCTCTCTCTCTCTCTCTCTCTCTCTCTCT
>CM035223.1:20137253-20176270 GCA_020233015.1 Callinectes sapidus | reverse complement strand
ACAAAGACAGAGAGAGAGATAGAGAGTTGGTGGGAGCAACTCACGCTACACAGCAACTAAAAATCAATGACTTTTGAAAAGAAAGAGATGAAAAAAAAGAAGAAAAAGAGGAAACTAGAAATAAGAGCAAAAAACTTAACAGACAACAGGCGATTCCAATAAGATAAGTCGATTTGCTGTAATTCCCGCGAGCCTGTGATCATTACCAGAGAGAGAGAGAGAGAGAGAGAGAGAGAGAGAGAGAGAGAGAGAGAGAGAGAGACTCGTATTAAAATATTTTAGCTCAGCATCAAAATGAAGACGAGACTCCATTTTCTAAACGCCAAAGTAATTTTCCCGTGGGCCCAAACCCGCTGTGTCTCTGAGAAGAGAGCTTTTTAATGAAATTATTAGCAACTTGGACAATGCATCCCCCCCCTCTCCTCCTCCTCCTCCTCCTCCTCCTCCTCCTTTGATCATCTTTCTTTTCCGTCTTATTCCATGTTTTTCGTTTTACTTTGTCAGGAATGTTTTTTTTTTTAATAGTTCTCATTCTGCATTGTTTTGACTTGACTTCTCTGTTTAGTTGTTTTTTTCATTCTTTTTATATCTTTTTCACATTTTATACCCTTTCGTTCGTTTTGTGTGTTTGTTTTATTTGTTTGTTTTCTTGTTACTTGATTGCCTTCACATATTTTCCTACCTTTGCTTTTCATCTTCCCTCGCTCACTTCCTGTCCTTCCTTCCTTCCTTCTTTGTATCATTGGCAGTTGTTATGAAGTAGTTGCTTTTCTCATTCTTTAAAACCCCCACCAACATCTCCTCCTCCTCCTCCTCCTCCTCGTCCTCCTGGTGGTGGTGGTGGTGGTGGTGGTGGTGGTGGTGGTGGTGGTGTTTAATCTTCCTCGTAGTGCCAGCTTGACAATGGGTGTCATTCTCGGTCTCAGTGTGTGTCACCTTGCCAGTGTTCCTGACGTCACTTTCCTCTTGGTGACGTCATTCTTACATCCGACCAACGACAACTATTTTGTGATTTTTTTTGTTGTTGTTTTTCGTGTTTCTCTTATTTTTCTATTTTTATCCTGTTTTATTTGTCCCTTGCTTTTTTTATTCATATATTTTGTTAATATATATTTTCTTCTCTAAGATTCAAGTTTGTTTAATTCATTTTTTCACGCCAGATTTTATTATTAGCATTATTATAAAATTTTTATTCATTTTTACGCCCAGTGCATTTTTAGTTGACTCGTTTTCCTACGTTTAGTTACTTTTTTAGACCACATTTTTTTTTTTCACCTTTGCTAGATATGAACCAAGTTTCTTATCTTTCCTTTATCTTTACGAATGAAGGAAGAAGTTAAGCTGTAAATTTTTTGAGCGAGAGAGACACACGCGCGCGCACACACGCCCACACACACATTGAAGCAGTAAAACCGTTCGCTTGGGTCTCGGTCTGTTCTGAAAACCTGAACGGCAATCCTTCCCTTTGCTTGGTGAGATTAACATTCCAAGAAGTATTTAGTAAGTTTTAGTGGTGCGATTTCTTGCAAAGGACAGCGTGAGTTGCAAGATAGTTCCAGATACTGACACATGAATATTTCCTAGAATTTGTTCCTGTATTAGTCGATATTCGTTAGTTGGCAAGTTATTCTTTTCATATAAGAGAGGAAAATTGGCCAAGCGCAACGAAAAGTTTAGAAACAGAAGGCCCGCTTAGTTGGCTGCAGTTCCTGTGCAAGTCTGATGGAGTTGGCCAAAAGGAAGGGATCAATATATATCTTGGAGCCTTTCGCTTCAATGAGTAGCTGATCAGTTAGGAAGGTGGATAAGTAAGTGACTAAGTAATGAATTAATATTTTATTGAAATCAACGAGTTAATTGTTGTAATAATTATTTACTTTCGTTATTTTCTTAGTTGTTAGTTATTACGCTGTTTCTTTGGTAGTCTGTCAATTAGATCGATTTGTAATTCGTTTATTGGATAATTCGTTTGTGATTCGGGCCATCAGTAAGGGAGTTAGTTGTCAGCCACCTCTCTCTCTCTCTCTCTCTCTCTCTCTCTCTCTCTCTCTCTCTCTCTCTCTCTCTCTCTCTCTCTCTCTCTCTCTCTCTCTCTCTCTCTCTCTCTCCTGTGGGCCAGTATTGCGGAAGGGTAACCACCATTTACGAAGGGGAAGGCAGCTGGGGAGGGAAGACGGAAACACTGAAGTTAAGCACGCCAGAGGAATGTAATACAAACACAAATTTTACATCAAGCTGAAAAAATCGAACACCACAACAAGAAATGATGTTTGTTGTTGTTGTTGTTGTTGTTGTTGAAGTATAAATGTAAATGTTTCAAGAGGGAGGAAAAAAGGAGGAAAGATTGTTGAGACGAAAAGAAAGAGGAGGGTATGAAGGGAGAGAGAGAGAGAGAGGGGGAGGGGGGAGACTGCTGGTTCATCAAAACTTACTCTTGTACAATATCTTCAAGACTGTCGCGTAGTTGATGACGAAATGAGGAAGAAAGGGAGAGAGGACAGGGAGGAAAAAAAAAGGGGGGGGGAGGGAAAGCTAGAGAAAAGGAGGGAGAGGGGACAGGAAAAGTAAAAGGACGGCCAAGAAAAGAAGAAAAAGGTTGAAAAAAGAAAAAAAAAGAGGAAGAGGAAAATAAGACCGTTAGAATGTGGGGAAGGAAGGAAAGGAAAAGTTTTGAGAGGACCAAGAAAAGAGGAAAGGAAGAGAAGTCAGAACAAAGGAGGAAGGATGAACAGGAGGGAAAAGTGAAGGGAAAGTTTTGGAGGAGTAACGAGCGAGAGGAGAAAGAAGTAAGGATGCAAGAGAGGAGGAAGATAAGGAAATACAGAAGGAAAGGATGGGAGAAGGGAAAGAGAGGGTAAGGGTACAGAGAAAGGGGGAAGAAACTGAAGCAGCTAAGAGTAATATAGAGATTTGGCAGACGAGGGAAGAAGAGGACCAAAAGAGAAAGAAGAAAGAGAACAGGAAACTCATATAGGAATTCATAGAAGAGGGATGAGAAAGGAAAGAAAAAAACATGAAATGGAGGAAGAGGGGGAGGAAAGATAGAAAACTAATGTAGAAACTTGGAAATAAGGGAAGAAATAATGAAGTGAAGTGAAAGAAAAGGGAGATGAAATGTCGGAAATCACTAAATACAATGCCAAAATAAAAAAAAAAAAAAGATGAGGAAATAGAAAAAAAAAAAAAAAGGTGAATAAACAAAAGAACCTAAAATAAATTACACGGAAATGAGAGAGACGATTGAATGAAAATATTTGGGGAAAAGAATAAGAAAAGTAAAAAGTAAAATAGACAAGAGAAATGTGCGAAATAAGCTGCTCTCCTCTTCCTCCTCCTGGGTGATGTAAGAAGATGAAGAGATGATAGCAGGATATAAAGAGTACAACATACCGGAGGGAGGGAGGGAGGGAGTGAAAGGGTTAGTTAGCATCCCAGGCACTCCCTCCCAATGTCTTCTCCCTTCTCAATTCCACAGATACCAACTCAAATATCTCCTTCAATACCATCCTATCCTTCTCCTCCTCCTCCTCCTCCTCCTGCATTTCACCTTCTATATCTTCTTTTTCATCTAGTCGTTCTTCTTCATCTTCCCGTCGTCCTGCTACAGTTTATCTTCTCCAGCAATTGTTCTCTCTCTCTCTCTCTCTCTCTCTCTCTCTCTCTCTCTCTCTCTCTCTCTCTCTCTCTCTCTCTCTCTCTCTCTCGTAATATCAACAAAGTAATGATTCGGTATCTTTTTTTTTTTTTTTTTTGCTGCTGCTGCTGCTGTTGTTGTTGTTGTTGTTGTTGTTGTTGTTGTTGTTGTGATGATAACAGTGATGGTGGTGGTGGTGGTGGTGGTGGTGGTGGTAATTCTAGTGACAGTGTGATGATGATCTTAATAATATCGCCGGTATTACTGGTTCTCTCTCGTGACAGCTTCTCCTCAGCTCTCCCCCCCCCCCCACTTCCCCATTTCCTTTTCTTTAGTCCCAAATCCAATGGGGTGAACGCCTTCCCCTCGCCCCTCAAAAGTGCGGGGAATTATCAGGCAACTGTAAATAAACAAGAGTGTTCATGAGGGCCTCTTGTCGCTTTACAGTTACTTCTCTTCTCTTCTTTTCTCTTCTCTTCTCTAATACCTCCCCATCTTCTCTGATTATTTCCCATTCTTCTTCTTCTCTCGTGACCATTTCCTTATCATGTTTTTTTGTTTTGTTTTTTTGTTTTCACTGAGGGAGAAAAAGCGTATTTACATTTCTTATCTGTGCGCCCTCTCTCTCTCTCTCTCTCTCTCTCTCTCTCTCTCTCTCTCTCTCTCTCTCTCTCTCTCTCTCTCTCTCTCTCTCTCTCTCTCTCCCCGTCATATTCCTGCAGGACTAATTAAAGGAGGACTGGTGAGGCACTCTAAATTGGCCTAAATATTCACCTACGACAGGTGAAAAATATAGACGGAATAAATAATTTGGGCATAAAAAAAGAGGAAATTGAGAAGGGAAGCTTAGGTGGAATGAAACCAATGGAAATTTTAATGGGGAAGTTTGTTTTATTTTAGCCTTGACGTGTGTTTGTGTGTGTGTGTGTGTGTGTGTGTGTGTGTGTGTGTGTGTGTGTGTGTGTGTGTCGTGTGTGTGTGTGTGTGGTGGCGTGTGTGTGGTGTGTGGTCTGTGTGTGGTGTGTGGTGTGTGTGTGGTGTGTGTTGTGTGTATGTGGTGTGTGTTTGGTGTGTGTGTGTGTGTGTGTGTGTGTGTGTGTGTGTGTGTGTGTGTGTGTGTGTGTGTGAAGTCAAATAAAGTAGTAAAGAATGCGTTTTACCGGAAATAATAGCTGTAGCAGTAATAATAGATACTTTTTTGTCATCGTCATTATTGTAGTTGTTGTTGTTGTTGTTGTTGTAGAAGTATTATTGGTAAACACAGTATCAGCAGCACCAATAATAACATTAGTAGTAGTAGTAGTAGTAGTAGTAGTAGTAGTAGTAGTAGTAGTAGTAGTAGTAGTAGTAGTAGTAGCAGTAGTAGCAGCAACAACAGCAGCAGCAGCAGTAAGGCAGTAAATCGTAGGATGGGTGAGCAACGGCAACCCTCTCCCCACCCTGGGCCACAAGGTCAGGCGGCAGGCGGGATAGACGAAGGCACACACACACACACACACACACACACACACACACACACACACACACACACACACACACACAGACACACACACACACTATCCTTACCTTTGTATTGGTTCCATTCTCTCTCTCTCTCTCTCTCTCTCTCTCTCTCTCTCTCTCTCTCTCTCTCTCTCTCTCTCTCTCTCTCTCTCTCTCTCTCTCTCTCTCTCTCTCTCTCTCTCCATAGCATCATTCAAGGTTACACTTCAAGGAAAAGGCCTCAAATATTTAGCTGAGCACAACAAACCACCCAGTAAAGGGTTGGCTGCTCTGCTTCAGTCTACCAAGTGAAAATCTGGTTTCATCCCTTCCTCCCTCTCCACTTATCTTTTATTGCCTTCCTCCTTTTCCTGTTTCTAAATGCATCCTACTTCCCTCCCTCTCATTTCTTCATTAGTTATCGTTGCCTTCCTTCTCTTTCTCCTCTTTTATTATCCTTTTTTTTTTTTAACTATCTTATCTAACTATCTTCTTCACATTTCATCCTCTTTTCCCTATCAGCCACTTTGATCTCACTTTTCGTTACTGTCCTCTTCCTTCTCCCTAACCTCCTCTGTTTTTATTACCCGACCCTCAAAACATCCCCCTATGCATTTACCCCCGAGCTCCTCCCTCTCCACCTCTCATCCTCTTACTGGTCTACATGCTACTCTCTACTCGCCTCCTCTCCCTACCTCTCATCCCTCCACCCCACGCACCCAACCTTGCCCCCCCCGCCCACTCCCCACTCCCCCTGGGAAGAAATGCCTCGGGTAATCATTATGGTCCATTACCCCTCCAAGGACGGCTCGCGATGCCTCCCTCCCTTCTTCCTCTCCTCCTCCTCCTCCTCTTCCTCTAAGATTGCCTGCCTCCCATGATTATTTCAGGATGCTTCCTCCACGCGACTCAACAGTTAAGTGTCACGATTATTAGGGGATGATTATGTTATTAAAAGTTTTGCTCTCTCTCTCTCTCTCTCTCTCTCTCTCTCTCTCTCTCTCTCTCTCTCTCTCTCTCTCTCTCTCTCTCTCTCTCTCTCTCTCTCTCTCTCTCTCTCTCTAGCCTAAGGAATCTAGATGCTGTGGATGTTTTAATTAAGTATAACTGATAACGTTTACTTCTTTTTACTATGACTCCACTCATGAGCAACGGGGCTCAGCGTGTTCTCCCGTGCAGATTAAGTGTCAGACCGACCCAGAAACACAGCCCAGTGTAGTTTTGGGAACAGTAGTAGCAAGCGTAATAAACTCACTTGGTTCGTTGTGGTAACTGCCGCGTCATCAGCGGGAGTGTGATGAAAGGCAGCTCCGTGTAATTGCCTGATCGCCAATTCATTTCGTATAATTATAAAGTGTAAAGGCAGGGAGAATGTATTGTATAAATGTTTTTGCAAAGCTCAAAGCAGCAAGGGCCTCAAGAGTTGGCTGAGCAGAGGCCCGTCATGTCAGGGCGCGTGAGCAAACACCAAAAAAATATAGTAAAGTTTGCATTAACTGTTGGTCGCGTGGGTCCTCTCCGTGTATGTCAACAAAGCTCAGTCAGCAAAGTTAGCTGATTCGTGCAGTGAGCCAACACAGCTGTCCTGTTATGCCAGTGGAAGGCAGCGCTACGTCCTTACCAAATGCCACAGTGGTGGTGGTGACGCCAAAACCATGGTGGTCAAACAACGAGAAATTTCAACGCGATGATAAGAAGCGACCTCAGTGGCCGTGCGGTACTTTCTCTTGTGGAATCTTTGAACTCTGGAACTTATCATGCTCTTTTATGGCAGTGAATTTCCTATCATGGAAAGCTGTCATACATTCCAACTGAAGTATTTGTTTACAAGTTATGCTGACCTTCTTATTCACGTCCTAGCAAGTTGTAGACAATTCGGATTATCAGAAAACCGGAGTAGAGAGAGAGAGAGAGAGAGAGAGAGAGAGAGAGAGAGAGAGAGAGAGAGAGAGAGAGAGAGAGAGAGAGAGAGAGAGAATCATCTTTTGGTATTGCACAGTAACATGCTAATAGAGACATGCACATCTTATGGACCTTAATACCATAGCTCACCCCAATATGAGTCGCACACTTCATGAGTGGAGCAGTAAATATTTCCACCACATAGGTCGGACTTGATTTCAAGCTTTTAGATATCAGTTGCTTTACTCTGCGCGACTGGTATTGCCAATTCTTCCTGCCCAGTATCATAAACATATACAAGAGAGAGAGAGAGAGAGAGAGAGAGAGAGAGAGAGAGAGAGAGAGAGAGAGAGAGAGAGAGAGAGAGAGAGAGAGAGAGAGAGAGAGAGAGAGAGAGAGAGACTGACTGTCCCACTCGGGTGAAGTAATATAGGTTACAGCGAGGCGGACACGAGCTTTCTTACCTTTCTTCCTCGAGTCGGTACAGTAAAGAAACTTTTTCTTTTCAGATGTTACGTAAGTATTATTCCTCTGTGGTGCTTCTTTCGTGGCTGCAATACTTAGAAAGAGTCATTAACCTCACTAGAATAAATTGTTGTGACTGTCACCGCTGTTATCACCGTTCAGTTAAAGTTTGTCTATATGGCAGGGTCCTCGCCGCCACTCACATCCACTCTCCCTCACGAGTCAAGCTACACTGCCAGCCTTACCTTACCTTACCGCGCCCGCGGCCGCGCTGGCTCACTGGGATGGGACTTTCTCGACTCGGCGCCCTTCAGTCCCCCCTCCCTCACTTCGCTCTCGACTCATACCCCAGCTCCACCACGTGGAACATTTACGATTACTGGTACTATTGTTACTGTTATATCTTTGCTAATTATCATGCCATCTTGTGACATCAGCTGATATCACGGCTCTATATAATGAGCGATGTATGACGTACCGTGCGCATCTTTATTAACTCTTCGCGATTACTCTCCTATGTCTGTTACTTCATAATACTGCTGCAGCCTCGAAAGGACTAACAGTTTTGTTTCTATTTGTCCTTCCCTTTCACTTCCTTTACCTTTTTTTCTATTATTTTTTTTCCATTATCAGTCAGTTGTTATTTTTTCATTTTTCTTGTCCTTCTATATTAGATCATCGTATGGCGAGTTTGTGCGATAGGTTGTCACATTCGCAATCAGGGTATATCCATTGGGCGTATTTTCATTTTCATTGATTACTGCCATTAGAAGCAACATAGAACCCACTGTACAAGACACGTAAAAGAAAGTAGTAGTAGTAGTAGTAGTAGTAGTAGTAGTAGTAGTAGTAGTAGTAGTAGGTGTACAATAGTAGATCATAAACAGACCGAGGTGTGTGTAGCTAAGTCAAGGCCTCAATAAATGTAATCTTCACCATAACCCTGTGTGTGCCTTCTTATGACTTTGCGTCTGATTGGTCCTTCATCCTTATTACAGTGTGTGGTGACTAGTGTGTCCAACAGCATCAAGGACTCAAGGACAACTTTTTTCTCTCTTTTCTTACGGGCGAGGAAACCTTAGGAGTGAGACTTAACCTCAGATACCAACACAAACCACCACGATTGTCAGTTGACCGTGCCACCACCAGCTAGGTTTGTCTTCACGGGATGTATAATTGTTCATATGAGAAAATTGTGTAAAATAATGCTTCGTAAACTAGAAAAAAAGAAATGGACTTGTTTATTTGTTTTGTGTTCGAGTATTTAATCGCACGAAGGCGTTCACCGGCATACATGTATCTACGTCTTTCAATATAAGTTGCTACACGCTCTCTCTCTCTCTCTCTCTCTCTCTCTCTCTCTCTCTCTCTCTCTCTCTCTCTCTCTCTCTCTCTCTCTCTCTCTCTCTCTCTCTCTCGTCTGTGTGTGTGTGTGTGTGTGTGTGTGTGTGTGTGTGTGTGTGTGTTTAAGTATGTATGTTTGCGTGCATGCTTTCATACCAGCGTGACCTTGGAAGGAGGGAAGGAGGCACAAGGAGCATCGAAATAGGAGTCAGACACACAGCACGGATGCACAAGGCGAGGGAGAGCAAGAGGGGAGAGTAGAGCTGTGGGCGTTGTGCGAGCGAGGAATGCAAGGTGAGATAGGTGTGGCTGTGGCTATGAGGGAGAGGTGGCTGGTGGAGAGGATAGAAGGGAGGAAGGTTTGGCGGGATCGTGAGGAACAGAGAGAGAGAGAGAGGGGGGGGGAGGGAGGGTATAGAAACGGAAGAGTTAAATGTGGTGAACGTACGGAAAATGAGATAGAGTCGTGAAGAGAGACGGGAGAAGAAACAGGTGAAAGTGAGGTAGGAAAAGTTTTCTTAAAGCGTGAAGAAGAAAGATATGATGAAGGAAAATGAAGGAGAAGGTATACGGTAAAGTTTTCACCTCAGGGGAAGGAAAGGGGAGATGTAATGCGGGAAGGAGAGATGAAATACGATCTTGGAAGGGGAGGAAGGATGGGGAATATGTGATGCAGAATAGAGGGAAGAAAAAATGAGCTTAGAGTGGTGATAGGATGTAACATAGGATGACTTAAGGAAGACATCACGAAAGAACTAATAGGATGGGATGAATGGAGGTAGTGAGGTGGCATGGAGGCTTGGCTCGGCGAGAGATCTCCAAAAAATGTTCCCAGGTTACGTAGATATGAAAGGTGTCCAAGAGGTGTATCCCGTGGCTGTGAGTGAACGGTGTGGATGAGTCGAGGTGTGGGAGGGCTCCAGGGCAGCGGGATAAGGGCGTAGGGAGGGAACACAACACTCACGGCGGCGCCCTCCTGTCGCCGCCGCGGGGAGTGTCGCGCTGGATTCTACCCGCCAAATGTAAGCAGTGACGTCATTACTCATTCGGCAAATAGACTTGGCTCCAACCCACGCCCAGCCCTGATTTAGGAGGTGACACCCCACCGCCACGCCGCGCCCTCACCCACGCCCCCACCTCTGGCATACACACACACACACACACACAAAGCACGAAGCACAAGTGTCCTACATCGCATAGTCTATGCAAATGCTGTTGTGCTTGTTTAGGCGACTGAAAGATACACAAACACTTCCAAATATTTCATAAGTACCACGTGTCGCATTTATGGTATAGAAACATGAACAAGCTAACACGATACGCCGCTCTCCAAAAGTAGAAGTTGAAATACAGCCAAATATACATTATTTACGTACATTTTCTGGCCGTGAATTTATGAAGATAGCGTGAGTTACGGTGAACAGTGTAATGAGTCACCTGGCGAACGTGACGGCGTGATGGTTCTCCCTCGGGCTTTGATTGGGTAGGGTTATCGAGGCTCCTGTACCCATCAGCCATGCTACTCCCTCGCTCACCAACCTGCTTCACTGGGGAGCCCGGCAGATGTTGTCCGTTCGCAGCAGGAGGGACGTGTTTATAGCTAACGTTATCAGCTAAGCACACACACACACACACACACACACACACACACACACACACACACACACACACACACACACACACACACACACACATTAAGAACCAAATCAAGGATTGTATTAACAAAGCTTAGAGGTAATAATAACAGATTACCAGTCATAGCAGGAAGACATCAGAATGCTCCAAGGGAAGAAAGACTGTGTAACAAATGTGAATCTGGTGTACATAGTGGGTGATGAATATCATGTTGTTTTAGAATGTAACAACCAGGTAATTAGGCAAGTTAGGCAGCAATTTATTCCAGAATGCTATCGAACTTGGCCGAACAGATTCAAGTTTTGTTTTTTGATGCAGTGTAACAATATTCATATATTGAATACATTTGTTTATTTTTTTTGGATGGAATATTAAAAATGTTTAGGTATATAGTAAATGTATTCGGTTAAATTTAGTTGAGTTAATGCAAAACATGTGTTACAGTACCTAAAAAAATTAGTGAGGATACTGTGAAGGAGCTGTGTTCCATACTTCTTCTGAAGTGTGAGCCAAAAACTTAATTTAAGTCGGCTCGTCTTGGGCCTCCGGTGCTGGCGGCCCGGGTTCGAATCCTTGCCAAACCTAGTTGCCCAGTGGGAGATGTAGCGCTCTCCCGTTAACCCTAGTGGTGTCTTATGACCTAAGCTGTTGCGACACCTTATGGAATCATCTCTCTCTCTCTCTCTCTCTCTCTCTCTCTCTCTCTCTCTCTCTCTCTCTCTCTCTCTCTCTCTTTCTCTCTCTCTCTCTCTCTTAAGATTTAATTACGTAATGAGAATGGCACGGTAACAAACATTCGCCAAGACCAGTATCACGAAGTACCAGTTGTCTGTTGAAGCTACGATCCTTTGAGGTTGTCTTGTGTCAGGCGCTTCGAACCACTGGAAGTTGGGTCAGCCGTAAAGCTTCAAGTAAGCCTGGTGGCGTATAGCAGTTCAGTTGTTGTTTAGTCGCCAGCATGGAGGACAAGGCGAATAGGGCGTCCACTGACACGGACCCGGCACTCCCGCCATCCCCGACACCACCTCTATCGTCATCGTCATCGTCATCGTCATCATCAGAATCCCCGTCGCCGATAAAGAAACGTAAGCTGTCTTGCTCGCCGCCGCCTCCAAGCCCGGTGACACTTGCTGACGAGCTTTATTCTTTACCGCTTGTCAGCTCTATCTATGGGAAGGTACGTAATGCTTTTGTTTACATGTTTGATCAGATTCTACCAGTTTGAATGTCTCGGTATTTTACTCTTTAAGGCAAGGTGAGTATTAATTTAGATTAGATATGTACTATTCATATTTGTGTTTATTCGGTCCAGGTCAGTGCTGTCCACGCCAAGTTGTGTCAGGTGTTGCCCTTCTTCGCTTTCATCAGTGCGTGCTTCACCAGTGCTGCAACAGCGGTCGTGCTTCGTGTCTCCCGCTGTTACTTGGTCAGGATATTAAGTGAGTGAATTCTTTGAGCAAAATAGGAATCTGGTATCGTAAGTGATATTTTCATAAAGATAAAGTTTATTTGTATGTCGCTACAGTTGATCGCATTTATGAGGTCAACACTTGCCATTGGCGAGGCTGTAACCACGAAACGTTAAGTATTCATTTGAAGTATTCATTTGAAGAAAGGGAAAGGTTAGCAGTGGTTTGCATTAAGGGTAGTTCACTACTTCCTTTGTTCCGAAAAATAGAATTTGCTTATGGTTGTCCTTGTTTTGTGGGAGCAGTTGTGATCGTGGAGAAGCCGGTAATGTGGACGCTTGGTACAGCAAGAGGCGAGTACCAGCTGCCACCCGAGGACCTCGCCCAAAGGGTAAGGATATGCAAAACTGGATGAATTGTTATAATAAAAAGCAAACGCTTCGTCTTGAGTACACAGATCGCATAGACCTGCTAAAACATGAGAATCGTTGCAGTTGCTGCGTAGATTGAGAAAAGAGGTGGTGCGGACATCAAGCAAGGTAGCCCGCCTCCCATGGCGTGTGACACTGACTGCTACCGGCAGAACTTGCCACTTCCTAGAGGCTCTCAAATTTGAAGGTATGTGGAAATATAGTGTGCGATCATTATTCCCCAGATATCATTGCCATGTACTTGTGAAGGTAGAGATTCAGTGCCGCTTTGTACATTTTTGTATCATAAACTCTATAACTCGTATTTAGAGGGAGGTGATTCTAACGCCTACCTTGTAAATGTGAAAGTGGTTTAGGTTATTATAACCTTTCTTTCCGCTGCAGAACGCCAGCCTTGCTCGGGTGAAGTGTTCATCATTGGCCGATTGCAGCAAGTCTACAATCGTACTCTAACAAGCCTTGTAAGATTACATTTCGTTTTTCTTTAGATCGCTTGTAAATACATTTACAAGTCTCATAGTTACTGTAGGTGACTTCCCTCGGAACTAAATAGTTGCACATTTGTTTCCAGACAATGCGGCTCAGGGCTTGTCACTGCACCCTCCAAGGCCTCCAGAAACGACTAGATGATGGAACAAAGGATCCGGACAAGAGCAACAAGGTAGGAGTACAATTATAGCCTGTATAATAATCATGCCTGTTAGCTTCCGTGACGGTACTGCAGTTGATTAAGCCACAGCTTACTCCAGAACGTCTTGTCAGTCTATTAATTTGTAAGCCTCGATTACTTAATGTTCTACTTTCTTCAGTCTGGGATTTTATTATTTCTTTAGAAGAGGAAGCGTAATGATAATGATGGCGATGTAACATCAGACAGCAGTTCAGATGAGGATTCCGTCACTAAGTCAGAGTCTGCCCCAGCAGAAAATGACGTAAGTGGACACGTAAGAAATTTATTTGTTAGTTTTCTTGGTATAGGGAAACGGATTTTTAGAAACCCATAAAAAATCTGAGAAAGATTGATTTATACGAGGCTTTTGCTTGAATAGCTTGCATCCATGACCACAATTACTGTTAATTACCAGACTAAGACTGACGACGGCGCAGAGAAAACCAGGAAAGTCTCTCCCGTGGCCATAAAAGTGACAAGTCACGACTGATACCTCACCGAGAGTGCGTTCCTTCAGCAGGTGAAGGGAAGGCCATCATAAGAGCCTGGTCTTTTTTCATAGATAACAGAGGCTTAAGGAAAGGCATCCATCGTGATAGGCATAGGCCGGATTTTTTGCTTCGTTGCAACTAAACGTGTGCCCAGTCCTCGCCACACGTATGTTCCAGGTCACTGAACTCCAACCATACATATATCTTTGTTTTATTTACTAATGTAATGTTCCCTGCCCTGCTATTTTCCTGAAGTTTTCACGTTACCGTATTGATAATTGTTGTGCGCTTGAATTTGGTCTACTCCTTAACCATGACTTTCTTTGTACAATGAAGCGAAGCATTAAAATGAATGTTTGAGCCTGTGCTTTTATCTCTAAGTCCTGTTCTATAAATTTATTAAATTTGAATATTTAATTAACCAGTGTATATCATTCCCGTCGACAAGCGTAAGGTACTTTGTAATTTTTGGTGGGAGTAAGAGGCCCAGATACGTCAAGTGTTTTTAAGGCAACCCTACAAGAAAGTGGTACAACCTGGCTTCAATACAGAAGAAAACAATTGACAATTGAGTGTTTATATTCGATAAGATGCACGTGGCCATACAGTGACTAGTCATCAGCTGCTTCAAAGAAATTTTTGCATTCAAAATTTATCTGCGTGGTTATAGTTACCTCGAATTTTTAGACTGGATGAAAATTAGTCCTGCCAAAATTAAATACCATACTTCATCAACCAACTTGGTGGGTATTGGTCTGTTTGTGATTATGGTAGCAGCCGAAAATTAATGGCGTCAAATGACAACCCTAATCCTTAAAATAGATTTATCGACTGATACAGAAACACTACCAACTACTTGTTAAAGTAAGTTTCACTAATAAAGGTTCGATACCCCTTTAATGCGATGTTCCGGAGCGTTGCAAAATAAGGAGCTTCAAGCTTGAGTTTGGTGACTCGGGTAGTAAGAGCGAGACCCCACTTCACACGTCCAAGCACATGTTATACGTATACACGTGCAGGCTGAGTTCCCCGTTTAACTTTGTTGCATATACTGCATGCATAAAGTCTTATCTCTGCTGTATCTTATGGCCCTTCCACACGACTTGCAAATGCACAGCGGGTACACGCTGTTACTGATTATCTGTGGTATGGATGGCAATTACGAGTGGAAATGAGGTCATAAGACAAGAAAACCCCGGGCCAAACCGTCAAAGTGCACGTGCCCATTGTTGAGGCACTGGATGGGCATCTGAAGACTATTCTTACTTCCCATGTTGTGCCGGACACCCCACTGACCACGTTGCCTGCCACTGCTTTGACTGCCCTTTGGAGTTAAAGTGGTGTTTGGGTCATTCTCGTTGGATTGGATGTGTGCGGTTGTCAATGCGAGGCCGTAATTGTTGTTATAGTCGTTGCCATCGGTGAAGAACATTTAGACGCCGGCTGAGTGCGGGATTTTCCCGTGAGCTGCGTTGTCACGTCTCCACAGGACTAGGTGGTGTGCATCGTTTGTCTTTCTTAAGCCATGTGTTATTCGGGTTGCAAAGGAGGCAAGATGAAGTTCAACCACACCCGCAAGATGGAATCACAGGGACTGGACTACATTATCAAGGTGACTACAATCACTGTGACACAAGCCTTACGGTGTTATTGTTTATTTAAGGGGGGGCGACTATCGAGAATTTTTGACGAATATTTTTGAAATCTCATCAAATCGTTCTTTTTTGCTCATCGTGGCTGGGATACCTTAAAACTATCAGGTGGTGAAGTTTGTTTTCATAAAATTAAATCCCCCCCGTGGAAGCCATTAGCTGGCTGGTCCTCCCCACGCCGACACAGGTGAGACGTAGAGCAGCAGGCTGGAGAGACCGGCAGTTAGTGGTTCGGAGTGTTTTCCCTTTCAGCCACAGTGCGAGGCCGAGGCCGAGGCCGACGGCGCACCGGAGCGGCGGCGGTGGCGGTACTCGGCTCACAACAGTCACTGCAACACACAAACCGGAGAGGCATGGCTAAGTTATTCGAGTTGTCCCTCATCGTGAAACACTTACCTAAGGTTTGTAGCAAGACTCTCGTCCTACAGAATACAGTAGTAGAGGGTGGCTGGTTTACTAACACGGCTGGAGGTTGTTTAGTTGTTTAGCATGTTGGCGTGAGATGCACAATATATGTAACTGGTCAGCTCCACAAACTCCTTTGACCCCCACAAGGTTACATTTAGTTGGTATAATCTTTTAGCTTAGAGCGCTGCTGGCCACAGATGGTAGTTTTATCATAAAGGTAAGGTTATTTACTTCATTTTGAATGGTTGTATGGCATGATTAACTACTTTGGTTCACAGTTTATGGAATTTTAACGTTTTAATGATTTTGGGGGCACGGGCTAGGCCGAAACTTCCTCTGTTGACGAGCGTCATCAGTGTGTGTTTTCTCATTGGTGAGGACGAAGACTGCAGTCTGTTTTGAATTAATCTGCCTGTTGTTTCTGGTGAGGACGAAGATTGCAGTGTGTTTTCAATTAACCTGCCTGTTGTTTCTGTTGCAAATCATTAAATAGTTTCGTATGAAATTGAGAAAAAATCTACTCAAATTTTGTTATTCCCCAAAAGTATGAGGCTGAATTTAAGTAATTTGAAAAAAATCCCCAAAATACTGTTAAATTGACTAAACCTAACCTTTGATGAAACTTAAAATAACCTAACCTTGCAGTGGATCGATCTTTGTCTCCCCTCAAACTCCTGTGATCAGCTACAAATCCTTAATGGATTGTTAGTTTGAACTAACTAAACTTAACCCATAATCGAACAAAACCTAACATAACCTAAGATAATAGACTGCTAAAGGCTGCTGAAATAGCACTTGCATGTATTAATTAAGAGGTTGATAGTATTATATATTCCACTCAATTTTAAATCATTCTGTGGAAAGATGTACCTTATTTTAGGAAGGAAAGAGAGCAGGAATTAAAAAAAGTACAGTGGTATCTCTTGATTCGAACACGCTTTGACTCAAACACTTCCCAATCCGAACACATTTGGCAAACAAATTTTCACCTCCAATCCGAACGTGCCTCTCAATTTGAACACAAACACACGTGGCGGCCGACGCCACCTTCCCGCCAGTTGGCTGGGTATTTTTAAGATTGCTTATAGGGGTGATTTGGGGGGGGTTAGGGATGTTTTTCTTTGTTTTTAAGGATATTTTTCATGTTTGTATTGGTTTTTAAGCATGTCTGGTCAAATCACGTGACAATATGCTTTCAGGAACAAACCATTGAAATTCATGTCAGCCTTATAAAGACTTTGTGACAGATATATATGGATTCAAATTACTCAGAATGAGAAGGTCCATATGATGGGAATGGTAAGAAAAGCCATGTTAATTATAGTGAAACAGTAAAAAATACCCATTTCAAGGTGGATGTAATTCTGTCTTCAAATTAATAAGATATTGTATACCTTTCATATAATTTTCATCTTGTTTTTTAACTTAAGAATGGTAGTTGTGAAATAGTATCATTACATTATTAGAATTATTTTGAATCGGAAAAATGTTTTGCACTTTTTTCAGTTTTGCAGGTGATTTCTTATAACAAAACTTTTACTTTTCAGAATAGTACAGTGGGAGTAGTAAAGAGAGTTGCAGAATCTATCCTAGATGAAGGTGGATTTATAAGCAAGATTGAGAGTTTAGGTGCTAGAGAGCTTCCCTACAGAATGAGAGCTCATGGTCAACTGCATTCTAAAGGAAGGTCAGTACTTCAGCCATTGGGAATGTTGGGTGGCTTAGTTGGTTAATCAAAGCAACTTGCCTTAGGCTTCTGGTGTAGGTAGCCCAGCTTCGAATTCTAGCCAAACTTAGTTGTCCGGTGTGAGATGTGGCGTTCTCTCCCATTAATCCTAGTGGTGTCATATGATATAAGCTGTTGCAACACCTAATGCAATCATATCCAGTTTGGTGATTGGATCTTATTTACCTACTCAAGGAAGGCTACGATGGAACCATGATAGTTGGTTCCTTATATGTTGGAGGATGAGGGTAGTAGAAGCATAAGTAAAATAGTTTTAAGTAGAAATTAATCCCTTCCGTGATGGACACAATTTTACCATGAGTTTTGGATGTGATTAGATTATTTTTTTTATATTAGGAAGGATCTATGAGGGTCAGGAAATTAATGGTCAGTCTGTACCATTTTAATCCCCACATGAGTTCTGAAGCTGTATAAAATTGACAAATAATAAGTAGGATAAATATAAAAACACATCTCAGTACTAAAAGTGTTAAGAGGAAGTTAAAAATTCTATAAGAATATGAGTTTTACAGTGAGTAGTTTGTTTTTCAAGCCAATTGTAATTTTTCATTTATTCATTATCTATTTTTTTTTCCAGCTATTTCCTACTTAACTTTGTGGCTCCACCAATAAAAATACATGACATTAAGGACAACTTCAAGCGAGATATTGACCTAATAAGACCCATGGTATTCAATAAAGAAGAGACATTACCAATAACCTGTACACTTCATGAAGAAATCAAACCTCCTGCTTACAGGTACGTGTTTGTGGACTCTAAAGAATTTGGAGCAGTTTCTCCACACTATCTAGCAGTGGCCAAATGACAAACAATATAACCACATCATTAGGGATAGTTGGTGAAGTCCAAAGCATAAAAGTCACGAACGTTGATTTGGCAACAGAAAGTGCTACCAGATCCATACAAACTCTTCACTTGTTAACAGAACCCATCAGGCAGATTTCACCTCTGCCAGCCACTCAAACTGGCAGCTTGTGTATTAGAACAGGATATGGTAACATTGTTTGGCCATCAGGTACTGCTGGATAGTATGGACAGGTTTTTACACAACAATTAGCATAGCTTAACATTTGTATAAAGTACTGACCTATTAGCTTTTTTACTGAAAGTTTTGTTTGTTAGAGTAAACAACAGTTTCTTACATTGACAGTTCATCTTGTACTTTTACTTTGCAGATCTGAAGTTCAAAAGATGATTCAAGAAGCAAACCATAGAGTGCCAATTAATAAGAGAAAGAGGTTTAAGTTGGTTACTTCTGTTGGTTACAATCCATTTTGAAATATCCATGTTTGTTTGCAGTTTAATTGTCACATACTTTATTGTACAAAGCAATTTTATTAAATGTATACTTAATGGAAGAGGATTTCAATAACACTAGGCATATATAGTTTTTGATGCTTTATATATTTGATAATATATTGTTTGTTTCACTTGAATTTCTAAGATTTCCTTTCTAAAGTGGGATCACACATTTGGCATATATGGCAAATGACTTTGTATTTAATGACTTATATTACATTTTGCAGCTGATAATGAATATGTACAGTAAAACCTTTGAATCTGCAAAATAGGTGCTCTAACTCCTATGACTTCTCCAATTACACACCTCATCTGTTTCATCCATCCATCAAGGGGAAGTGAGTGACGTCACTCACAGCAGTGCTCTGTCCCACTGACTACTCTCTACCAGTGATACTGCTTTCAACATAATGCTGCTTTCTTCCTATGGTCACAAGAGGATGAGAGTCGTTATCCCAAAATGTACACAAAAGACTCCTGGTACTTTAGCCCACACATGACCCACTAGCTTATGACATCAAAAGGTATTTTATTTACATTTTTATTTGTTTGACATGAACATCTAAAAAATATATATATTTTTTCAGTCTTTCAGTCTTTTGCAGGTATCCCTCAACTCTATGGTTGTTAGAGGAGGATGAGACCAATGTTCCTGGATGACAGGAATGTTTAGGATGGATCATCATTGGTTTCCTCCCCGCACCCCACAACTAGTTGCCATTGGCATACTACTACCCCTTACTGTCATTACTGCTGCTTCCCTCCAAGTCTTTATAATATAAAGACCTTCATCTAATCCTATCTTGCTGAGCCAAGAGAAGAATCTGGGAATAATGAAAGGAGAGAAGAGGAAGAGATGAAAGATGACCTTTCAGCAGCACTGAATATCTCTTGAAGCTACACTCTTTTCACAGGATTCCAACAGTCTGAAGCCCAGGAGAGACCCTGCCAAGCACAAAAGCCATTCTCTGCTGTGGTAACAAACCAGCATGGAAGGACATTCATCCAATTCTACCACTTCTGAGATTGTGGACCTAGTTTCTGAGAAGTAAAAGATCTCCATCAAAAAGAGAGCCAATAAGGCAAAGAAGGCACTGCTGGTTGCATTTGCTGATGATCCATATGTGGCATATAACCAATTCATTCAGTTCGGGTTCCAGGACATGAAAGATTACTACTGCACAGCCTGCCTTCCCAACAAGCTGCATCTTGTCCACATCCCTCCATTCCAGCTCCTGCAAAACATCTTGGTCAAGAAAGCCAAGAAATTTAAGGATGTGGCTATTGTGTAGTACTTGCAAAGTCAAGGAAGTCAAGAAATCCAGTCACTAACGCCTACTATTGTGACAGACTTTACAAGCAACTCTTCCTTGTATTCTCCAACCTCAAGCAGCTTTGGGACACAAGGGGTGAGGCTCAGAAGTATTTGACATCAGTTACATCTAGCAGTTTCATGAGAGGCCACTCCATCTGTATCCACATAACTGCTCTGAAGACTGCTTTATTATGGCAGTGTCATTCCACTGCATCCTGACTGGCTGGATCAGACACTCTGCACCTTATTCCTTCAACATTCTGCTCCTGGCAGTAAACATGCCATCACCTGCGATATAACTTAATCATGATTATATTTTAATCATTTGCCATATGGCACATTATTAAAATGGTGGGCAAAATGTATCATGATAGCTTCATTATTATTGTATGGCACAAATACTTTTAACATTAATTTTGAAAAAATATCTGAATCCCTTTCATGTACATTTTGATAAGACTTTTACCATTAATTGGCAATGACCACATGACACAGAGGACAATGGGATCGCATGGTCATGTCTTGTTCCAGTGCTGAGTGCCTGCAAGCTTGACAAGTCCATACTGCAGTGACGTCCATTATTGGTCGGCCTGTTACAATGCAAGTAGCAAAGCGGGTGTTGCAACTGGGGCAAACACTAATCCTGAAATTTGAAATGAGGAATATATTAATCATATCAAATGCTGCATTAAAACAGCAATAATAAAAAATTTCCTCAATTAAAAAGATCTAGTACAAAAAAGAGAAATTACCAGTCAGGAATCATTGTTTCACAGTTGGTACATTCTGCTCTGTTGCTTCGGGAATCCTTTGGGCTGTATTTCATGAAAATGTTCATGGCAAGATCTTCATAAGCTTCTTTTTTCTCACCAGAGATCTGAAAAATAGACCTCATACAAGCTACTATCCTGCACATGATTTCTAACTTCATGAAAACATTGTTCAAGAAAATTAACATGGAAAAAGGATGCATTTAGGTAGAACTAGCTTATTTTTTCCAGTGAAAGATCAGGTTCACTGACGCACTTACCTCGGGGAGTGCTTCAAGCCTTATGAATGCTCGTGAACAAGTAGCAAAAGCACGGTTGGCACAAGAAGCTAAAGCCAAAAGCCCATAAATATCTTCTGGGTCAAGAATACCCTCATAATCTCTTAAATGAAGACATGTTTTCATAGCTGCATCAACATAACCTGCAAAATTTATAAGAATGAATATCAAGACACAAAAAACAACAATAGAAGTGCTTCAACACACAATACTCATTTGTGTGTTGCAGCTTCAAATTTATATATCTACATACCTTCATAAAGTTGTCTCTGAGCTAAGAGGAAAAAGTGAAAAGCTTCTGCTCCTTTCCAAGGACTGTCCAACATATTGTTGTAGGTTTTGTCCATCTCTCCTGTGAGTCCTGGTCCATCATCAAACAGGCCCATCAAAGCTGCACTCCGACTGCCACCTGTAAGCATATAACCATGACTATTGAAAACAGTATGTGATATATATACTAAATATACAAGATATATACTATTAGAGATAAATTCTATGGTGTAGCAGGTTGGAGGTAAACACGTCAGGAGTGGTGCAGTGTACTGGGCAAGTAGTATATCAGGACAGTCATGTTGGCTGCCAGGCAAGTTCTGGTTCTTCCTACTGGCGTGCCTCACCAACCCTCCTCTGCCGGGCATTGATTGGCCAGGTTACTTGGTCCACTCGAGCCCAGTAAGTGACGGTTCGAATCCTCAGGTGTGGGAGTCAAATCAGCGATTGTTCCGTGAGACTGATTCGAGGCCTATTACTAGCATAGTCAGTCAGCGCCAACTGCGGTTATGTGGGCATGTGGCGCAGTACCCGGACGCCGATCCTGCTTATCGGGTTGTTTCCGTAAGGGACAACCCGACTTGGAGGAGGCCAAGGGGACACCCACAGAACTCTTGGCTGTGGCAAGTCGATGCCTCCTGCTGAAAGTCACTCGATATGGGAAGGGAGCCTGCATGGAGACTCACGAGGCGTGACCGCCAGGAGTGTCGCCGTAGGGTAGGCGAGGCAATGCACCCCCCGGCATATGTCCCCCACGATTGATTGATACCCTTGTCCTACACATCTCGCCTGCCTGTCTGTCTCCTGACAAGAAGTGACAATGTTGATGGAACAGACTCCCTTCCTTCTCTGCCTTACATGAAATTGACATCTCATTTCATCATTTCCAGCAATAATTTTTTCATCAAATTCTGCATACAAAAAACCTACACATACCCCCTTTCATGGTCTCTTTCATCTTCAAGTTGTGTTCCTGAACAAGCTGAGCAGCCAGAAGATAGATTTTTTTGACACGCAGAGGATGCGCCTTCTTTTTGCCTTCCTCTTCTGCAATCTAAAGAAAATGGCACAGATAAGAAATACTCATCACCTCATTTTCTCAAATATTTTCAGCTCTATATAGTATCAACTGAATAGCAAAGAATGAGAACATTTGAAAAATATTTGTCAATGCTAAAAATGATGGCATAAGTGGCCTAAGGCCAAACCCACACAAGGATCACTTCATTCTGATGAGTTTAAATTTTGTTATAGAGTGTGAAGCAATACAGTACTCAATGTACTCACCTGATACAATAATTTTGCAGCATCAAGAAGCTTGTCAGCTTTGCGATAAAGTTCAATGGCTTGTAAACGATTGCCTTTCTCCAAGAGGTGTGAAGCATAACGAGCCAGGAGAGCACTTATTTCTGTCACATTGTGCTGCTTTGCAAGTTCCACAGCTTCATGCCATTGATTCAGAGCCACACAAGTATCAATAGCAGACTTAATACGAGTGCACTGGAAAAAAAGTGAAACTTAAGGACTTCACTTTCCATCACTGTTGACCTATCTCCATATCTGACTGATTTATCATTGTCAGGGTAAAAGTTTACTAGAAAAGCTCCACAGTGTGCTTTCTCCATTCATTTTAACAGCATTTTATTGATACACAACAAGAATTTTCTTCCCAACTAACTAAGGACTGCAAGTCCCTCCATGCTAAATTTGACCTGAACTTTAAAAACTATAATTGTGAATAAAAAATTACATCATCTTCATCTCATCCTCAAGACCACTGGAATATCATCTCACCTTCATATAAGCAGCAACAGCTTGTTGAGACATTCCTACACTGGTGAACATTTCTGCAATGGTTGGTAAAAGGGCAGAATTTTCAGGTAATGAGCGCACAAGAGATTCTAAAGACTCAAAATCTTCCAATTGATAGTAGCATCTACTCAGCATTTCATGATTATGAGCGGCTTCAAACTGTTTTACTGCATCATCCCTGTGAATGGATAAACACATATCAGATGTGCACATGAGAATGATTTAATATGTAATCCTATACCTGAAGTATAAAAAATGAAAAGTGTTGATATGAAAAGCCATCATCATAATTTCAAAAAGTAAGTGAAGAAGAATTCTGCTAAAAGCTTAATTCCTGAAATATGACATGCATGTCTGATGTAGCAGAAATGAGATCCAATGCATTAAGTGCCAGGCTGGTTATCAAGGACCCAAGACTAATAGAAAGAGATTTGAAATTGGAAAGTTGGTAGTCTTATGAAGTTATAAAGAATAGCCATCAAATACAAATATAGAGATAGAAAGATACATCTTCAATATTTATATAAAATTGGTAGTAACTAACGTAGATTATTTGAGTTCTGTGGCTCAGATATTTAAGTTATTAATAGCTGTAATACTTACACTTACAAATTTAAACAACATAATGTAAGAGAACACACAGTAAACACTAACCACTTGTGTCTGTCTGCATAGTAATGACCAATATTGTTTAGAGCTTCTTCCATTTGCACATCATCCCCAAATGATCCAGATTTGAGCAGCTGAACAACTCTGAACCAGTCCCCTAACTTGCGGCGAAGGGAAATAGCAAGATCCCTGTAACAGTAAGGTAGGTAAAGAAAGTGTTAAGCCAAAATTATTATCGCAGGATCATGAAAGAACAAAGAAATATGATTATAAACAAATTACCTAAAGACATCTTCACTCAATCTAAAGCATGAAAACATTCTAACAATCAATATCAACAATACATAAATAACTAACTTTTGCATTAACATGAACATAAAATTCACAAATACAACTGAAATTACACAATCATGGTATTCTGAAGCCCCGTCCAAACGAGGGGCAGTTGCCCACATGCAAACACTGTTATCATATCATACTAAGCAGCGGGATGACATCATAAGCACCAACGAAGGAAATGTATCTGGCAACAAACGATGCTACCAGATGTTGCCGTATTTTGTAGTCCTTACTCCGTTCACCGGGCAAAGACTGGCAGGCAAACTTGTGTCCACACACACACGGTGGGTTCCCTTGACCACACCTGTTCTTTGCCACATGGGTTCTCCCATCATATGTGTGTTTGGCAACATGCTGTCTACACAAATAAAAACCATGAAACCAGCAAGCATTGCTTAGTCCGCGGGCAAGGGCACCTGGATGATTTGCCCCGCGGTTTTCTTGCTTCTGACATCATGTTCATTCTGACCATCAGAACAGTTGAAGCAGTACGATATCTGGTAACAGTGCTTGCACCGCGGGCAGCTGCCCCTCGTCAGGATGGGGATTAAGCAACTAACCTGCGATCCACTTCCAAGTACAATTTTTCCGCTTCTTCAAAGTCTTTAAAGTATGCTGCCACTTCTGCTTTCCTTAGGGTTTCATTCTGAATGTTTGTGATCCTCTTTACTAACTGTATTCCTGGGTAATCCTTGCATCGGACAAAAGCTGCCTCAGCATTTTTGAGGTCCTGTTTTTCCAGTGCAGCTTCAGCCAATAAACGCCTGGAATAAAGTTTCTTGAGATGAAGTTAATGTATTCTTTGATCAATTTCTCTCAATAATAATACATTCTAGTATCCTCAAGATCATATGCAATATATAATTACCAATCCCAAGATCAAATTGTATCACTTGCCAGAGTCTAGGGTGTGGATTCTCATCAATAAAGGCAGCAGCATCCTTAATAGACACCTTCTCCAACAAGTCCCTTGTATCACGGAGACTCTTCACTTCCAAGGTCAACAGATGGTCCATACATGGGGATTCTGGTTCCCTCATCACTTCATCAAGCAACACTGCACGTATCTCAAGATCCTAATAATGGAAAATTTCTTTGTAAAATTTCTTGTTGAAAAATTAAAGTAGATATTCTATACAATGTATGCTATGCAGGCATGAATGAGTTGTAGAATTATAAGTAATTTGCAGAATTTTTGTGTTCTTAATATGCAATCTGAACAAGAGCTCAGAAAACGGGTTGGTGAGAACAAATTAGTCCGTTGCTTGGAGATCTTTGTTTCTAGATTTCAAAATGAACTCATTACAATCTTGTCAGCTTATCTTTTTTTCAATTTTCATTTAGTCCATACAAGTCACTTAGCACTCTGATATTGAAATTGCCAGCCAAAAGCAAAGCTTACACGTGAGGTAACAGACCTGAAAGTTACAGAGGTATCCAGAGCTGGCTATAGGTTCCTCAGGATCCATGTTCCGAAAGACATACATGCGTGTCTTTTCCATCATGGCAAACAATTCTGGGTTGTCTTGAGCCCAACACATGTCCCACACATCCTTCCGCTCAAACTTCAGTATTGAACCCATCACCTGTACAGAAAAAATGGTTATATCATTAAAATAAATTTCATGTACCTACATTTTTTTGTTGTTGCAGCATATGATCAAGGATTGCTCTCAGCCAAACACATGCTTCAGCCATCTATCTAATTAGATAGACTACAAATTCACATTTTTCAAGCACTTAGAGGCTGATCTAAGCGATTATCTAGTGAAAGCACAAAGATGCTTTGCAAAGTACTAGATTTGAACCTACCATGATTTATCCCTAAGTTCTCATGTATATATATATATATATATATATATATATATAGATAGATAGATAGATAGATAGATAGATATAGATAGATAGATATAGATATATAACCAAAATTGAAATACTCGGGTACTGTAAACTACACTCATCAAATTTCTGATTTTCATTTACTTTAATTACTATTCTTCAATCTTTTTTATTATGATACACTGCTGTTCATTGTTCTGCATCTTTTAGCATGAAAAATAGGCTATCATTACATAAATAATAGTGAAGAGACCAAACTTAGCTTCCAAGAAAAGAGAAAAACTTACTTCTGATCCATTAGTGTCTGATGATCGAGTGTCCAGATCCAGGAAGGTTAGTAATCCAGTGATGTCAATAATAGCTAAACGACTGAAAATAAACAGCAAATAAAGTACAAACTAAGCATATGTCATGAATGAATCTGATAGTTACTTCACCATGGAAATCCAATCTGAGAAAATGGCTTTTCTTGATGTAACCTAATCTTGATTATATGAAATTACTCAAAATGTACCTGCAATAGTCACACAGCTCTTACACAACTATGTTTAATTTAAAAGTAAAACTTGTTTCCATAAAGAAGCTAATCAAACTTTGTACTTACGAAGAGTTACAATTAAGTGCCAGGCGGTGAGGGCGGCAAGGCAATGAATACCGAGCTGTTAGGGCAACATGAGGCAAGGTGTAGCGCTGCAGGGCTCCAGATTCTCTCCCAACAACCAGAATTCTTTCACTTGCAGTCATGGAACATATTGGGTCATTTGTGGCCTGTAAATAAAGATATAAACCGTACCTAAGTTTCTTTACTCTCATATTGAAAGGCGATGGTATTTCATAAGGATAAACCTCAAAGTGATTATTTCTTGGAGAAACAATATGGTTGAATAATACAAAAGTAGCTGAATGTGGAAAGAGCACCCTGCTTGCAGTCAGCACTTGACAGCATATTTCTAAATAGCATGACCACCATATTTGGCCTTACGGAATGTGTAAATAGGACCAATTTAGCTTGAAGTAATTTATAGTTTACAAGCCATTGTCCTGTGAATGAACACAAGCACAAAAGAATGAAGACTTGCTTATCCCTGCCTGAATACCAAATGCACTCAGGTGTCACATATTAAATATATCCTCCAGGAGTTTTCCCCTTTATGATACTGAAACAAAATGCACAAACCTCATAAAGTTTGTCTCCTTCCCTCAACACATCAGACATACCAGTGGGGGCATCATCGATGTGGTACAGTCGTTCTTGTCGCTCTAATTTACCTGCACCTGTGTGTTTACAATATCAAAAAGTGAACACTTTAGATGAATGATAAAGAAACTAACAGATTTATACTTCGCTCAGTTTTTCTGCTACATATTAAATGATAGTTAAGTAAGGCAGGGAAAACACTGAATGATGCAAAATAATATTTTTTATATAATTTGGTTGATGCCACAATGAAAGTACAGTAAATGAAAAGATATTGTAAAACCTATCTCATAAAAATCAAATATACTTTACTTATTAGTTCACTGGAGCTATGGGCCTTAGGTGTCTTGAAGTGCCACAGATAGAAGTTCTCTTTTGAGGCAGCAAACACATAGCTGTTTGTCATTGTCAAGTAATGAGGCTCAATATCTATGTATTTACCTGTGAAGGGAAGATGAACAATTGTAAAATTTAATTCCTTTTGAATTAAACTCAATAGCTATTCTTACTTATCAAACAACTAATAACTCTGTATTGTCCCAAGTTTAGGTATTCTCAGTTGTATAGCCATCAGAATAAATATTGTTGGTGCCAATTTTGCAATTCATAACTAATTACTGTAACCCACAACTACTTACTATCCACAGGTGTTCCAATAGCATTGCAGATGATAAGGCCAAACTGTCCTGAGCCATCATCAGTTCGGACTGCCAATACACAATGTTCCCCAGATGATGCCATGCCCATCAGATACTTGATATGTTTGATGAAATGCTGCAAGAAATCAAAGAAGTCTTTGAAAATTCTAACAAAAATCAGAAATTAAACAAAACTGTCATCAATGTTCTCATATGAAATTATGTACAACAAAGATACTATTCAAAGATGAAAATGAATAGATACATCATAGCTAACATTATCTATGCTCCATCTAAGAAAGAGAAATTAATTGAGGAAAAGTGAACACCTTACAGGATAGATGACTTCGTGGGTAACTTTATGCTATAGGAAAAGTGGAAAGAAGTGTGAAATAAACAAATAAAGATAGAGATGCATCCATAATCATCATACCTCATTGTTCTTGGTATCCCAGAAAGTGACACAAGCCTCAGAGCGGTCAGGCTTAGTAAATGTGTACACAACAGTGTTGGAAAAGAAGCACCATCGATAATCTGGACGGATGTTTGCAAAATAAATGAAGGAATCAACTGCCAGAGCAATGCGGAGGGAGCCACCCTCCCAAGAACACGCTGTTATTTGCTTGCCAGGTACTTTCAACGTTCGTAGATGCTGAAAAAAATAAGTGTGAATTTGATATCATGTATGAAATCATATAAAGGACCCGTAACTTCCTGTATTACAAGTGTGGTACTCTATCCTATGGACTGTTAACAACAGATCAATGTGTGATAAATGAAAACAAATACCAATTAGAAATGGGAAATGTATTAATTTAATGAGAATAAACTGGTTTTGGAGGAAGTAAGGAAAGAGAGATATAAATATGAGAGTATAGGAACAGAGAGGATGGAGTTCTTGAGAGCAACAATCTATAAAATCTAATGAATGTATATCAGAGTGGGAAGAGAAATATTAAGTATGCTTGTCATCACCAGCACTTCAAACCATACTCTCACTTCATCACTCCCACCCTCTCTCACTCCACCACCACTACTGCTGCTGCTGGCTTAACATTCTGCCTCATTCACCGACCTTTATGATTCAGATAGCTCATATTTCTACCATCATATATCTATTATGGTATCACTGGGAAACAAAGATCTGACTTGCCCCTGCATCAAGTTGCACCCTGGATCATGAACAGATTAAAAGTATCATCCATAACAACACTATATATTGAAAAGCATACATAATCAGTAAATGTAGCTGAATTTCATGATTTCTCCCCAAAACTTTCTATCTTTAGATTTCAAAAATGCTTCCTATATGTTACATAAATTTACCTGTAATAAGATTTACACCAACATTCAATACATACTAACCTCTCCAAAAGGATTATAAAATTGAACCACATTGCAATCCTTCTCTCCTATGCCAGAGAGATGAAGAGTGCCTGCAACAGCCATCACACTACCATTGTGGTTCCACTGACAGGCACACACACTCATGCCAGTATCTATTAGAACAGGCACTGAAAAATAAATTCATGGTCATATCTATAAGTAGAGCTCCTGAAGACAACTTGACTCAATTTCTACATTAAACAACAAAACATCTAGATAGAATGGGAAGCAGTCAAGAGGTGTAAAAAGATATTTATTGCCAATGAAATAACCAATGAAATAAATAACATTTAGCATCTGATGAATTCAGAAAAATATCACATTGTAATGCTTCAGGAAAACGCAATGGGACCACAACATAGCAGAAAGAAAAAGGAAATGGAATCACCGTAACATACATGCAAATAGGCTTTTCTTTTTAATATGAGAAAGTAACAAATAGAAACTGAAGCATAGTGATCTGTAACTAGCTGGAAGCATTCAATGAGGGAGTGGGCAAAAAATTCAAGAGATTTCCAATGCACAGTACATGCACTGGTCTCAAGAATGTCAATTTTAGATAACTCAATCGGCAATATAATGTGTGAGCATTTGATTGAAATAAGAAAGATTACTTCAAGCTGAAACACACTAAGAATGCTGATATTCTTTGAGCATCTATACAGATCCATTACAGAAACACTTGAACCCATTAATCATCTTCATGATTTCATAAATGAGATAAACACATGAACATTACAAACTGACATCAAAATAACATCTTGTTTACTTGAAGGGCCTATATGATTCATTTCTATCCATGCCATTATAAAACGATGCATCTCAACTCTTACAGCACAGTAAACATCCTGACATCTAGTAGTAATCAATTTACTTACTATCATCACTTTCATTCCTCATGATCTGCATTCTGCCATTGTCATAACAGATAGCCAGTGTGGGGCAGTCTGGATCAACATAACCATTGCGTCCATTGTACCAAGTCAATCCTACCACCATTGCTCCTAACCCCATGCTGCCAAGACACTGGATATTGAGGCGATTCTGAAATGTAGAAAATATTTAACTACATAAGATGCAACAACTTCTTTTTCTCTTTAATTAATAATTTCCCCTTCATTTTTCATGGAAAAAGTTTGTTTGTTATAAGTCCAAGGATCTGAAGTAGATAAGGATGTATGCTGAGGTACCATTGTACACCAAAATAATGTAAAGAAACAACTTGGAACTTGTGTCAAACAAAAAAATGTATAAATAGAGTAAATGAAACAATTAATAAACCAATAGAAAAGGTTCCATACAGTGTTTTATAAAATATGAAAAACATAAAAGAAAAATATACAAAATATCAAATAGGTAGGTATTTTGCATAGAATAAGCCTCCTGTACTCACAACAAAGCCACCAGTGTTGTCATACACATGCACTTCTCCATTGTGAAGTGAGAAAAGAAGCAAGCAGGCATCAGGGGACCACTCCACACCCATGAGATGGTGTCCCTTGAGTTCTTTACCCCAAATCCTGTTTCCATCCACACTTCCCACAATGACTGCACCTGTTATATGTATATCAAAATTAATCTAATACATGCTTTGAAAATATGTACAAAAAAGTTTACAATAGTACCATCTACAGCCACACAGCAAACTACTCACACTACCACATCACATTAAAAACAAGAGAATGTCTGATAATATTGGAATAATCAATGTTCTAGATAAAACAATGCTGAAGTATCAATAATCAACATGGACATAAAGCAGCATACACATAAAAGAATAAAGAAGGTATCTACAATTTGAGATTAATGCTAAAATCTACCACTGTTAACTCACCATCTTCATAAACAATGCAAATCTTCTGTCCATCTGCATTCCATGCCATCCCACGTACTACAGATTTATTTCTATTATTGATCATTTCTTCGTACCAAGAACCCTGAAATAAAATTCAAACATCAAAGAAATGTGATAACAGTTAAAGCAAAAGACATTCCTATGAGTCTTGTTTGCTGCATGGTGTGTATAGTTTCTTATAGTTAGAGATATTCACATTTTGAGAAGAAAAGTAACTGCACTTCATTGGACAAAGAGAACCGCCTTCTTCTGCTTTTGAAGCACTTCACCTACTTACATTCATGAAACTATCTTCTTTGCTTTCTATTACTCATCTAATACAGTAACCACAATCTTACATTACCTTGTACAACATCCACACAATAATAAGACCACTCTGGTCAGAAGATGTTAACTTTTGATGAGATTCATTCCATGTGACAACTTGAATTGTTCCTGAATGTCCCTCTAGTGTCTGGTTCATGGACAAATTAGAGGGAGCTGCAAGACCTTTAATCTTGGCATCTTTGCCTGGAATACCAAAGCAATAGGACCATTTTAAATAATCCATAAAACACTACAGGAGTCTCTCAAATTTCATGGATGACAAATACTAAAATAAAATACATGGAATTATGAAATTACATTAGAAATAATGGTCTAAATATTGTGAATGATAACTACTATGATAACATATCCATAACTATCATACCAGCTTCCAATTTCAGAACTTTAAGCAAGCCATCATCGCCGCCACAAGCAATGTAGCCTTGTTCCTTATTCCAGCCCACACACCTCAAGTGAATGTTGTTAGGTATAGCAATCTGTGGGATACAATAAGTTGTAGCATAATCAGACAAGATACAATGCAAAGCATTAACACCAATGAGAATAAAAACTATATCAAATTAACACATCTTTTGAATGCAATAAAACTGTATTTCAAATTAATATTTTATTGTAATATAATTAGTATCTTGATCTAAATGTTATGTGAATGTACATTTCAAAAAGGAAAACCTATAGGGCTGCAAAAGATGAATGTTCTACAAACTACATTATAATATTTGAGAATTATTTGTTTGAAAGTGATGAAGGAAGGAAATCTATATATTATTTTTAATTACTAAATTTCTGAAAATAAGCCGACTCTCTAGTTATCCTTCAAGTGATCAATATAAACAAAAAAGTCAAATCCTTACCTTCTTACTAAGATATATAAACATTTTGAAAGTGTTTTCCTCCTTCTTCTATTTAAACAGCTGTACTACATGACCTTCTCAATGGGGGTCAGTTTCCACTATGAACATATTCATCTTCAGTGGCTGCACCATCTGAAAGTGATGATGTATTCATTAAGAACAGATGTGCAATAAATAAAGAGATAATCATGATACAGATACCATTATGGTCATCTACATAAAAATAACATAAAGTCTATTGCATCACAAGCCATCCACTGCTCAAAATTTATGATAATCACTGCACAATGCATACCCCTGTGCAAACTCATTATTTCACTCTTCAAGACCTCAACAGCATTCTTTCCATACCTCAAAGAAAAAAATATATATATAATTGAGGTAAAGTTCATATAACTGCCTACATTTTCAAAAAACATCCTGCATCTCAAATGACAGGATAAACTGTCAATCATCATCACCTTTTGACTTTCAGTATGTCAAACTGATAGGAATTAGTTAAGCAAATCTTATTCTATACTCCTCTATTGCATTTAGTGGAAAGTTTAAAAATAATGTGTGGTACCAAACTTTGGAAAGAAATGCTTTTCAATCAATTATCAATCACAGTGAACATGCTGGGGGGTGCATGACCTTGCCTACCCTATAGTGGTCACACCTTGTGAATCTCCCTTCCCATACCAAGTAACTCCATGCAAGAAGCATCGACTTGCTGCAGCCATGAGTTCTGTGTGCACCCCCTTGGCCTCCCCCATGCTGGATTATCCCTTTTGGAGACAACCTGATAAACAGGATTGGTTTCCAGGTACAGTGGTACCTCTTGATTCAAACACCCTATAACTTGAACACTTTCCAATCTGAACACATTTGGCAAACAAATTTTGACCAGGCCAATCTGCCATATGATTTTCTGGCTCTATCAACCATTATTACACACTACACTACCAAGGTATTCAAAGTTTTCCAAGATCTCATTGTCTTTGCCACACATATAACAAACTGTATTGTTTCATACAGTAAGGCTCCAAACACCTGAACCTTATTCTTGGGCCAGGAAATCTAAGTCCCAAGGGCTTTACCTCCTTGTACAGTTCCTCTAAAGCCACTACCAGAACATCCAGCAATTCAGCACAGATTACTGCATCATCAGCAAAAACAATATCTTTAATCTCAGGATTGCCGACAGATGCTCCACAGTGACTTAGGTCAATGCCTCATACCCAATCCATGCAGGTGTTGAAAAGTAATGAAGTCAGCATACAACCCTGCCTCACAGCCATATTCACAGAAAAAAAGCTGGACACACCCCCTCCAAACTTCACAGCACTTACAGACTTGGAGTACAGGCAGGTTAATAGATCAATAATCCTTACAGGAATCCTACAAAGATGCAGAAGATCCCAGAGGGGCTCTCAATGCACTGAATTAAATGCCTTCTTGAAATCAACATAGGCTGTTTTTCCACAATTACATTATCCCCTAGTCAGGCCTTGTTAACAGTTGCCCCTCTACCACCTGAAACTGGAAGCTCCTTTATTCCCTCCCTCACTTAACATTAAAGTTTCACAGGCATCAAACTGTTTCAAAAGAATTCTGGATTGATTTAAAACATAAAAAGAAGATTGATATGGAAGTCTAAATTAAATATAAAGATGAAAAAATATGATAAAGAGTGAAATGCTGAAGAAACAAACAATCCGTGGATAATAATGGGAAAATATTACACCATCTATGAGGCTGCCAAGCATTCCTGATTGTAACTGCATGAATGGTACTCATGAAGTCACATGCATACTGTCTTATATCCTTAACGATTTCACTTTAACCTACAACGTGTTCAGCATCTTGGAAAACCATGTGGTATGTAAGGTCAGCAAATGCAAATCCACCTGATATGACGTCTACTACTACACTAGTACAAAGCTAAAAAGGAATGTCATTTGTACTACCTTATTATGAGGCAACAATGCACATTCGTATTTAGATTGTACGAACACTTACCTTCAATGTGTTAATGGAGTCCAATTACCCATAGCTACAAAAGAATCAACACAAAAATTGGTTGGAAACTGCGAAATACCAGAATTGTTAGACACTTGTTGACATTCTGTTTGTGTACACCAGTGTTGCCTGGCAACGGTGGCGCCGGTGGAGTAAAATGCCACATACCACATGATAACTCAAGGAAACATCCTGGCAAAGATTTTCCGTTCTAACTTTCCGTGCATTTTGAGGATGAAATCAGTGAAGCTACGAATGAAAACCAACTTTATTTTGTAGGAACACCATTGCCTACAGATTATTCCGCTTTACGTTCGAGACTAGCTAGACCATCATACCATCTACATAGATAGAGACTACTCCTGTAACTCAAATCTGGATTAGTACTAATATTTTATATCTATTGGTGTGTAATTAGCTCAGGGCTCGTCCAATGGAGTTTCAAATAAGTGTTTCGAGGTAGCTGTAACCACCCACTCTGGCAAGCTGTTAACCAATCAACATGGAATTGATTATTTCCCCCAGGTCTATCCTTGTCCGTGTATTGAATAACTTGTAGCAGTGTTCTTTATTACATACAAGTTTCATTTGGCGTTGCTCTCTTGCCAAGGTTATAACCAAGGATTCTAATATCCTTGGTTATAACCAAAGATTCTGTGTATTTATATTATCCTTCGTGCTCGCCGTGTGCGCGCATTAAAATTAATATAAGTAATTAATAATGTCTATGTGAACAAACGTAATCACAAGGTGATAAAGTAATACTAATACAGTTTGAAAAGTGGAGCTGTAGTTATTTACCGTTCTCAAACTGATGTCTTCTAGAGCACGTACTTTGATCCATTAGCGTTGTGGTGTTGGTAAAAAGTGAGGCCATGGAGAATGTACTTTATGGATGAACCTCCAGATACGTAGACTTGTTCTTGCCGAGGTCATTGTAGCCATCTAGTGTGGTAAATCTTGTCAATGGTGAGAGGACAGTCAGATGTAGTAAGTCATGCCTCAGCAGCTCTAAAGGAGGTATTACACTGGGCTACTTAGTATCAAAGACATTGGAACCTTTGCTAGTATCCTCTTGAGCTACTCAGTGGAAGAGGTGAACCTCCCTTGACTGGGACAGGTTACAGCCATTCAGCTAATAGTGGTAGAAAATGAAGGCAGTAATAAAACACAATTTTCTTGTATGTCACTCCTCCACGGTTCCTTGTCCACGCCTCTCTGCCAACAGCATACCCAACCATAGTCCCGTCCTTGTGAATCATCGAGCCAACGAAACCAATTCCCCAAGACATGAAAACCCATAGGCATGTGAAGAAAATAGAACAACAGTCAAGGAACAATATGACAATGCACACACATACAATGACACAAGCTTTGTACATGATAGATAGAAAAGAAAAATTCTCTAGCTTCCTTATTCAGATTCCAAACAGCCGGGAACAGAAAACATTTTACGTATGTTTCGAATTGCTTCAATCATTTCTCTCATTTATTTTGATTTTCTAAATGTATACTTCTTCTCGTACACTATTTCACGGTTCACTTTTATTTCTATATCAAAATTGTGCATTTCGTCTAAATATTACCAAACCTTCAATAGTACAGTGAGAAAGACTACATAAGTGCCATTCATATTAATCCTCACTACTCAGCCGTTCACATTTTCCCTCAGGTGTGCAGACAACATAATGATCAAGTCATATACATATAAAATACGTGTCATGCAGTTTCTCCACAAGTCTTTCCATTTTACCTACTGTTGTTTAAGAGCAAGAGACTAAAGGAACTCGTTACCTTTTCAAGCTTTACACATTCGATACGCAACGAGTATAACTATATTTACATACTGAACAAGCAGGCGGGAAACATTCTCGTTACTAGCCAAGAAAATACATCATGATTTGCTCCGTTCGACTACAACACAATCCCACTGGCCTGTTTGGTACCCTTTATGCACATAGCTCCATTCATTTACTTATAATTCAAGGTCAGGGAGGCTTATTTTGTAACCCACCACTGTTTAGAATGACTACCTGACGAGCCTTTCTCACACCCGTCCCTTAGCTTTCAGGTTGTGCCTAGTAATCTGAACTTTAATTACCATTATCTCGGAGGACCTGGGGGGATGCGCAACAGTAGTGGGGCAAAAGAATCACACCATCAGCACCTCACTTTACATCCTTCGTTGACTTCTACGAGCCAGAGAGAGAGAGAGAGAGAGAGAGAGAGAGAGAGAGAGAGAGAGAGAGAGAGAGAGAGAGAGAGTGTGTGTGTGTGTGTGTGTGTGTGTGTGTGTGTGTGTGTTTCTTAACGTGTCTTAGCATATAACGAGCCTGAATCACCTTTCTAGCTCATCCACTTCCATATCTCCGCCCCGCTCAGCCTGATACTCGTATGGCTGCCCCTTCACTCCTTCACTATCACTTTCAACACAAAAGGCCAACACTCCACCGCGCCAGCCACAAGTTAGTAATTAATTAGGTCCGGAGACAATCCTTTTCTTGTGACACTTTCGTAACTAGTTTCTTTTCTTTCACCGGTTGTGGAAATGTACATATGTGGGACAAGGAGTAAGTTGGTTGAGGGAAAAATACCATTGATTGCCTGACTTTTCGGAGGTGTGTTAGGTGTGTATACGTAAATTACTCGTATATAAACAGCACCCAGTCTAATTTTGCTTAATTTCTTTCCGTAAACTTACTTACTTCCTTCTTTTCTTTTTATTTTAATCTTTTTTGCGTGCAAGTTTCAAACAGACAGCATGAACAAAAAGGTGTTTCCTCTCTTCCGCCAGTTCTTAGTTGACCACTTGGAAAAGTAGTTATATAGCCTCCCTCTTCCTCTTCCTCTCCTCCCCCCCCTCCTCTCTCTCTCTCTCTCTCTCTCTCTCTCTCCTCTCTCTCTCTCTCTCTCTCTCTCTCTCTCTCTCTCTCTCTCTCTCTCTCTCTCTCTCTCTCTTTGTTGCCTCACGAAACGCAAAAGCTCATAGATCTTTCCATTGTCCATGTGTAGACACACCTTCTTGCTATCATTTCTTCCTTCTTTTCTCCCGATCCTTACAAGTGACTTTCTACATGAGTAGTGGAACGGTGGCAAAATGAAAGGACCAAACGTACCCTACTCTAGTGCGCCCTAAAACAGAGAGAGAGAGAGAGAGAGAGAGAGAGAGAGAGAGAGAGAGAGAGAGAGAGAGAGAGAGAGAGAGCCCACCATCCATACATGTATTTGTATCACAAGGTGGGACTGCTGGTGGCTGTGTTTCACATTACAACTGCCAAGCACAATATTATGGGGGATGGATGAGGCAGGGTCGGATATATAAACCATCGGCCCTTCGTGCTGCATTGGGATAGTGAAACCAGATCGACTCTAGTATAGTGAATGATTTGGTTAACGTTTACTGGACTCATTTTATTTGAGGCCTGCAGGTCTAATGGCATCTACAGACTTTCATCAGATTTGCTACATAATAAAAGGAAAACAACCTTAATAACAGTCTTTATTCAAAGCCATTAGAAGACTCGTAATCAGTTCTGGTTTTCAAGTGGTGAATAAAAAAAAAAGTACAGCCTCACACTTTAAATTTCGTAAGTAAATAGAAATTTCAATAACAATTCGTGATTTTTCATACGTCTTTTAAGTATGGAAGATAATGGATAAGAAATTCGCATCACCATGTTAGTTTTCTGTAATATTTTAAAGCTCCCATATACTTAAGGAGAAACAGTAGCATGAGACGTCCTTCCCCATTGACAGCAGGAGGTAGAAGCTTCTACGTGTCCACAATATCCTGCTCTTCTGGTTGACTTTCAGTTGTCCATTTCACTGGTCAGGTGGCGTGCCTCTCTTTATTGCAATATTATAAACTACAGATTTCAGAATACCTATTCGGTCATGTAGCCAGGTAGGGACACTCTTTTTGTGGGCATCTACCATGCGTCACCAATGGCTTAGGGGGTTGGATATATGAAAGTAGCGGCGGGAAAGGCGTACCTATAGGGCAGACAAAAACTGGCCCCAAGTGACGGTATTCTTGCAGGGTGTGGCGGCCTGGCTCGACCTCCTCGCTCAGTCACTGGGCAGACCGAGACGCAGCAACATGAAGCGATCTGGTGCGTTGCGTCTGCCTCGACACCAATGCAGTTCCTTCTCTCTCTCTCTCTCTCTCTCTCTCTCTCTCTCTCTCTCTCTCTCTCTCTCTGAGTGTGAATGCAGTAATTATGCTTTTTTTCTTATCTATATCATGTAACTTCTTTCGTAACCAAATGGAATAAATAATTTTCACTATTATACAATTAATATAAATGTGTGTCCATGTGGGTGTCATTTTGAAAACGTCTCTTTATCTTACTTTTCTTTCCAGGAGGAGCCGTGAGAGGTACAGCGCTTGTGGTGCTGCTGCTAGTGCTGGACGCTGCACTTGTTGAGAGCGGAGGAAAGCATGGCATCGGTGGCCACGTACCCTTGCTGGGAGATGTGAAGGAGTTCGGATGCCGTCCTGAGGTTCACTACGTGACACACTATCGCACCAAGTTTCAAGATGTAAGTTAAACATCGAGAGAGAAGCTATTCAGCAGAAGAAAAAACATGCCATGAAAGGTAAGCGTTGTTCGTTGGCATACCACTGAGTGATGAACGATCCTTGTTATTGCAGGTACCAGTCTACAAAACAGTCACCGCACATGACTTGGAAGTGAAGCCCCACAACGAAGTGGTCTACACCACAGTCGTCAATGTCCACACACGATCACTCACCACGACAGTTTACGAGACCTCCACCGAATATCTAACCAGAGTAAGTGTCACGTAGAACAAATTTTACAGAACCAGAGGTGAGTTGTGATCTGTGGTTAGTTGACTTCCTTTGTGAAAAGCAGAAGTGGAAAACAAGTGATAAAACGCTTATGTCGAAACTCTCTCTCTCTCTCTCTCTCTCTCTCTCTCTCTCTCTCTCTC
>CM035223.1:20087431-20102895 GCA_020233015.1 Callinectes sapidus | reverse complement strand
ACACACACACACACACACACACACACACACACACACACACACACACACATAGTCAGATAGGTAGATAAATAGATAAATAGGTAGATGACAAATGAATAGAAAGAAACTTTTCATATAGAAAGGACACTAGTCTGTAACGTTTCAGAATACCTCTGTTCCCACCTTCTGACAAAACTTTAAGTATAAACTCACATGATTGCGGCATATCTGCACACTTCCACCTTCCAGAAACAAGAGAGACAAGATGCTAACAATGGTCAGCAGTAAAGACCAACAAACCTTATTAATCTACTGAATGACTACTTTTACAATATAAATTTCTTTATATCTTAACAATGTATCAAATTATTAAAAAAAAGTAATGAAACATATCTTAAAAACACAAGGTTAAACTAAAAACAAGTTCAAAATATAAAAAACGAACACAAAATTATGCAACCAATGGAAAACTGGAATTACTGCAAGTTAGATTCCCGATTCCTGATTATTAAGCTGCGTGTGTGTGAGAGAGGGGGGGCGTGTGTATGTGTGTGTAGGCCGGTGTGTGTGTGTGTGTGTGTGTGTGTCTGTTTACATAAATATGCTATCAGGCTAGAACAATATTAAAAAGCTCTTCCTTCATTACAGTACTACTTGTTAGCTCTTTTTCTTCTTTCTTTACCTTTTTTTGATAGGGATATCTTTAGGAGGCTCTGCTACTTGTATCTCAATGTGTTTGATAATCGTTTCTCGAAGCCCTCAATAACTGATAGATCAATCATGATAAAACATGAGAGGTATGAAGCTAAACCCACGATTTTTCAAGGACTAAGTACAAGTATTTCATGATAGGTGATCACGTACATACTTTTTTTAGGTTAAGCCATTTATCGCCTCAATCAAAGTGTGTATGCCGTACAGTACCTACAACAGAATAAATCACGCTATAAATGTAAACATCATCCTACCTTCCCCAGGTGACGAAAACGGATGATGTGGTCACGGCCATGGAGGATCTGTTCATATACGAGTTCCCCACCACTGAAGGCCCCCTGTGGTGCGCCCGCCTGCTGCCCTCCAGTGCCCCCTTGCCCTCCTCTCAGCCAGATGTGATTGCCTCCTGTGACTTTCCCCACACCTGCACAATACTGCTAGCTAACCACCACGGTATCAATGATGGCACCAGCAATACATTCATCGCAGAATCTCTCCTGCACATCTTGGACAACATGATTGCTGGTTTGCGCTCTGAGGGCCTTGGGATCCCCAAGCGCATATGTTCGAATACTGACTACGGTCTGAGTGGAAATTGGGCGTCCACTCGGGGTAACGGCCCTCTAATGGGTGGGCTTTTAGATAGGAGGCCTCCATTACGTGGTCTCCTTTAGCCCATAAATTCCCATGAAAATACCTACTTTGTATAGATTAAAAAAGAAAAAATGGGAACCATAGCTAATGGGGAAGAGTCCAAGGCCATACTGACAGCTATGGCAGAGCAAATGAAGCAAGACAAAGATTACCAACAGAATATAATAAGAGAGGCCAATAAGTCTCCCATGGACCTATCCAATGCCCAGAGGTTGCATACATACATACATACATACATACATACATATTGTATAACTATTCATCTATCTATCTATCTATCCATCTATCCATCTATCTATCCATCTATCTATCTATCTATCTATCTGTCTGTCTAGTTATCTATCAATCTGTTTATCTTTTTATTAAGCAATTTATTCATTTATGAAATACTTTTCCTTGGCATGTATTTGAAACACAACAACGCACTTGTGTTCAGTGTTATCTAATTGCGTCATGTACTGGGTACATACGTGCCTTGTATTGTATAAAACTGAACATGTAGTGCTATCACTTGCATATCGAGTAGAGCCTGGCAAAATGAGAGGTTTTTCTTATTATTTTTCAGAGTAGTTAACAGCGTATTATTCATACGACCTCAATACATAACACGTCAGGAATGGATGACTTCAAGGTTTGAGGACTGAACTATCATTTTCTGAAGTAACATAGAAGTTGTATTTCAGGGACTGCCACGAATAGGTCTAACGGCCTTTTGCAGCTTCCCTTATTTTCTTATGTTCTTATATTTTCATATAATACAAAACTAAACAAATAAATAAGACACTTCTCAGATAAACAATGACAGATTATGAATAACATAACTGATGAAAATTACTCACTCTGCAGGAGTTTTGGGGTACACTAGTCTGGACGTTAGATCATTCCAAGTGGTGAATGAGACAAAAACTCCATTCATCCTTGTCGTTGGGCTATCGATGGTCTGAATTACATTGTATAAATTAACTCCAGGCTTGGTTGACAACAGCAAACCATTACATTGTATAAATTAACTCCAGGCTTGGTTGACAACAGCAAACCATTACATTGTATAAATTAACTCCAGGCTTGGTTGACAACAGCAAACCTTGTCCTGCATGAAAGCATCACACTTTGCACATAGTAAAAAAAAGACTACCCTTGACATGCATTAACTATGATTTTAAGTTATCAAGCACATGCCGGGTTTTTTTTTTTTTTTTTTTTTTTGTGTGTGTGTGTGTGTGTAAAGCAAATAGGAGAAAACAGCAAACTACAACATATGCAAACTGCTATATAGTCGTAACTGATGTGGTCAAATTTCCAGCAACGATACAATAGACCTTGAAGAACTCTTCGTTGTCTCAATGACTACCTGATATCTTTCACTTATAAAAAGTAGTCTTATTTCCATTATACTTCAGTGAAATTATCAAGGCAAGCTATATTGGCTAAACAATGTTCAGAATTTATAAAGTTTCTTCTTACACTTAAGCAAGAGATTTGATTTTATATACAAGTATAATAGTACCTTGGACACCTTCACTACCTAACAGAGATAAGAAGACTGCACCGAAAGTATGCACATCTACAACATGGCAACACATGTCACTGAATGAGCTTATCTCAACACAGCTTTGAATCGGCAGTTTGTACAAGTGGGCATGCAACACTATATAGACGAAACCGCTTAAACAACAAGTTGCAGTAGTGTAATCCACAGTTGTAGCGTAAAAGACTTCATTATAGACACCTAGCAATATGCAATACAATGGTCAATAGCAGCAGCCAGTTAATATGGGGTCAACTACAAGAAAGTCTGAAGCGAGAGACTGAGACCACGCAAACTAAGACCCGAAGTATGGGTAGAAATGTTGATGTGACGCGTAAAGGATGACGTGGAGAGTACGTCTGTGGTGATTTTGATGCTTTTAATGAAGCAGTGTTTGGTTAATTGGAGCACAGACCAAGTATAGAGATAAATATAAAGTGCATAAGATTCAAGTGATGGAAGGCTTAATAAATACCCTTACGCCACCTCTCTATCATGTATAGAATGAGAACAGGTTGTATGAAATCATTGTTCGGTGAGACAGAAAGAGTGAAAAATGTACGCCTCCATACCAGACACTATCACCTATCTTACGCGTTCAACACTAGAAGCAGTATAGTAATTCCAAGGAAAACCGGAATAATACCACAGATTCCTTTTTCCCAACCCCTCGAAATAGCAAAGACTAAACGTCAGAGGAATCTCCGTTTTATTAGCTGTTCTAGTGTAGATCGCGGATGACAGCAAAGTTTTAGGCCATAGTTCACCAGGCTGGTCAGTGAAGAGAGACGAAAACAAATCTGGTAGTGTTGATTTAAGACTTCACAAATGAGGATCTCCGTGGAGGGGAATATTCAGAATGTCCTCCACTTTTTAATTAATCTGACAGTTGTTGTTGGGTTTTTTTTTTGTGGAGGTTCAGAACATTTAGGTGGGAAGTATACGCCGCTGGTGGATCTAATTTGACGGACTCTGTAGTTATAGCCAGATGGTAAAAATTTTACAAGATTCGGTATCAAGCCATGGACATGAGGCTGGATCGTTGCACACATCTCTCTTGCCTGTTTTCTCGTTCTCCCCAAATAATTTAAATCTCAACACTTTGCCTTCTCTTTCTTGATATTTTCATCTGCTTCTCTATCTAACCTCCCTTGTAACGTAGGATAATATAACTAAATATGTGCATCTACCTCATGCCTGCTCATCTGTCACTTATGGAAAAAATATGACAATTCCATTAATCACAATTCTGTTGTCCTCTGTTTTGTTTCTGATGTGGTTTGGATGATATAATGGGTTTATTTTTATTTCCATTATTCTACCTTCAGACTTTGACACAACACATGTCATAAGGAGCAACTTTAATCACGAGGTGTGTGTGTTGGGGGGGGGGAGGAATGTTGTTTGTTAGTATGTGTTGTTTGTTTGTCTGTGTGTGTATGTGTGTGTGTGTGTGTGTGTGTGTGTGTGTGTGTGTGTGTGTGTGTGTGTGTTTGTTTGTTAGTGTGTGTGTTTGTTTGCGTGTGTGTTTGTTTGCTTGGTTGGTTGGTTGGCTGGTTGGTTGGTTGTGTTTGTTTGTGTTTGTTCGTTTGTTTGACTGTGTCTGTTTATTTGTGTGTGTGGTTGTTTGTTTGTTTGTCTGTGTTTGTTTTTGTGTCTTTGTTTGTTTGGGTTTGTTTGCATGTCTTTGTTTGTTAATGTGTTTGTTTATTTGTTTGTGTCTTTGTTTGTTAATGTGTTTGTTTATTTGTTTGTGTCTTTGTTTGTATATGTTTGTTTCTTTGTTTGTTTGTTTCGCCGTTCTAGGTGCGAACGCAAACACTAAGTAATGCTTACTACTGCAGCGGTGATAAAGAGAATACAAAATAAGAGAGACCACTTTCGAAACTAACCTTAAGACGCAGTTGCCAGTTTCCTGAGACAGCAACTGCTAGTCAGCTATTTCTTACAGTACTGCCTTGCCTCAGTCACAAACAGATCGTCGCGTCCTAAGAGAGCACAAGGCTAACGTTCCACGACCTGAACGTCCCACAGACAACCAAAAATGGAACAAGATTCGTCTTTCCTTTGGCATAGGCCAGCCACTGAAATAGAAACTCTTTTCGACTATGCCAACAGAAAAGGGCATTTCGTCACCATCTACGCGCTTAGTATGTGCAGCGCTTCGCCAGTGGATGACGATATGATGGAAAATGCACTTATGCATCTTTTTAGGTAAGTATTCTCCCATGCAAACCACGTCTAATGAGAATGAAGTACAGTCATCCTCACACAAACTTGCTTCACTTTGGTCTCTATTTGTTTTAATTATCTATCTATATTCGTATTTTTAGTTTTTTGTTTTTGTTTTATCTTCGTTTCTTTTCAGGAAGGTGCCCTCGCTAAGAACGTGTTTCAGAAATCGGGGAGATACACTGTGGGCCTGTGAAATGAAAAACGAGCGGCTTGACTTTCAGGTATTGTATTTGTACATTATATAATAAATTCCACCGCATTATTAAAGGAATCTGCGACCATTCTATAGATCGTAATCTGTGTTCCCACCTTCTGACAAAACTTTAAGTATAAACTCACATGATTGCGGCATATCTGCACACTTCCACTTTCCAGAAACAAGAGAGACAAGATGCTAACAACGGTCAGCAGTAAAGACCAACAAACCTTCTTCATCTACTGAATAATTACTTTTACAATATAAATTTCTTTATATCTTAACAATGTATTAAATTCTTTAAAAAAAAGTGATAAAACATATCTTAAAAACACAAGGTTAAACTAAAAACAAGTTCAAAATATAAAAAACGAACACAAAATTATGCAACCAATGGAAAACTGGAATTACTGCAAGTTAGATTATTAAGCTGTGTGGGGGGCGAGGGGGGCGTGTGTGTGTGTGTGTGTGTGTGTGTGTGTGTGTGTGGGTCGGTGGGTGGGTGGGTGGTGTGTGTGTGTGTGTGTGTGTGTGTGTGTGTGTGTGTGTGTGTGGAGGATATCTTTAGGAGGCTCGGCTACTTGTATCTCAATGTGTTTGATAATCGTTTCTCGAAGCCCTCAATAACTGATAGATCAATCATGATAAAACATGAGAGGTATGAAGCTAAACCCACGATTTTTCAAGGACTAAGTACAAGTATTTCATGATAGGTGATCACGTACATACTTTTTTTAGGTTAAGCCATTTATCGCCTCAATCAAAGTGTGTATGCCGTACAGTACCTATGACAGAATAAATCACGCTATAAATGTAAACATCATCCTACCTTCCCCAGGTGACGGAAACGGATGATGTGGTCACGGCCATGGAGGATCTGTTCATATACGAGTTCCCCACCACTGAAGGCCCCCTGTGGTGCGCCCGCCTGCTGCCCTCCAGTGCCCCCTTGCCCTCCTCTCAGCCAGATGTGATTGCCTCCTGTGACTTTCCCCACACCCGCACAATACTGCTAGCTAACCACCACGGTATCAATGATGGCACCAGCAATACATTCATCGCAGAATCACTCCTGCACATCTTGGACGACATGATTGCTGGCAATTCTATCGATGATCAGATTCAAATGGGAACCTTAGTTAATGGGGAGGAGTTCAAAGCCATACTGACAGCTATGGCAGAGCGAATAAAGCAAGACAAAGATTACCAACAGAATATAATAAGAGAGGCTAATAAGTCTCGCACGGCAGAGAAACTTATGCCACGGACCTATCCAATGCCCAGAGGTCCTAATCCCAAGGTTCAGATAGTCATGCAAGATCTTGACAAGGAAACAACTCAGAACTTCTTCAAGCGATGTAAGCAGGAAGGAGTCACAGTGAACACTGCAATGACTGCGGTAATAAATGTAAGTCTAGTTGACTTTGTGCGAGAAGGTGGACTGGAGCAGGACACATACACCATCCATGAGTTGCACTCGGTTAATCTGAGACGCTATTGGTCTGTTAATACAGACAGGACCTTAGGATGCAACATGCTTTTGCCACGTGTCTTGTATCCCACACCAGCAGAGTGGCGGGAAAGTTTTTGGGAGTACACAAGAACGGTCCATGCCACTCTTCTTCGTGGGATTGAAGATAAAGATGCATTTTTGTATTTGTTGAATAGAGACGAGGGAATCACTCCAAAAGAATTATTTGAAGAGCGACCATACCCACAGTGTGACTATGGTATTGGCAACATTGGAAACTTGGATCGCCGTCTCACAACGAAGAGACAACACATCAGCCTCTGCCATTTGGTGAGGAGCACCGCTTGCTGGAACGACCCAATGTATTCTTTCTTTCACACACTGAACGGCTGCTTTGCTTATAGTCTTGTGTACTGCTGTGACGTGCTTACACGGGAAATGGCAAAAAGATTCTTGGAAATAACCTTTGAAAACCTGAAAGCCATAGCTAAATCGTAAGTCAACATCACCTTAAACTGAAACAGTACAACAGAACAACCATTCAATACAGAAAGAAAACTTTCATAATACGTTGTTGGCTTGAAAAGACAAGATTCATTCAATTTTTTTTTTATAGGCACAAAGCTTTGATCTCCAAACTACCCTCCTATTCTTCCCTTTCATCCTTCACTCAACAACTTCATCTCCAGATTATTCTCCGATCGCTCGTTGTTCTAAATCTATTAAAAATGATGTTGCTCAAAGTTCCATCCGTCATCCACTCTCTTCCTATCATTCATCAATGACCTTCTAAACAAAACTTCCTGCCGTGCTCATTCCCAAGCTAATGATACCACCCTACATTTTTCCACATCTTTTCAGAGACGACCAACTCTTCAAAAATTAACAGATCCCGCAGGGACGCAACAGAACGCCTGACTCCTGATCTCTCTAAAATTTCTGATTGAATCATGGAAAATTTGGCAGTGTTCAGTGCCTCAAAAACCCAATTTTTTCATTGATCAACTCGACACAAACTTCCAGACCACTATCCGCTCTTCAACGACAATTGCCCCCCCCCCCTCTTCTATACTAAATATGTTTGGTCTATCCTTTATCTATAACTCAAACTAGAAAATTTGCATCTCATCTGTTACTAAAACAGCTTTCTGAGGCTTCTCCACAGGTTTTCTCATCCCTCCAACTGCTAACTCAGCAGAAGGGCCCTATCCGCTCATATATAGAGTACTCAGCTCCTCACTCACACAGTTTTATCAAATAGGGTAGAATCAAAAGTTTTTTTCGTCTTATGAACTCCTTTCCTCTAAATGGCTGTCTTAAACCTCTTGCTGCCTTCGGCTTGTTACATCTCTTGCCAACTGCTCTTCTGATCTCGTTAACTGGGTGCCTCCCATCTTTCCGCGGCCTTGTTGTACAAAGCGTTCTTCTTCCTCTCACCCCTTTTGTGTCAACATTTCTAATGCAAAAGTCAACCAGTATTACCAACCATCTATTCCTTTCTCTGGAAAACTCTGGAACTTCCTACTTGCTGCTGCATTTCAAACTTCCTATGACTTGACTTCATTCTAGAGGAAGGTTTCAAGACATTTATCCCTTTCTTTTGGCTAACTCTCTTGGACTTGTAAAGAGACTGGCAACTAAGTGGGTTTTCTTTATTACTTTTTATCTTGCCCTCAGCCGGCTTTTCCTCCTCTTACGTAAAAATGAAATTAAAATAAAAGAAAAGATTATATGAAATATTCGGTAAGGCAAGGCTAACTTATAAACCAGATGCATGTCAGCTAACACCAAATTTTCTTTAGTTTTATGACACTATCATAAAAAGTCCACAATGCACTTTAATATTCTATTCATGAAAATATACTAGAAATAAAGCATTTTGAATTGGGATTTCCATTTCCTTCATTACAAAGCATCAGCTTGTGGCACGTCCGGGCAATGAAAGGATTACGTGACTGAATTCAGTGGCAACTATAAGCTCGCCAGCAACACATCCAAAGATCCAGGTCATGAAAATAAAAGCGATAAAGAAATACTTTTCAATGTTTTAGTTTACCTCAAATTCAGTCAAAGAAAAACAAAGAAAACAGTGAATACTTTAACCCTAACTTTTATATTTTTTATTCATACTCATTAATATAAATATTGCATATACCTCCGGGATCTTACCTGCTTTCTTACCTTTGCTATTATACGTACGGTTCATCTGTACATATATATGGACCACTATAGTGTTCTCCTGGAGGGAGTATTCCCCTCCCTCACAGAGCACAGGCGAGAAAACTGTCTGTTCACAAAGACGGAGTATAACTACAAGACAGTCAAGTGTAGTTACAAGATGTGCAGATGAAAAGAAGAAGAAAGAAATGAAATTCCTTGTGAATAACAATTATATAGAAGAGAGAGAGAGAGAGAGAGAGAGAGAGAGAGAGAGAGAGAGAGAGAGAGAGAGAGAGAGAGAGAGAGAGAGAGAGCGGGGGGGGGGGGGGAGAGAGAGGGGGGGGGGGGGGACAGTAACTGACGCTCAGGCAACTCATCTGAAAGAGTTTTCAGCTTCACACTACGGTGGTATTTTCTGTAATGTTCCCTACAATCCCATGTATATGTTTACATTTTACATTTCATAACTTACTCTTGAACTGTAACATGTAAACCTTTAAAAGGAATTCGTCATTTCCTCCAGTACCAAGAGGTGGGCGGGGCATTCCCTGGTGATGGGAGGAAGAGGGACGGTGTGGAAGGGTAGTAGGAGGGGAGTGGTAGTCTATCGTGGGTGGGGGATTAGAGGGAGTAGGCAAGGTTGAGTTGCTTCGCGACGAGCCAACCAAGCCAAGCTCCCTCAGTGCGCTACCAAACAGTGAGGCAGGTTGACGTCCCCGTGTAGTGTCTTCCCCACCTTGAGTTTAACTGACTGGAGGAGACGCAGCCGAACCCCAAAGTATCGACATGATGGCGGAAACTCACTCCAAGACACAGACGTCCACGACAACCATCACGACGACCGCAACTCCGACTTACGCCCCGCCGCAAAAATCAGGAATATCTCTCTGTCTACAGTATTTCAAAACTGGCCCAGGAATTGTCAAACTGGTGGAACTGGTGAGTAAATGTTTCGTCCTGCAATACGCATGCTGTGATGTCCTTGAGTATTATTCACGACGACCGTCCAGTCCCAAAACAAAAGGTACCCAGTGGGGATCTCAACGCGTCTCAACGTAAAAGGGAGACGCCTACCTGTGGCTGGACAGTCGGAGGTCACGGACAAAAAACCTGAACCATGATATCGGGATACTATTCGCTGGATTACCTATAGTTACATCAAGCATCCCACTGTGTTCACAGGTGAAACAAACAGTGGGAAAAGCAGTGTAGAAAAATAACCTATCTTTTATATTAAAGGAAAACAAAGAACCAGTTATATTTATCAAACATAATGAAAAGGAAGACTTCGTTATTCACTGGCTTATTCGGTGGCCAGGGCATCATCACACGCCCCTGTTATACCATTGCTCAACCCTTTGCCTCTTCCTCTCTCTCCTCGCTTGTGCACTTCATCACAGCCATTACTGTAGCTGTAGGAAGCCTCTGTGCTCTCTTGTTGCGTCTTGCGTTCCAGAGAGAGAGAGTGTGTGTGTGCGTGCTCAAGCTTTTATCTTCAACATTCTCAACACTTGGTATGTGCCATGCCATAGCTCCTAGACACTAGCTATGATCACCAGTGTAAAATTCTCATCCACTTTACGACATTAGTACCAAAAAGACCACGTGGAGACGCGGCACTAGAGAAGGAGATAGAGAGAGAGAGAGAGGGGGGGGGGATGGCAGCCGGCGGGGTAAAAGTTGGCCCCCGAGAGAGACACCGGCTTAGTTATTTTTGGCTGCGGCCTTTCCTCCTCTCCTGCTCTTCTCTCCTATTACTTCTCTATTGTTCGTTCAGATTTCCATGACATGTGGTCGGTCTTTACGGGAAGCGCGACATGTTATGGGTTGGTCAGGCACAGTTTCAGCGGCGACGTAATTCTCTTTGTAATGCCGCGTATGGGGGAAGAGATGCTCAGGGAAGAAAGATACATAAATAGACTAGGTTCACTTGTTAGTTGATCAGCTGGTGAGAGAGAGAGAGAGAGAGAGAGAGAGAGAGAGAGAGAGAGAGAGAGAGAGAGAGAGAGAGAGAGAGAGAAATATGTTAATACAATCGCGAAAGTCAAATTACGCTTGCCATCATAGGGGGCGTTCCAAGAAAGTAAAGGTTCGTGATGCAATAGTTAGCCCGCTGGTCTTGAAGATGTAACTTTTTACTCTCTGGTGTAGATTATTTAGTTAATCTGATCAACCTTCCAATACACAACACATGAGTAGAAAGTGTTCATGTTCATATTCCTATCCATTAACAAACTACAATATATTTTTTATAACTATGTGTATTCTCCTTCCATAAAAATTATTTACGGTTAGTTTAAGCAAGCAAAGAATGTTTTACTAACGTAATGAATTAAGTGCATGCCTCCCGTCCTTCTGCGGCCTCGCTGAACAAGACTTTCTTCTTCCTCTCCTATTCTGTCCAACTTTCTAATGCAAGAGTTAACCAGTACTCTCAATCCTTCTCTGGTAAACTCTGGAACTCCCTGCCTACTTCTGTATTTCCAACTTTCTACGACTTGACTCTATTTAAGAGGGAGGTTTCAAGACATTTGTTCCTGTCTTTCAGCTAATTCTTGAAGCCTTTCAGTGGACGGGCAATTAGTGGGCTTTTTTATTTTGTCATTTTTGTTGCCCTTGGCCGGCCGTCCCCTCTTACATAAAGAAGTCGCTACATTCTTCTTAATGTGACTTACTTATTATTTCTTTCCAACATCTCGATTCAAAATAATGGCAAGCTAATTGCTCAGTTACAGAAAAAATACAAGCTCTATTCCTCCCGCAGTACACGGCGAAGGCCATGTAATCTAGTCAGCGCCACCCCGTCCCTCCATATACTAATACTCGGCAAAGGCAGGAAAGCTGGGCCTTTCGTAACGACACGCCGTCCGCCCACCTCTGTTTCATAACATTTTTACGTCCTTCAGATTTGTCTTGTCACAGAGTGAGTGCCACCATCCCCGTGCTTGGGAAATGTGACACACATTACGCTATATCGCTCGAGTACACTCTTGGAACTTTTTTCCCCCCTCATACGATCTAAAGATACCAAGTTGCTGGTGCGTTAGGGTGCAGACAGGTGGCGCGTGGGAAATAATTGTTCTAATTCATAGTTGTGGCTCAAGACAATACAGGCACTCTCCAAGACCGGGGCTGATCGCTCTCACCTACTACTCCGTATATTTGTATTACAACACTACTAAATTGATTTCTTTAAGGTTCCTCGCCTTCCACATAATAGTTTCAAGACACAGACAGGCCAGCATCCCATAGTAGCGTTAAGATTAGGCAGCAGCGTCCACTGATGTGACAACAAAAGGTCTGCACATTTTAATTCTAAGATAGTGACTGCTTATGATTCGTTGTATTCACTTTTCGTAGAGTGCATCAGACGCAAGTACAATGTATCCGCCCCCTTCTTTTCATTCTATACAATATTTCATACTGCAGAAATCCAAGATGAAAAATTAATATTGCATGTTAAAAAATGTTCCTTACAATAAAATTTGGGTTGCAAGTCTAACACCAATCGACAAAAATATCATTGATGAACTTTAGGTAAAAAGGAAACGTTGGCAGCCTTGACTCTCTCTCTCTCTCTCTCTCTCTCTCTCTCTCTCTCTCTCTCTCTCTCTCTCTCTCTCTCTCTCTCTCTCTCTCTCTCTCTTGCCTTCCTACCCTCGCCCACTGCCTTAACTAGTGTGGCCAGAACCCTGCTCACGTTACTTTGCTCTCTCTCTCTCTCTCTCTCTCTCTCTCTCTCTCTCTCTCTCTCTCTCTCTCTCTCTCTCTCTCTCTCTCTCTCTCTCTCTCTCTCTCTCAGGGATGCGGAGTAGGATCATGTATTATTCTATTGAGCAAATTCAGTCGGAGTGTCCTCTTTAAATGAATGCTAAGTTAACGTAAATAGTACGAGATATGTATAGCTGAGTAGAAATTGGTGAAATAAAGGATGCGATGAAGAAGGAAAATTTGTATATTGTTCGAGGATGAGATTCGGTTGATGATTGATAGTGGTGTGATTTTATAGGGAGAGAATGAAGTTGTAAGTCAATGTTTAATCTGTTTCTACGTTTCCTCTTCACTTTTAGTTATAGTAAATGTAGAGTTAAATATTACACACACACACACACACACACACACACACACACATCTGACTAACATAACCAAATGTAAACAAAAAAGAATGAGGGAAGTTTCAAAAAGTCAAGCCCTGTGCAAAAATAAATACCTGTTTCTACCTAGTGTGTGCGTGTGTATGTGTGTGTGTGTGTGTGTGTGTGTGTGTGTGTGTGTGTGTGTATGTGTATACAAGAGAGCAAAACAATACATGCACTTTAAGATGCGTATGTGTTAGCCTGTTCGAAAAAAAATATATATACATGTGTTTAAAAATACGCTTATGTTATTCTGTCACTGAAAATACGCATGTGTTACGCTCTTGCCAAAAAAAAAGCAAATTCCCCGAAGTATTGATCGTCGGTGTGGTAACAACAAGGGTGGTGGGCTGAGGGCTCGGCGTGCCTGCTGGATGGGGCGGCGGCGGGCGTGTTTGCACTAGTGTATGTGGCAGTGATCACAAGTTGATTTAAACCCGCCGAGTTGTCTCCACTGTATCTACCGCTCTCCCTTCATCCCAAAGACCATATTGTGAAGCACGTCTTCCAGCACCTCGACTGCTTTCAAAAGACTCTACATGAAGGGACGCTGATTGCTAAGGGTGTTGTTACCGTTGTAGTGATAGATAACCAGGATTTCTTCGTGATTAACTGTTAAATGCTCTTGAACACGATTAATCACTGTCGCCATCATAAACAATCGTGGCGAGAGAACAAAGTGTTTCTGAATACTGGTGTAAGTCATCTGATCTACTGGCTTTCTCTCCACTGAAAGGTTTCCTAAGGCGATTGCCAGTAAATCAGAGGACTTAAGATTGAGGGGGAAAACATCTAAGTGCTTCAGAATAATCGACTTCTCACCATCACTGCACCTGCAAATACAGTAGCTTCTGTGTAACCGCCGCGCCGCAGGTAACAGCAAAGCACCACGTTAATTTCCCAGACCGCTTCTTCGCGTCCGAGGTGTTAAAGCCGCGCCAACGCCTACCGTAGCACGTGGGGATTAATTAGCACCTACACCTGAGAGCTGATTGTGAGTGGCGCCGCAACATGGATTATGCAGCATACATTTGTCTGGTTTAGCGCACCGCATACTGTGTCTCGTGGCACGATTTTCCTGCTGTGTCTCGTGGTGGAAGGCAATAACTGCATGCGCTGGTGACTACAAATATCATTCCTTGTATTTCTGAAGATCTCAAGTTGTAAAATTCGGAGGCTACTCGTTTTGTTCACCGCATATTGGTGCTCTGCATGAGACTGACGCTGAGAATTCCATGTGTGTGCGTGTGTGTGTGTGTGTGTGTGTGTGTGTGTGTGTGTGTGTGTGTGTGTGTGTGTGTTTCGTGGTGCAAAGTAATAAGTGCAGTGGTGACTACTTAATTCTGTTTCTTGTGTATAATTTCGCCCAGTTCTCGGAATTCAGACAATGGTTCAAGATATATGCAGGAAATGAATAGCTTGGTGAAGTCTTAGGGATGTTTATGCTTTGTGGTGGAAAACTGAAACATCGGTGGTAACTAGAAAGAAAAGAATAAAAAAAAAAAGATTACTGATGTTTCACCAGAACTCGAGAAAATAAAGGAGAATACAACGTAAATACTATTATGGAATGCATTGGTGGTTCGCATTTCCAGGGAAGTGAGGTAATGCATGCAAACACCGCCGTGTCTACCACTCTTGCTTCACTGGGTCCTGACAAGCACCAGAAAAAATGTAAAATGGAAAAAAAATGACAAGGAAAAAAACCCACGTTACCTTACATGAAAATAACAATGAAGCAAAACATAAAATTGAAAAAGAACCATTATTACCACCACCACCACGACCTCACGCTGCAAAAGCTCCTACGGGACATCATCACGCTCTTCCCGTCCGTGTTTCCATCGCAGCCAAGGCACGCACGGGGGCAGTTCCCGGGGCGAGGGGTGGGGAGCACTGAGACAGGTGGCTGGGGCCCTCATGACCACCTGTTGGCTAGAGGCAGGCCAGGCCGCTTGCACCAAATACCACTCCGCCTCCAGACTTTTCTTTCTTTCTTTACAAAACTGGAAGCAGGCCAAGAATTAAGTTAGGAGAGGATGATAATAAAAGTGAGGATAGAATGACCACACGTTCCGGGGCCTTTATGTGACACTTGTTACTTCGTTGGAGTGACTTTTTAGGCAGTTATCGAGGGTGAAAAAATATAATTAAGCCAATGAAAGGTTTAAACTATACTCTATTTTCTACATTTTTTTTTTACCGTCAGTGCAGGTTTTCATAGGAATTATTCCATGCCATTTTATTGAACGATAATTAATTTAGGGGCACTTTATAGCTTGAAATGCTTGATTATTGCCTTTTTTTCGGTGATGGCTTTACAAGTGATAAAATAAATTAGCACTATAACATATACAAAAGCTAAAGAAAAACCAAAGCAGTCAGTTAAAA
>CM035223.1:20052862-20065672 GCA_020233015.1 Callinectes sapidus | reverse complement strand
AGAGAGAGAGAGAGAGAGAGAGAGAGAGAGAGAGAGAGAGAGAGAGAGAGAGAGAGAGAGAATCCTAACCTGTTGCTGGTCCCGGAGTTACTCTAATCCTAAGTTTCTTTCGCGCTGCTCTTCCAATCCACTCCTTCTCCTCCTCGTCCTCCTCGTCCTCCTCCTCCTCCTCTTTCTTATTTCTCCATCTTTTTCCTCCTCTTTTTTCTTGTTTTCTTTTTTTTATTCTCTTCCTCCTTCTCTTCATGTGTGTGTGTGTGTGTGTGTGTGTGTGTGTGTGTGGTAGTAGTAGTAGTAGTAGTAGTAGTGGTGGTGGACGGAGATAAATAGACAGACATACAAGTAAACTAATTGACAGACAGACAGACGAACAAATAACTAAGCAGGTAAACAGAGGCAGACAAATAGACAGAGGCGAGTGGAAACACTATTTGCCAGACACGTAGACAGAGTGGACAAACACACACAAATCAAGAGGGACAGAGACAGCTGGAAAAGACAGGGAAGTAAAGACAGATAGATAAACAAAGACGAAGTTAGGCAGATGGTCAGGAGATAAATGGATAAAAGGGTAGATAAAGAAAGAAGAAGGAAATAAAAACATAATAGATAAACAGTTGACAAGTAGATAGAAAAAGAGGTAAAAAGAGACGATTAAATTAAGAACCACAAGGAAATAAAGACGTAAATAAATAAACAGCTAAGTAGATAGGAAAAAAGGTACACAGACACAAGTAGATTAAGAAAGGGCAAGGAAATAAAGACACAAATAGACAAACAGATAGACAGACGGCGAGGACCTCCCAGCAGCAAGGTGACGAAGGCTCACACTCACGGCCTGACAGGTAATTTCTTTAGGAAGTAGCCAAGAAGCTCGTCCACTCTCCTGCCTCCTGACTTTTTCCTTTCATCTCTCTCTCTCTCTCTCTCTCTCTCTCTCTCTCTCTCTCTCTCTCTCTCTCTCTCTCTCTCTCTCTCTCTCTCTCTCTCTCTCTCTCAAGATTTTACCTCTGGATTTTTTCATCGTATTTTTATTATGATATTCAAGTTGGCCTTCCTCCTCCTCCTCCTCCTCCTCCTCCTCCTCCTCCTCCTCCTCCTCCTCCTCCTCCTCCTCCTTTAATATAAGTGCATTAATTAATTACAAGTACATACAGGTACATGTTAATGAGGAGGTAGTTTGAGGAATAAAGGTTTTAAGGTAGAAGTGAACAAGAGAGTTCCTAATTAACGAACAACAAATTAATTAGGGAGACTTACTACAACTCCTGTTAACCTTGAAGCAAGAGAGGGAAGGGAAGGGAGGGAATGAATACCAGACACAGGTGAGGTGAACTAGACAAACTGATCAAACAGGTGAGTATTGAGCGACTCCAATTATATTAGTAACCTGTTGCGTCCCGCCCTAATTGATATAAATTTGTGGAACTTTCCGCTGGCGTGTGTGTGTGTGTGTGTGTGTGTGTGTGTGTTGTCTTTTTTTCTTTATCTGTATTTTTATTTTCATATGTTTTTGCTATATTGTTGTTATTCACTACTTCCTATTTTATGTGTTAGGGAATCTTCTACTACTATAAATCCAAAGCAGCAGCAGCAGTAGTAGTAGTAGTAGTAGTAGTAGTAGTAGTAGTAGTAGTAGTAGTAGTAGCACTAGCACCATCAGCAATAGTAGTAATAAGAAGAGGAGAAGAAGGAACAAGACGAACAGGACAAAAAAAAAAAGCAAAAAGAAAGATAACCAGGAAAAGAACAAGAAAAAAACTGAAAAAAAAATCTAAATACGTAAAAGTCGCTCCAATTTTTTTGACAGAAAAAGTAAAGCTTAAGAAAAATTCAATGTATTAAAAGGGACGCAGGACATTTGCATATTCATAGGAAGTAAGGAAGAAAATTTCAAGATGGGGAGGGCGAGGCAAAAATATATGAAGAGTGGGATGAAAAAATGTTACCTTCAAAATAAATAAGAGAGAGAGAGAGAGAGAGAGAGAGAGAGAGAGAGAGAGGATGTCAGTCAACAACATCATTATGTAAATTATGAGAAGTGGATGATAAAAAAATACATATTGTGCCTAAACAGACCCATTAATTACTAGTATGTCGTCAAAATATGTTAGGTGAGCGGTGATGAAACAGACTACCACCACCACCACCACCACCACCACCACCACCACCACCACCACCACCACCAGGCAGGTTGTGGTAGGTGTAGTGGGTGTAGACTTCCGACCCTTACCGAATAAACTATCTCCGTCCCTCCTTGATGACACCAAGTTTTGTAGAGCCTTTTTATATTGACATGACTTTGGGTGAGTAGTTTGACATGCAGGAGAGATGATGAGCAAGCGCCGTGACTGCCTTAAAAGCAGCCAATTATGTTTTCATCTTTTATTTTATTTTGTATTTCGTTCTGTTTTTTTCTCTTCCTTTTTCTCAGATATTTTTCCATTTATCTAATATTTAAGAGCTTCCCACTGATGCTGGCCACACTCAGTAAAACAGAATGAGTGGACAGTACAGCAAAGTTACCATGACAGTCAAGGTGTGTGTGTGTGTGTGTGTGTGTGTGTGTGTGTGTGTGTGTGTGTGTGTGCACATATAAATATTCCATGCAAATTCATGCATTTTCAGGACCTTATTGCACCTGTTCATTTTGTGAGAGTGCGTGCGAATGTGCGTGCGTGAGTGCGTTCTCGTCCTGGAGTAATTGGAACTTCCACCGCGTTAAACACGAGGACGCCAGGAAAATACACCGGAAGTAGTGTTTTTTATGCATATAATCTGCATAACAATTTGTGCGAGTGTGTGCGAGTGTATTCATCAGGAGCCAGGCGAAGGCGAGGCGAAAGAGAGCGGGGGTGGGAGATACTGAAGGCCTGGAGACGGTGGTGGAGCGAAGGTTGAGGAGGTGGAGACGCGTTCTTTAAGGTGTGGCGGAGGAACTTAGGAGAATACTGTTTATAAAAGGGGAAAATGGACAAGGGCAACAAAAACGATGAAAATAAAAAAGCCCACTAATTTGCTAGTCCCCTTGACACAGAAAGAAATACCTTGAAACCTCCCTCTTAAAGTCTGGTCATTGGAAGTTGGAAATATACTGTAGAAGCTGGTAGGTATGGAGTTCCAGAGACTTTAGACAAGACGAAGCACCACAAGATTGCAGAAAGTAGAGTTATGTAATAAAACAAAACAAGTAATTTCATACTGCAACCAATGATTTACCTATCAGTTTGAGATTTAACTCTTTCACTGCGACAATTAACAACACCAACAGCAATGTATGAGACCTTTATCAGCATCTGAGAGAAAGAAAGGCATAAAAAAGAGTATATTTTCCAATTTCTTCCCAGTTTTTTTGGGGGGGTAACTATAAAACAAGTAAACGTGTCTTAGAGAGCGATCAGTAATTAAGGAAAGACGAAGCAAATAACAGTAAAAGGGTTAAACAGACTGAGATAATCTGTAGTCCAGTAACACGCAGCTCACAGTACCAGGAGATGAGTGAGGCACAAAGGAACGACCAGGCGAGACTGTAAGAGAGTTGTGGTAGCGAGAAGGAAGAGGAAGAGGAAGTGAGAAGTGGGGAAGAAAAGTGGGAAAGGCGAGGCGGGGGCGGGGCGGGGCAGTGAGTGAGGCAGCTTGAAATGGGGCGGGGCTGTGCGAAGGAGTAAAGCAGCGTGAAGAGGGGGAGGCATGGGGCGTGGAGGGGCGTAGGGGTGCGGAAAGAGGGAGTGTGTGGGGTGAGGGTGGAAATAGATGGAATGCTAAAGAGGATTGGTCAAAAGTACATAATGTCAAGTTATAACATTAGATTAATACCATCGATAAATCCAAAAGCATGTAATTCCCTTTCTCAACTTCCCTTCATTGTTCCTAGAGGTTCCCACGGCTCTCTTCCCTTCCCTTCCCTTCCCTTCCCTTCCCTTCCTTTCACTTCTTTTCCTTTCTCTTCCCTTCCCTTCCCTTCTTTTTCCTTCTTTTTCCTTCTCTTTCCTTCTCTTTCCTTCCCTCCCTTTCCCTTGGTTTGGTTTTCCTTCACTTCCTTTTTTTTCTCCGCCCTTCCCTTCCCTTTCTTCTTTTTCCTTCCCTTCCCTTCCCTTTTCTTTCCTTTCTATTTTCTTCCCTTCCCTTCCCTCCTTTTCCCTTCCCTTCCCTTCTTTTCCCTTTTTTCCTTTCCCTGTCCTTCCCTTCCCTTCTGTTTCCTTCTTCCAGTAGCGCTAATGCACCGTTCATTCCTTCTCTCCTCCTTCCAGCTCAGTATAATCTTTTCTTCAATCTCGTACCCTCAGCTTCCCCTCCCCTACTCACCTACTTCCCTTTCTTCAGTAGCATCATCTTCCTATCACCTTCTACCGCCAGTCATGTTCCCCCTCAGCGCAGTCCCTCGTTAACCCATCCTGCCTTTACCTTCACCACAAGGGCTCTATTTCCCCCTTTCTTCTGCCTTTCCTTCCACAGAGCCGTGTCCTCAGTAGCCCCTTCTTCCCCTCTCTCGCTCCCTCCCTCCACCAGTTTCCTATTTTCTCTCAGTCCCCGAATTAATTAGTTTCCTCCTTGCCTAAATTTTTCCTGGTGCTGATATTGCCTTCCTCTAATCTTCGCTGAGACTATAACGGCGCCTCCTGCGGGACCAAGATGATACTGTAGTGAGGGATGCGAAGACAAGATCCTTTTATGTATTGTCTCCTTCGTTCCTTCCTTCCGCCATGTTCGTATTTAAGGACAATATTTGAGTGGAGAGTTCGCGGAAAGTGTGGCAGATATCGGGAAAATTCCATAGGTTTCTATAACCGACTCGAATATTTCTAGAAAAGGCGATACATTGACCAAGTTTATATTTCTTTTAATTTCATTTTTTATCTTCATTGTGTGTATGTGTGTGTGTGTGTGTGTGTGTGTGTGTGTGTGTGTGTGTGGGTGGGTGGATGGGTGGGTTGGCGGGTGGTTGGGTTGGTGGGTGTGTGTTTATTTATATATGTAATATTTATTCGCGTATGTTAATAAGTAAATAGATACACATGATGTATTTTGTTATATTTATTTATTTACTTGTTAATTAATTGATTTATTTACTTAGTGACTAACTAAATGAATGCCGTCTACTTTTACATGAAAATGTCATGCATCAATATGCGCATTGATTAATGAAAACATACATACTGTATATGCAAAATTGAAAATATACCATATGATGTGGCTTATTCATATATTTCTGACATTTTTCTCATTTGTAGGTCTAGTGATACTTGTGATTAAAGTTGCGTTCAAATTAATGTAATCACGTGGGACACCACTCACACGTTCATAAAAGACTGAAACACACACACACACACACACACACACACACACACACACACACACACACACACACACACACACACACACACTGCATAGTCATATTTAAAAAGTGATGGAAACATTTAAATACTAATCCCGTCTGTGTGTGTGTGTGTGTGTGTGTGTGTGTAATGTCCCTTATTTATCAGGTGTTATTATCTCATTTTCTCTTTGATCTATTTCATTTTAAAATAAACCAATAGTGAAAACAACCATCATCATCATCACCATCATCATCATCATCATCATCATCATCATTATCATCATCGTAGCATTCTTGTTATGACCTTTCATCATTTCCTTTATGCTACTGTTGATGTTATTGTTGTTGTTGGTGGTGGAGGTGGTGGTAGCGGTGATGGTGGTAAAGGATTTAATGTTGGTGATGAAAGCAATATATTGGTGATAATCAAATTCATGTCATGTGTCTGCCCTTCACTTTTATTTCCTACATATATTTCGTTATTCCCTCAATCACTTCCGCAGTGGTACAGTGGAACAACGTGCGCTCTGGGGCCGAGGGACTTCCAAGGGCATGGGTTTGAATCCTGCCCACGGTCCACGGGGTATTGGGCATCCACTCGGGGTAACGGTTCCCAAATGGGTGGGCTTTCAGAGAGGAGGTCTCCATTAGGTGGTCTCCTTTAGCCCATAAATTCCCGTAAAAAAAAGTAAAAAAAAGCCCATATTGTATGAAAAAAAAAAATAGCTTACCTTCGTCATCAGCGCGGAGGTCTATCACCGCGGGAATAAATTGAAGTAAATTATCAAAAACCAAAATATTTTTCCACCGCGCTTCATTTTTTTTCTCTACTTGAATCTAATTAATTAACACCGGTGATTCTGTAGCAATGAATGAACAGCTCTCGATAATGTAAAAATATTGTAGAAATCGTGTTATTCCGTCTCTATAACCGTACAAAACACCTTAAAAACCTCGTGTCGATTCAAATAAAGCCTTGTGAAATAGTGGAGGTAAAGGACAGAAGTGTTTAAGGATACAAGCCTAATACTTTTAACCCTGAAACTATGACCTTACTCTTCATCACCCTTGACCATGAAGCCCCTGAACCTGGAATCCTAAACCCTTATCCTGCTGGAACCTTGGATTCTTTCTTTCTGGAACTCGTCACTCTGGAAACTGGAATCCCTGAATCGTGTAACCCTTACCCTTAGCCACGAGCCCCTGGGATTCTCAACCCTTTTCCCTCAGAGTTTGTATGCAAATTTCATCCACGAAAATTGCTCCATGAAAACCTCGTCTAAAGTAATTCTCCTCATGACAAATGCCTCAAATCAAACCTAACCTGGATTATCACAAGGAAAAATAGTGGAAAAATACTGTGTTGGGGGGTGGAATGTTCCCGGGGAGAAATTTACCTTCACTCGCTACACCTTGACCGTGAAATTCTTGGCTGTGAGTCTCCTTGGCACTGGAACCCTTGGCACGTTCTCATCAGCACGCGAACATTGAAATACTGAATGGGACCAACGCGACACGGAATGCCAGAATGCCGCCGGCGTAACTGCATGCTGGGACCGTATTCTCAGGCGTCTCAGCATCCCATATCGACAGTCTCCCTGCTCTGGTGTAGGTGAATGTGGCTGGCTAGAATGCTTTTATGGTGTTGTTGATAGTTTAACAAGGTATATGAATGATTTTTTTTTTATGTAAGAAGGTAATCCAGCCAAGGCCAAAAATATAAAGTGTTAGATAAAAGGGCTCACTGAGATACAGGTCCATAAGAAAGTTTTATAGAGGGTTAAAGCTGTTTTTTTTTTCTTTATTTATTTTTTGTTAGTGAAAGAATGAAAAAAACCATGAAATGTAGATTCATGATTTCTTTGCCTCTTGGATATTATACTTTTTTCGTATCTTTTCATTTCCTCTTCTTATTTCTGGTAATTTTTTGTTACTTTCAGTTCTTCCACATGTGCTTTTATTACAACTAACTTTTCCATATTTTTTTCCCTCTTCCTATTCAGACTTTTTCCTTTCCCAACTCCTCCCGCGACCTGCCTCACTCCATCCCAAACCACTTTCCTCCACCCACGTCTTTCTTCATCCCTCCTTTTTTTCCCTCTCCCTCCTCTCCTCTCCTCTCTCCTCTCTCTCATCCACAGTGCATCACACTCCCAACTTCCATCCCATCCTAACCTTTCACTTTTCTCTCAGCGTTTTTTTCTTCTTTTTAATGCTCCTCTTTCAGCTTCCTCTCTTCCCTCATTGAACTACGCTTCACCTGTTTTTCATTCCCTCCACCTGCTCCAGTCTCTTCCATCCTTGCTCTCATGCTCCGACTCTCCCTTCCATTCCTCGCCCTGCTTCCCATTTTCCTTCTCTTTTCCTGGATTAACTAAGGTGGCATGAGTGTCCAGAGTTCGTCTTTTGTCTGGTGGGAGAAAGTATGTTCGGTTTGAATGGAAGGTTTTAATGGCTGGGGTTTTTTTTATGAAATGTGGGCTTTTTAAGGGAATTTATGGGCTGAAAGAGATCACCTTTGCCCGCTTAAATAATAAAAAAACACATATACATACACACACACTCACACTGACTCCTCTCCCCCTCCCACTACCACACCACTACATCTTCTTAAGCGCCCCATAATCTGCCGTACATCCTCGCATCAAGACTGAGCCGCCAAGGAATGAAAACACACGACCTCAAGGCGCTGTGTTATTGTTTCCTCGCGACGCCTCGATTGGAGATGCGATGGTGAATGAATATAGTGGAAGTGGAGATATGTGGGTGGGGGGGGGTGATAGACTCTCGCTTCTTCCCTTATTTGTTTACCTATAATCCCTATTTCCACTGTCTTTCTCTCTCTCTCTTCCTCTCCTCCAATAGTATCTTGTCTCTTTTCGTTCCTGTGTCTATCTTTGCTTTTATATCTCCCTCTCTTTCTCTCTCTCTCCTCTACTGATCTCTTGTCTCTTTTCGTTCCTCTGCCTACCTTTCCTTCTCTATCTCCCTCTCGCTCTCCCTCTCTCTCTCTCTCCCTCGGTCGCCTCTAGTGTCCAGTGATCGCGCGGGCCACTGTTTGCTCTTGGTCATAAATTTGCAGGTGGCCTTTGTGAGCTGCGCCAAGGCTTCCCCGGAGGCTTATCCAGCGAGGCGGCAGAAGGCAGGCAGTGGCGCTCTTTGGAGGCAGTGAGAAGAAAAGCAGTCACTGTGTTTTTTTTTGGTGGGGGGGAGAGGGGGTTGTGTGTGTGCATGATTTGTTAGTCTTGGCGCTTACGGTACGATGAAGGGAGAGGGAAAGGAAAACAGGGATATTTTTTTTTAACCTTCTACGCATTTTGGGGGTGTATCGTGTTCTTGTTTTTATTTTCTTCGGTGTGTGTGTGTGTGTGTGTGTGTGTGTGTGTGTGTGTGTGTGTGTGTGTGTGTGTGTGTGTGTGTGTGTGAATGAGGATGTCCGTGCACGAATCTGAAACAATAGGATACTTTTCTTCCTCTACTAACCTCTTCCTCCTCCTCCTCCTCCTCCTTCTTCTCCTTCTCCTCCTCCTCCTTCTTCTCCTACTTATTGTATTTTTTTTAATCCTCGTAAACTTTTTTCCTCCTTTCCCTCCTGCGCAGTATAAAATATCGAGCTTTTCTAGGGGTCGGGGGCGTGTCGTCAGTGTTAGTCTTACAGCCGATGTCCCTACAAATATCTGAACATTTTATTGACTCCAGGATAATGTGTCTCGTCTGTCTCGCTATATTGAGAAGCTTGAACGTTTTCTTTTTTTTTTTTTTCCATCTTGCGATATTCATTGTTTGTTGTGAATTGTTTGGGATGAATGTATTTGTTATTTTTTTAATTTGTCTCCTTTTCTTTCCCTTGTTTTTTTCTTATTTCTCATTAATATATTTTTTCTGTTGTTTTCTCTACGTTCACTTCTCTGTACGTTCGTTTACACACACACACACACACACACACACACACACACACACACACACACACACACACACACACACACACACACACACACACACACACACACATGTTCCCTCTATTCTCCTTTCACGGCCACCTTGCTCAGGCTTTGGGGACTCGAGGCAGCAAGGGAAGCCTGAAGAATGCGAAGGGTTCAGGAGCGTCTGGTGTGGAGAAAATGTATGCAGCCCCTAAGGTCATTCTTAAAACGGTCGTGATTTTTCAAGCTTCACTGCATGCGATTTAGTTAAGAATGCCATGTTGTGTGTGGTGGGGAGGGGGGAGGTGAGGGGTTGTGTTGTGGACTTCAGACATTTATCATAGTTCTTGAGACATTTCAGTAATTTATGGCTCTTATTTCCTTTCCTTGTAGCTGTAACAATGCCTAAAGTTCCCTTTAAATCATAAGTTTAATTATTGTGCTCTTAAACTCTACCATTTATTTGTATACCATTTATTGTATACCATTATAAATGAAACCAATAAGAAAAAATCCCTGTCGTAGATGTTTTACTTTATTATACATATAAGGCAAACATTATGTCGTTATCTCGTGGTTGGTTTGTATTAATTCACTGGAAGACTCCTCTATCAAGTTGGTACTGTATAAATTCTGCCTCCCCATACCTTTATATTGCAGAAATCATATGAAAATAATAATTTAAGAAATCACATGGCGCATATCAGTTGTGTTTCATTCACTTAGGGTATTTTTGTTCCCAGACATCAATATATACATTTTTTTTAACGCAAATTCCTCTTCTTCCTGTTATTCACTACATTACTAAGACTCAAAATGTAGGTCATGCAAGAACCATAACTCAAAGGACACGAGCAAGAAAGGTGTCTCCAGTCCATCATTGCGAGCAGCAGGACCAGCTCACAGGCGGGCGTGGTCATACCCCGTAAGCAGCATAACTACCAGAAAGGGTTTGGGTAAAAAAAAAAAAAAAAAAAAGGCGTGCAGGACAAGGAAGAGGAAGTAGTAGCACCAGGAGCGCTGGGAGGGAGGAGAGGGAGGGGATGCGTACGCCTGCGTGAGAGGGAAGGAGGAGGAGGAGGAGGAGGCACAGCCGGGCATCAACAGGTAGTAACCGCCGAGACTCGCGGCGCGGGACGGCAAAGAAAATGATGAAGCGGGATGGAAAGCGCCAGAAAGATACAGAAGATACACCAGATGACACGAAGTGATGACCGGCAAGGCGGCGGCCCTTGCAGCGTGTGAGCTGAGAGACAGACATGACTCAAGTTTGCGTCAAATACTTTCATGTGGTACCTTTGGTGGGAAGGAAAAGAAGAGAAAGCACAGACAACAAGTAGTGGGGATGTCTTACCCTTCTCATGACCCGCAGAGAGAAAGATGACGTCTTCATTTTGCCGGATATGCTGGCAGGTGATGCGGTAGGCGGACTGGCGAAGAAGTTGGGCGGAGCCCACGGCTGTGGGAGGCGTGTGCAGGGCGCGGGCCAGCACGCACTAAGCTAAGAGCAGAGGGATGCACTAGGTCTTGCTAAATTTTAAAAGGTCATCGCACCATGCTGGGTTCAGTAGAAACACTAAGTTTTGCTTTAGCACTAACTACAAAAATACATAAGTTTTTATAATGTTTCGCTACACTATGTCTTTTATGGTCTAATCTGAGTAAAAGTTCTTCAGCTCTTTGTAAAAAAAGTTCTAAGAGTAATATCTCTTTTCTCTTTCAAAAAATGGGTTGCGGGGTTAACACCGAATGTACACAGATGGACTTGTGTGGAGGGAGGGAGTAGCAGCAGCAGCAGCTGTGGTGGTGGTGGTGGAGGAGGAGGTGGTGGTGTGGTAGTAGCGGGACTGGAGCTGGCCGCCCCGCGCACAGCTCGGCGCACGACACACTCCTCTCCCACCTGACGTGTCTCACACTTCGATAATAACCGGAGCCGCGCCTGCCGCCCCTCCACCTGCTCTAAGGGAGCCCTGGATGCAGTGCCGGCGGCTGTGTGTGAGAGAGGGAGAGCGTGAGTGAGAGTGAGTGAGCGGGAGGAGCGCTGACAGGGTGGCTGGGACGCGCTGCTGACTGGCTGCTGGCCGTTCTGGAGCCGCGAGCCTGAGTCTGGGTGGTAGGGAGAGTGTGGCTGCCGTCCGCGCGATGCTTACCACTGGCGGCCCCACCCACACCACCTCCTGCCGCCCCTGCTGCCCCGACACCACCCCTGCCACACCTCTTTGCCACCTCAGGAACTCAGTGCACCCTCTGACACCACACCAGCACACGGGCGCTCACGGCACACCCAACACGCCTGTCACGCCTCACACCCCTGCACCAGATCACACCACCAGCCACACCCTAAGGCCTGCCACCCACCGAGGGCCACAGCTTCATCTCACCCCATGCCATCACCTTCCATGCATCCTTCACGCACTCCGCCTCCCCTCACTCGCTTTAACACTGCCCTGGTCATCCGTCAGATAGGTAAAATAGTTATTGCGAAGTACGACTCTCTCTCTCTCTCTCTCTCTCTCTCTCTCTCTCTCTCTCTCTCTCTCTCTCTCTCTCTCTCTCTCTCTCTCTCTCTCTCTCTCTCTCTCATCAGTCCGGTATGTTCCAGTGGGGGAAAATAACCACTGATGACAAGTAGGACAGGACACAAACTTTCTATCACTGGTTTCAACATAATCCACAATCTGACCTGCGCCGCCCCAGCTCCCCCACCCTCTTCCCCCCTCCCCCCCATCCCCCACTAATTTCGGCAGGTTAAGGTGGATTTTAAGACTAGAAATTCGTCTGAGAGAAAGGTATAGAGTTAAGATTACATGTTAATACTGGGCCAGGAACTAACAAACATAAGTCGACGTGTTTTGTTTGTCCTTTTTTTCTCCCTCTTTTTTTTTTCTTCATTCGACGTAAGGAAATTATTTTGCTAAAGTAAATAATAAATTAAAAAAAACTGTCTTTTCGGGAAGTCATGTACGTTTGTTTAGCTTTTTGTGTCGTTAATACTGTTGCTGGTTGCTTTAACGAGGCAATTAACGCAAATTTGGATAAAAAATGGAAGTTATTCGACTGCTGATTAATACGTTAGCGATTTTGTTTCATTATTGCTTTGTTATTACATTACACACACTTGATGACTCCCATTTGCCCAGTGTGGATTCCAAACGATTACTAATTCCCACATTAACCTTTTCAATATTGGGACACATTTTTACCATGAGTTTTTGGTGTGATTAGGCGGTTTTATTGATATTAGGAAGGGTCTATGGAGGTCAGAAGATTAGTGGACAGAGTCTGCACTATTCTGACCCTCCCAAACGAGTTTCTGAAGCTGTTTAAAATCGATAAATAACAAGTAGAATTAGCTGAGTTTTTGGCAAGTTGAAGAACAGATTTGAGCCTTCTCCTGTACTGTCCTGTCTCTTCCCTGTAGATAGTTAGCAGTAGTAACCAAGCAGCTGCTTGGCTTTCCTTTGTATTCCTCCTTCTCCTCCTCCTCCTCCTCCTCCTCCTCCTCCTCCTCCTCCTCCTCCTCCTCCTCCTCCTCCTCCTCCTCTTCCTCCTCCTCCTCCTCCTCCTGAT
>CM035223.1:19902702-19925659 GCA_020233015.1 Callinectes sapidus | reverse complement strand
AAACTTTAGATAAGCAGGAGATTAAAGCAATAGGGCGGTAGTTTGAAGGATTAGAACGGTCACCCTTTTTAGTAACAGGCTGAATGTAGGCAAACTTCCAGCAAGAAGGAAAGGTAGATGTAGATAGACCGAGTTGAAAGAGTTTGACTAGGCAAGGTGCAAGCACGGAGGCACAGTTTCGGAGAACAATAGGAGGGACCCCATCAGGGCCATAAGCCTTCCGAGGGTTTAGGCCAGCAAGGGCATGGGAAACATCATTATGAAAGATTTCAATAGGTAGCATGAAGTAGTCAGAGGGGGGAGGAGAAGGAGGAACAAGCCCGGAATCGTCCAAGGTAGAGTTATTACCAAAGGTTTGAGCGGAGTTCAGCTTTAGAGATAGATGAGATGGCATTGGTGCCATCAGGTTGAGCTAAAGGAGGGAAAGATGAAGAAGTAAAGTTGTTGGAGATGTTTTTGGCTAGATGCCAGAAGTCTCGAGGTGAGTTATATCTAGAAAGATTTTGACACTTTCTATGAATGAAGGAGTTTTTGGCAAGTTGAAGAACAGACTTGGCACGATTTCGGGCAGAAATATGAAGCGCGTGAGACTCAGGTGATGGAAGGCTCAAGTACCTTTTGTGGGCCACCTCTCTATCATGGATAGCACGAGAGCAAGCTGTGTTAAACCAGGGTTTGGAAGGTTTAGGTCGAGAAACAGAGTGAGGAATGTACGCCTCCATGCCAGACACTATCACCTCTGTTATGCGCTCAGCACACAGAGACGGGTCTCTGTCACGTAAGCAGTAATCATTCCAAGGAAAATCAGCATAATACCTCCTCAGGTCTGCCCAACTAGCAGAGGCAAAATGCCAAAGGCACCTCCGCTTTGGAGGATCCCGTGGAGGAATTGGAGAGGTAGGACAAGATACAGTTATAGGCAAGTTCACCAGGATGGTCAGTGAAAGGAGAGGAAAGCCAAAGCTGGTGGTGAACATTGAAGTCTCCAAGAATGGAAATCTCCGCAAAAGGAAAGAGAGTCAGAATGTGCTCCACTTTAGAAGTTAGGTAGTCAAAGTATTTTCTATAGCCAGAGGAGTTAGGTGAGAGATATACAGCACTGAAAAATTTAGTTAGAGAGTGACTCTGAAGTCGACGCCATATGGTGGAAAACTCAGAAGATTCAAGAGCGTGGGCACGAGAGCAAGTTAAGTCGTTGCGGACATAGACGCAACATCCAGCTTTGGAACGAAAATGAGGATAGAGAAAGTAGGAGGGAACAGAAAAGGGGTTACTGTCAGTTGCCTCAGACACCTGCGTTTCAGTGAGAAAAAGAAAATGAGGTTTAGTGGAGGAGAGGTGGTGCTCTACAGATTGAAAATTAGATCGAAGACCGCGAATGTTGCAGAAATAGTGAATGTGAAAAGAAGTAGTGATGTAGTGGAGGGACAAGCTGTAAAGGCACGATGTTTGGCCTGAAGAGCCGCTGCACACTTCCCACACCACCACCACCACTACCAGGGCACTCAAAAGGAGCAGTAACGGGAGGAAGTGACAATGGGAGGGGGTGGTGGCACTGATGGGAAAGAAATAACCACAGGTTGATATAGTGGTGAGGAGTGGATCCAGTGCAGGAAATGTTTCCGTGGCCAAACAGGACACACCGAGTGCAATGCATAACTGGCAGAGTGTGGGGCCGTACATGGTACACCGTGGTGTTCCCTAGGGCCACCCTCCCAGGATAGGCCCACAGAACTTCACGTGCATGGCTAGGTTAGTGACCGTCTGTCTCTGTCATAGTCTGGGAGGGGTAAAGCGTTGACTAGTTTGGTAGAGGAGTCATCTAGAACAGTCACCTCAAGTCAAAATGTCATTTTTGGTCAGTTTGGGGGAAACAGGGTAGATCAAGGATTCTAAGATATAATAATATCCTTGGGGTAGATCCTACCCACGTTGTATGTAGACTGACGTTGTATGTATGTACACTGGTCTCTCAAATTTGGACAAAACTAATTTTTCCTGACAGATTTCTGTCTGTTTTTAAATTAATATACTTGTTATTTTCCTACAAATATATATTTTTGTTCCGGCCCCAGACCGCCCCCAACACTGTCAGAAACTAATGATTTGCAACAAGAAACAAATTCAAATTCAATTAATTCAGACTGAAATGTACCGCGGGGGATAAATAGTTTCATCCTCACCAATGAGAATGCATCCCAGTCTGACCTAACCATTACAAATACAATCATACCTCTACATACGAGTGCTTCAGGATACGAAAATTCCAAGATACGGGCTGGGAAACGAGCCTAATCGTTGCCCAGGATATGAGGAAATATTCACCATAGGAGCTGCAAGCATTTAGTTACGCCAAGCCACCACTAGTTAGCAGTGAATGAAAAAAGAAAAAGAAAATTAAATACAAAAAATATATATAAAACAGAGAAGATAAAAAAAAAACTAGTGTTAAGTTGTTTTTAAGTCTCTATTAATTTTATCATGTTTATGTAAATTTAATTCTCGTCAACTGATTTCACTCCTCCCCTCCTCCGCCACCATCTTATGCCTCCGCTGTGCGAGTTAACCTATGTAGACTTTTTTATCACTTGATGTTTACCTTATCTGTTTATTTATTTACATTATCTGTATTTATAATGCTTATTTTAATAACAAATACCATTTATCACTGTTTTCCTTTTTAATGTTGACTTTCTTTCAGTGTACATCGGTATTACTAAACTTTAATTTGCATGTTTTTCTTGTTGGAACGCATTATTCAGTTTTACATGTATTTACATAGGAAATCTTGTTCCACCATATGAGCTATTTCAGGATACGAGCTCAGTTGCTCGTATGGAGAGGTATGACTGTATAATGAGGTTCAAAATACTCAGTGTGGAAAGCTCCAACAGAAGAGAAGGCTAGGAGAATCCACCCTGAGACTGGTGTGGTTGTAAAAAAAATACTAAACTGTGTATTGTAGCCCGGCCCCCTCCAGTGACTGGCAAGGTTGCCTCTATGTACTTCTTTGAGAATATCACCCTCCCCCCCTCACACACACACACACTGTTCTACAGCTCACCCTACTGCTGGCCCGCTGGGGGCTGGAAGGTTGACGCAGCTGCTTCTGTCAAGGTGTAGCATTAGCTTGGGAGGGGCCAGAACACACACCTCTGCCAAGGGGGGTGGGGGTGGGAGTGGGGGGGTGCCGCTACACTGGCCTAGGAGCGGTAGGTAGCACATGCAGGAGAGCAGCTGGGATCTGTGGGTCTGTTACCTCGCTTCCCCTCGCTAGCCGCGAATCTTCGCCGAGAAGCATCCCTATGTCTGATGCCGACCCTTCCCATGCTGTCCTGCAGGGCCTGCCGCTGTTGGCAAGAGTGTATGTACCTGTCGGTGGCCGTGGAGGCTGTGTGTGGACAGGGGCCAATGTAACAATATGTTCACTTTGCTGTTGGTGGGCCAGCAGGTCTGCTGCTGTTCCATAATACCACACCATCACACTTTCATATTTGAGGCGCCTAGAGCCAGAGTGACGGAAGCGACACTGGCCGAAATTTATATTTTTATCCCATTGTCTTCCCCCACCTTCCTACTGTGGCGGGAAGCAGATTAGAAGTCATAATGTACACCGCAATAAGGTAAAAAATCCACCCAAATGAAGTTATCTGTAGACCCTTCGTGTCCCTCTCGAAGCGAAGAGGATGAGCGGCTGGGGCCAGAGTCGTAACTCCCGCCGAGCAGCCAGCGAGCCAATGAACGCACGCCATGCGCGTCACGTGACATGACTGACAGACGCGCGCTTCACTCACACCTACCTACCCACAGACACTTGGCCACCCTCCGCCAGCTCGCCACAACTGCATGACACTTTGCCTTTCTTGTACACTAATACCCATGATTTTGCCATTATGGCAGAAAACAACATGCCCCCTAATGAGCCAGAACCCTCTAGGGCAAGGAAAAGGATGCGTAATCCTGCTGAGTGGAAGAAAAACTTAGGTAAAAGACGAAGGAATATGGGAGAGGCATACATGAGCAGGTTTACAGGCCGTCAAGTAGTACAGGCGCGGTACTCACCTGCCGGATAATTTTCTTATTCTTTCCTGTTCTGTTATCCTAATGGACTATTTTCAGTTTGTTAGATGTTTGTTTCCATTTTCTGGCATTAAAAGGATTGCTATTTTTCTACCGTTGATCATTCTCTCCTTACTAGGTGTTTAGATTAAGAAGTACGTGCACAAGTGTCGCTTACGTTTTTGCATATTAGAATTAATACATCACTCAAGAAAGGCTTCATTGGTGGTGAATCCAATAACCTACATAATGTTGAAACACCTACACATAAGAACAATAACAAACAATGCATGCATGCTTGATTCTCAAAATATTTGGGTTTTTTTTTATTTTTTCCCACAAATAAACCGATAAAAAAGCAATCATCCTTTCAGAATGCTTTTAAATCACTGAATGCCCAGATACAGGCTATAAAGTATATTAAATGACGAACATTTTGAAGCCAAGCCTTACTTCCTATCTCAATTAATTGAGGAGATATTGCATTCCGAATGTTGCAAAACTTTGATCGCTTTTTTCTCCGTTTTCTAGTTTCGGCGCTTACGTTACTCTGGCTCTAGGCGCCTCATTTAGTCACGAGAATTTCTAAATGTTTCTGACAAGCATTGTGATGATAAGAATAAGTTTTTGTTTACTGACATTCATTTAATTTATTCAATTTACCAATTGTCAAAAATGTAGACTCTAGAAATGATGAATGATACAAGGAACAGAAGCAGAATATTAGACACAATAATTACACTAGAGTCCTTCCTCAACATTTTCCAATTCTGTACCAATGGCTACAACATATTCATTGGAAAGCATTGCTAAGAAACTTGTTAACCTCATTTATGAACGAATCATTCAAGGATCTGTAATCCATTCCCAAACAATGATACATTGGGTTTTAAAGCATCAAAACTACTTGGATAAATGTTTTAAAGCCACTACATGTGTCAAGTAGAAAATAGATGAAATATTTGTTTGTATATCCACTGAACATTAGCCACAAACTTTCAGAACAGAATGATTTGTGAGTCAGCATACAATCTGTGTAGATTAGTATCCTTGATGTTCAAAGCCACACCACAACCATCCATCCATCCATCCATCAAGTGATGGTTGAACACTATGTTATGTACAATGTTGCACCAACAATGTTGAAAGTGTTAATCAATGATTGCTCTTATTACCTACAACTCAAAGGACAACATTCCTATCACCACCAAAAATAACAATTAAAAGAAAATGTGTTGCCAGACAAACAAGACTGCATAGTAAATACAGATCCAGAGTAAGATACTGTATAATATATAACAAACCAAATTGCATCTTCAAAAATCAAAAGGAAATATAGACAGTAAAAAATTAATGTTTCACCATGCATATATGCTGCCAAATTATTGAAAGGGCCAACCACCTGTGGACTCTTTTGAAAACTGGTGTCCCCAAAAAGGGACAAAGTTATCCTTGGACTCAAAGATGACCTATTTATCAGCTCTTTCATTATATTTCCAAAGCTCTTATTGCTACAGGTTTCTCTCAAAAAATTTTTGCTCTGGCCTTAAGTTGAATGATACAATGGTGGGTGCATAAGATTTGTTTCAATGTGGGCTACACCCATTCAGTGTTCAAACTGCTGAAGAGGAAAACATCATCAATGAAACCACAGGATAAGGTGTGTGTGTGTGTGTAGTATTGTTATTTTTGTTGCAATATCTTTCAAATATATACTGCATTACAATACAATTACTGATAAAATGGATGGGTTTGAAGATCCATCTCAATATCACTCTAACAATTCTAATAAGCCAACACAGTTTGCTATGGTATTTGTGTTAAAGGGGTTGTGCTGTAAATGAAAGCAGGCATTAGAGTATTATTTCCTTGTCCATCAATCAATCAGTACTACAGTACTACTTACTTTGAACAGATTGTGTACAAAATGTCATAGAAAGTCACTTGTCACCAAAGTCTGTTGTCAGTAACCAGGATCCTTTCAACATGAGCACTTTAAGAACATTAGATATAACACTTCATAAATCCTACTTCCAAATTAATCAGCATAAAATATATGTTTTTTATACATGCCATCTGATGAAAAATATTAGAAATACATTGAGTAAATATGACATCAAAATTAACTCAGACATTATCAAGTGGAAATATATAAGTATTGAACAATTTTGCAAGACAGGTAAGGAAATGTGCATAAAGCTTGCTCCTAAGTTAACATTTATTTCAGTGAATTTGAGAAAATGCATGTGAAGTTAGTCACACAAGTTTTTAGTGCAACTGTTGCATCTGCCTTGTGTAGCCAGTACCCACTGTGTACCTGGGGCTGTACCACCAGAGGCAGCTGCTACACCAGTGTTGCATCTGCCTTGTGTAGCCAGTACCCACTGTGTACCTGGGGCTGTACCACCAGAGGCAGCTGCTACACCAGTGTTGCATTGAAAACATTGATGATGAGTTGTTTGACATATTCAGTAGCGTTCATTTGCACCATTTTAGGAGCCAAGAGTGTGCCATTAGTGACAATAATGATTCTTATACACTATGAAAGTCTGGCTAAACTCTTGGAAAGTCATTACTAACCATGAATATTTTCCCTGTATTGATGATTGGCCATTAAATTCTCTAAAATGGCTTTGGCACAATGTTAAAGACAATCATGAATTGAAATTTTTACTAACAAATAGAATTAATCAAGATTGCTTAGAATTATTTTGCAGTCCATAGAAATAGAGGAAGAAGTAATGATTCTCCAATAACACAATTCATTGGTGGAATGAAAAATGTTGTTTTCAATAATTGACCAGCAACCTCTCAATTCCAGCTGTGCTAATGATTCCACTGAAGTTCTTGACTTTCTAAGTTTCCTTTCCTGAACAACAGTTAAGCGCTGATGATGAAGGAAATGAAACTAACTACCTTATCCAATAATCTTCACGATTTTGACTCTTTAAAGGAGACCAGATTCAAGGGAAATTGGAGTCCCATCCATAATTAAAGAAGATGACACTCTGAGCCATGTGAATACTGGATTGGCACCAAACAGTCCAACAAACCCTGCTAAAGCAGAGTTGGATAGCCAACATGAAAGTTGTAGTCTTCATAAATAGGTACATCACATCACATAATTTACCTAATCCATACAACTGATGCTTTGAATATCAAGCTCAGAGATCTTCCTCTGATAATTTCATTCAACATTTTGCTGAGATCAAACCAGCTTGTGTGATATGCAGTCATTTATTGAATCATTATGATGAACTTGATGATGGATTGCAACACATCCCAAATTATATTAGTGCAGAGACTCAGTGCCATCAAAAAGTAGGTACATGCAAATACCATAACATACATTGCAGGTTATGTTTGCCATAAACTTCTCAAAAACATAAACATAAATGTTCAACATGTCAAAAGATAATAACAAATTAAACAAAGAAATATATATATATATATATATATATATATATATATATATATATATATATATATATATATATATATATATATATATATATATATATATATTGGAAGCTTGATACTTGAACTTAATTCATTCCAGATGGCTGTTCAAGTACTAAAAAGTTTGACTATTGATACCTATAAATCAGGCAATTTGTTTTAACCTTTTTTTGTCAATAATTTTTGCATTTCTTCCACTGCTGCAGATCGCTTAAGTTTTTTTTTCACATCCATCATCACATCATCTATATATATATTGGAAGCTTGATACTTGAACTTAATTCATTCCAGATGGCTGTTCAAGTACTAAAAAGTTTGACTATTGATACCTATAAATCAGGCAATTTGTTTTAACCTTTTTTTGTCAATAATTTTTGCATTTCTTCCACTGCTGCAGATCGCTTAAGTTTTTTTTTCACATCCATCATCACATCATCTACCTTAATGGCTGCCTTGTTCTTCCATATGGTGGTTACTGTAGATTTTGCCATACAATACTGTCTTGTATATACATTTATATTCACAAATGAACATTTTCTACCAACAGCTTACAAGCTTTACTTCCAAGGCAGCATGGTTTTGTTATGCTAAAAGTAAAGTTTTGCATGGAATACTGAAAATACAGCAGAAAATGAGAGGGCAGTTTGTCCGCCGCTGATTCCGAGAGCAATGGTCACAAGAAGAAGAAGAAGCAGTGGCCGTGATTTTTGGCAATTGCCAGCGAAAATTTCCATCCTTATCTTCTGCTGTATTTCTGGTATTCCATGTAAAACTTCACTTTCTGTAATACAAAACCATGTTTTCTTTAGCTTGCTATTGCTTATGGATCAGTGTGTTCCTGCAGTGCAGTTTACATTCATTTCATTGTTCTTTCTGACTTGTCTCCCACACCTTCACCAAGAATCACTTCATTGCCTCAGTGATTCTTTTCATGTGTGTTACTTTCACTACATTGTTTGTGTTTCTGCTCCTCTACAGCCTGCTATAATGGATATCGCCTTTGTGTTCATATACAATATTGTCTCATGAGGATCACCTTGACTATATGGCACTGAGTGATAGTGATACTCTGCCTGAAATCATCACCTCAAAACTACACCACCTCCAGCAGGGTTAAGGTCTCGGTAACGGCGAATCATTGTCTCCTTCTTATATTACGGCATACACTAACCATGATGAAAGCACTGTGAGGAGCGCTGACTGTGGTGAGTAGCAGCTGTGGGCATGTGACTGTATCAAAGTTCGTGAACAATTTCATATGATTTCCTAAGCCCTGGAATAATACCACCATACAATTGGCTGCTTTCCTCATGATGTCACAGTAGTGATGCCAATGAACACTCTTAGGCAAGCTAACATTCTTCATTTATCAACCACCACAAATCTTTGTGGATACTGGAGACTGGTGGTGCCGGTGGCAGCAGCAGGGAGGAAGCCCATGTGCGGATGTTCAAATACAAAATTTCTTCTTACTAGTGTTAAATTGGACTTTTTGTGTTTGAGTATTGAAAAGTTCTAGTATTGAGTATCCACTGTATAAATAAATAAATAAATAAATAAAAGAATATATATATATATATATATATATATATATATATATATATATATATATATATATATATATATATATATTATATATATACTACCTTCTTGAGTTTAGCACCTTCTTGCTTCCTTAGGTGTGGCACTAAACTCAAGGATTGCAAAACTCTTGGCATTGAAAGTACTGAAAAATGCTTCTTCATTCTGGCTCATTAAAAAGCTGACTCTCTCCTCTGTCCACTCTATTCCCTTATCTCAAAATATATACATTTAGATTGATAGTTTTGTTGCAGTTTCAGTGAATAATGCTTTCGTAAAGACAAAAGCATGGGAAACAAACTCTACTGAAGAAGAGAGAAGAAAAAAGAAGTGATAAAAATGCTAGTATTTCATGTGGGGGCTCCAACCTTTGGTGTATTGTTCAAGAGTGTTTCTGGGAATTGTCAAACACTGTATGTAAAAAATAAACCATAATGACAGATCTAACTGTGAAAGAACAACATGACGAGTGTTGATACTGCTACGCAGACGTCCACAGAAGCACCAGAGCGGGAGATATGAGGGAGCCAGCCACCAATCCCACACCAACCATTGCAACCATAATTGCTCCACCCATCTCCAGCTCATCATCATTCACCAACCTGTTGTGTGAGAGACAGACAGACAGACAGACAGACAGACAGACAGACAGAGAGAGAGAGAGAGAGAGAGAGAGAGAGAGAGAGAGAGAGAGAGAGAGAGAGAGAGAGAGAGAGAGAGAGATGTGATAAATAAAGACCTCCAGATTCTCCCTGTGTTCTCTTCACCACATTCCATCTACATTTCTAAAGCACTTAAGCTCACACTCTTAATCTTCCTCTGTGTGTGTGTGTGTGTATGTGTGTGTGTGTGTGTGTGTGTATACATATATATATATATATATATATATATATATATATATATATATATATATATATATATATATATATATACACCTCACGTTTTACGCTTGTTCGTTTTACGTGTTTTCAAATTTACGCGGGGTCCAAAATCCCCCAAAATATATAATTTAGGTATGTTTCTTTTCACTTATATATGATATTTTGATGAGTGGCCAACAGATGTCTCACAAGAGTTCCTTTATGCAACACAAGCAACAGTTACACAATCACATGTGCATACAATATATATATATATATATATATATATACTGTATATATATATATATATATATATATATATATATATATATATATCTATATATATATATATCTATATATATATATATATATATATATATATATATATATATATATATATATATATACAGTGGTACCTCTTGATTCAAACACCCTTTGACTCGAACACTTCCCAATCCGAACAAATTTTGACCTCCAATCCGAACGCAGCTTCTCAATAAAAAAAAAAATAAATAAATAAATAAATAAATAAATAAATTAAATAAAATAAAAAACACACACGTGGCGGCCGATGCGCCTTCTCGCCAGTCGGCCGGTCTCCCTTGTACTTCGCCGTGAACACCTCTCTCTCTCTCTCTCTCTCTCTCTCTCTCTCTCTCTGGTGAATGGCTTTCCAGTCACTCTGGCCCTTAGTTGCCTTGGTTACTCCGGCCCCCAACCCTGATTACCTCCTACCGACCACCCCAGTCAGTGCAGCTTCTTCTCTGCTGGTCACTGGCAAACTTATTTACTAATGAACATATATTGAACACTTTCAACAACCAATGAAGAATCAATTGTTAAACATCATTGTCATTTGCACAAACTATTACAATACAATAATTTGTAGTTTTGTACAATAATTTATACTTTTCTTGAAATAGTTCCTGTTGGAAATGATGCTGCAAGAATATATTCTATGTACTTGATGAGAGAGAGAGAGAGAGAGGGTGGAGGGGAGGAGGGAGAAAGGATGGTGAGTGGCTGGAGGGGGGAGGGATGGGGGGAGGGGCTGCCTACTTGGTCTGTTTGTGTGTCGAATGGGAGTGGATAGGGATGGAGTGAGGGGGGACGGGGGGAATACTATGTGATCTGTTCCCATATGTAGTGCATGGGAGGGAGGGAGGGAGGGAGGGAGGCAGGCACCGGGGGAAGGCCTGTTTGGTCATCATCGGGCTCGGGAGTTTCTCACCGAAGGAAATAAGTTTTTTGTTATGCCTGTTTTTTTTTAGGCATTTCATGTTTAAGTGAATGATATCTATGAATTATGATGAGATGAGGGGAAAACACGGTGCCAATATGTCTCTGGTGGGTCAGGACCAATTTTATTTTTTCCCATTACTTCTTACCAATGGCTATTGCATTTTTAGCTATTGCAGCAATGTTAAGGGATCAATTTCTCACAATAGGTGGAGGTTGAGTGAAGTATTTTCTATTCAAAATAAACTGGAAGGGATAAAAATTTTTACACTAATTTCAATGGTAAAAATTGCTTGCTAATTCTAATTTTCACAATTGGAGCAGCCCAAAAGTAGAATTAAGTTCAAATCAAGAGGTACCACTGTATAAGAGACCTTCTTATATAAAGCATTGAAAAAATATAATAAATGTAATGAAAATTAATAAAAAAGAAAATTGTGAGAAAGCATAGCAAAATAATCATTTATCATAAAGATTTGTTAATCCACATTTTTCTATGAATCTGAATCATAACAGATTTTGACACTTAAAAAAAAATGTAATCATTCTCTGGAAAAACATAATCATTCTCTGGAAAAAACTTCTCTTCACATTAAGAAAAAATATATTTATGTAAAGAAATCAAAATAATTCCAAACCTACAGAAAAAAACTTGTTTTGAGCAGAGACGTTTTGCTCTCCAAAGCCGCCAGTCACAGTAATTGGAGTGTTCGCTATGGTCTGAAAAAGCTGCTACACTCACTGCCTAACTAAGTTTTATACATATAAGTTGGTGAGCAGGAAATACTTTTTAATATCATTTCCACATCATGAAACCTACTAATAAAGCATTGGGAGGCAGTAGACACCTACCAAAATGACAATGACTTCCACTGAGGTGTAAAGCCTTGGTTCAGGGGGTGGTGTGGCTGTGAACTTATCATGAAAGCCAGTGTGAACTCACTGAACATTTTCCTCTGTGTCTCACAACACAAGGGGGCAGTCACAGCTTGCCCTCTAAAGACATCTCTCCTTCACACAAAACTACATGCACCTTGCTACACACACACACACACACACACACACACACACACACACACACCTAGTGATGATGGTAACAAATGAAACAAGACATACAAGAGGACATTCAAGAAAGACTGGAAAAAGTTGATGCTCGGGGGTTGTCAAAAAGTCCAGCTTTCCTCACAGAACAGTGGATGTGTGGAATGGGTTGAGCAAACAGATTGTTGAGGCTGACAGAAGGCATATGTGTATTCAAGAATAAGTTCAGATATGAGACAGGGTATGAGAACTGCTCCAACCCTATAGATACACACACACCCTTCACTTGATATTCAAAATTATATATAGCGACTTTTACACCAGCCTCTGAGTTCTAAGTGATTAGATTACTGAAACTTAACTCTACTGATCTGGCAAAAAAAAAAAAAAAAAAGGCAAAAATAAAGGAAATTGTACTCACATTTGGTAGTGGATGAAGGTAAGGGTAATGATGTAACCGTTGGAAATAGAAAAGAGGAGGTTGATGATGATGTAGTAAGCGTCATGATAGAAGATGGTGGGAAAGCTTTTCTCTTCACCATGACATAACATCAGCAGAGGCACAAATATGATCCTGGCCACTCCAAGCACATGTAATGCCCATCCATTGGGTCCTGGCTGCCAGAAAACACATGTTACAAGCAAGTCAGGGGATATAAGAAGTGCCATGTATTACTATTATCATCATTATCATTATTATTTTTATTATTATCATTATTATTATTATTATTATTATTATTATTATTATTATTATTATTATTATTGGTAGTAGTAGTAGTAGTAGTAGTAGTAGCAGCAGTAGCAGTAGCAGTAGTAGTAGTAGAAGTAGTAGTAGTAGTAGTAGTAGTAGTAGTAGTAGTAGTAGTAGTAGTAGTAGTAGTAGTAGTAGTAGTAGTAGTAGAAGTAGTACAGGTAATAGAAGAAATAATAGTAGTAGTAGTAGTAGTAGTAGTAGTAGTAGTAGTAGTAGTAGTAGTAGTAGTAGTAGTAGTAGTAGTAGTAGTAGTACTAGTAGCAGCAGTAGTAGAAGCAATAGTGGTAGTATTTTACTACTACTATAACTTCAACTACTAATACTTTTACTATTATTATTGTTATTATTATTATTATTATTATTATTATTATTATTATTATTATTATTATTATTATTATTATTTTGACAGTAGATATCAGCCAAAGTGGTAATTACTCCCAGCCTGAAGCAAGCACTGAATCAGGAAGTGTTCTGAACTTATCACAAAGTTAGCCTGTCCCCTAAAGACTTCTTTTTCACATGGAACTAGAGTCAGGTCTCCTTAAAGGTGTTGGTTTTGTTACTACAAGTGTTTTGTCTTGTAGGCAAGTCACTCAAAAATATTCAGGAGAAATTCATTCATAGTTGGAATGAGTTTAATTCAGGTTGGTGTAACATATTTCAAAGTGGCCTTTCTTTCCTGTTTTTGCTTTGTAAGTGGACTAAATTTATTACAGGCACTCATGTTAACTGTTAAAAAACTGATAAAAAATGCCTACAAATTTATTATTTATTGTACTTTATTGATGTATTACATGTCACATTAAGTGTTCTGTTAACAATATTCCATTCAAGACATGGAATGAATAGTTTCATATAAGCATTTTTATTACAGGAGCAAATTCATATTTATTTTTCTATTTAGTGCCTATAAGGAGACCTGACTGTATAAATATTCAATTACACACACACACACACACACACACACACACACACACACACACACACACACACAGACAAGAACTCAGTGGCACTGATCTGGAACAAGAGGTTCAAGACCTGGATGGAGGAAACCATGTGGGTGGATAACCATGTGTTGGTGCATATGCCTGTGCCATGTTGGATAACTGGCTTGTTGGTGGCACTAGTGACAGTTTTTTGGGAGGCACAGCAGGTGGCAGTTTATTTGGAAGCCAATGGTACAGTGGTGGCTTCTGTAATGGGGTGGTAAACAGTCTCCACAGACAGACTGGGAACACTTCCAAGTATATGTAGTACAGTATGCCACTCATGTATAATTACTGTAAAGTTAGTGGGCACTTCAGTATAACTGGCCAAAGCAAGTGACAGCCATGGAGAGAAATGTGGTCTGGAAGTGAGATATACAGGCAGAGAAGTACTGCCCCTTCCCTCATCTGTCGATACCTCACCAACCCTTGTGAGGTCTGGTATGGAGTGATATCATCCACTTCTGTGTCTGGGGACCGTTGAAATTACTGGTGTGAAGTATCTTGTTACTGTATTGAGAGAGACAGCTGCACACCAATCACTGGCATGGAAGACTTGCCACTGTAAGGAGTTAATCTCCTCAGTCTTAGGGAGTGACCTGGCAGGTAAGAAAGTTTGCCTGCAGCCACCACCCATGCACCAAGTCTCAGGTAAGGAGGCTGTTGAGTGTTGGGTCTCTAAGGCAAGACATGTATCCCAGTGTCAAAATAGTATGAAAAATTGTTGAGACCCGTAGAAAATAAAAGTCCATAGGAGCAGACTTACCCATCTGAGCCACCTTGTTACCTCTCGGCCCAACACATCTCCCACATTAAAGAGGAGGAAGGTTATGGTAGGCTGGAAGAACACTTCTGTCCACCGAGACTTGGGTAATGAGGAGGTAATATAGATGACTACGTTAGGAAAGACTGCAAGAGTGATGAGCAACGTCAGACCAACTGTCATCCCCATCTTCCAAATCTGAGGAACAATAATTACATTGCAATTATTATCCACCTGGAAAAACCCTTGTAAACTTAAGTAACACACAAAATTACAATAATATACTCAAATACAGGTACCTCTCCTTTTACGCTTGTTTGTTTTACGTGTTTTCAAATTTATGCGGGGTCCAAAATTTCCCCCCCAAATTATAATCTAGGTATATTTCTTTTCACTTATATGCAATATTTTGTTGCGTGGCCAACAGATGTTTCACGTGAGTTCTTTTATGCAATAAAAATAACAACAACAGTTACACAATCACACACGCATACAATATATATATACAGTGGTACCTCTTGATTCAAACACCCTTTGATTCAAACACTTCCCAATCCAAACACATTTGGTGAACAAATTTTGACCTTCAATCTGGACGCGGCCTCTCAATTCGAACACAAACACACGTGGTGGCCGACACCGCCTTCCCACCAGTCGGCCAGCCTGGCTTGCACTTCTCCGCTGAGAACACCTCTCTCTCTCTGTTGTGCTTGATATTTTCCCACATTTTCTTGAAATTAGCCTCTTCCTAAGAAAGTGAAAAGTGACAGTGCAAGTGGTGGAAGGAAGGAAGTTGAAACAACCATCATCCACCCAAGTTAAAATGCATTTTTACTTAGTATTTTTTACTTAAAATCAAATGGAACAGATTACACGTTTTTACATTAATTTCAATGGTAAAAATTGCTTCCTTATTCAAACTTTCGCAATTCGAACAGCCAAAAAGAACAAATTAAGTTCGAATCAAGAGGTACCACTGTATATATATATATATATATATATATATATGTGCCCTCACTCAATTATCTTTTCATCATAGCAATATTCATTGACCTTCATGTGCACAATTCCAGGAGAAACTGAGCTCCAAATGACAGGAATATTCATTACTTCCTATTCATGATGAGGTTTATTGCTGGAGCCTCACTGGACACTTTGGAGCCATAATATGATAGGCTTCATTGGTAATTCTCATTACTACCTTGTCATGTAGTATACATTTTATAATGAAATTAACTGTGAAGGCTACGATTGGTTAGCTTAACATAAAGTATTTACCGACGCCAATGTTTCTGTTAGTCTAACTGGCAACTGATTATTATCATTATCGCGCAGGTGCTGCACCGATGTAAACAAGACACCGACTCGCCGACACAGTAAACATCTGTAAACATCACCTTGTCTTAGAGCCAATAAATTGTATACATATTTATTTAAATACACACAGATATATATATATATATATATATATATATATATATATATATATATATATATATATATATATATATATATACAGTGATACCTCTTGATTCAGTGAAACCTCTTGATTCAAACTTAATGCGTTCTTTTCGGCTGTTCAAATTGCAAAAATTCAAATTGGGAAGCAATTTTTACCACTGAAATTAAGATAAAAACATTTAATCTGTTGCAGTTTATTTTTAATAAAAAAATACTACACTCAACCACAGCTATTTTGAGAAATTGGTCCCTTAACATCGCTGCAATACCTAAAAACGCAATAGCCATTGTTAAGAAGTAATGGGAAAAAATAAAATAGGTCCTGACCCACCAGAGTGGCAACATGATTTAACATACTGGCACCTTGTTTTCCCCTCATCTCATCATAATTATTCACAGATATCATTCACATTTTGAGAGTATAAAGGAAATACAGACATAAAATGCATAAAAAAAAAACAGGCATAACAAAACACTTATTTACTTTGGTGTGAAACTCCCGAGTCCCGATGAAGACTAGACAAGCCTCCCCCCGGGTCCCCGCCTCCCTCCCTCCCATGCACTGAATACAAAAATGAATCATGTAGTATTCCCCTGCCCTCTGTCCTTATCCTCTCCCATTCGATACGCAAACAGACCGAGTAGGCCACCCTCCCCCACTCCCTCCCTCCTCCAGCCACTCACCAGCCTCTATCCCTCTTCCCCCCTCTCTCTTCTCTCTCTCTCTCTGTCTCTTTATCAAGTAGAATATATTCTCACAGCATCATTTCCAACAGGAATTATTTTAAGAAAAGTATAAATTATAGTACGAAACTGCAAATTATTATATTATCGTAGTTTGCGTAAATGACAATGATGTTTAACAATTCATTCTTCATTGGTTGTTTAAAGTGTTAAATATATCTTCATTAGTAAATAAGTTTGCCAGTGACCAGAGTAGAAGGCCACATTGAATGGGGTGGTGGGTAGGAAGTGACCAGGGTTGGGGGCCGGAGTAACCAAGGCAACTAAGGGCTGGAGTGACCTGAAAGCCGTTCATGAGTCGCAATAGAGAGAGGTGTCTACGGCGAAGAAGTGCAAGAGAGACCAGCCGACTGGCGGGAAGGTTGCGTCAGCCGCCATGTGTGTTTGTGTTTGAATTGAGAGGCCGCGTTTGTATTGGAGGTCAAAATTTGTTCGCCAAATGTGTTCGGATTGGAAAGTGTTCAAGTCAAAGGGTGTTCGAATCAAGAGTGTGTATATATATATATATGTGTGTGTGTGTGTGTGTGTGTGTGTGTGTGTGTGTGTGTGTGTGTATTTACCTAGGTGTTGTGACATACGGGAGGGGAGATAAGCTCGTACTGTCCCATCTCCATAACTATATTTATCCAACTTCTTAAAAATATGAATATTTCTGGCACACACCACCTCCTCTTCCAGGCCATTCCATGCCTCAATGCGTCTGTGTGGGAAACTATACTTTTTAATGTCTCTTCTACAGATAGCTGGTGCTGCTTTTAATTTCCTTCCATGACCTCTTGTTTCTCTCACATTCATTTCATATAAGTCTCCTCTATCTATATTTTCCACTCCAATCAGCAATCTGAAGAGTGTAATCATGTCTCCTCTTTCTCTTCTCTTTTCCAATGTTATGAGCTGCATCCTAGTTAGTCTTTCCTCATAAGGCAAATGTTGCAATTCTGGTGTCATCTTTGTTGCTGCTCTCTGCATGCATTCCAGCTTCCTTATTATGTTTCTTGTCATGAGGTGACCAGATCACTGCTGCATATTCCAGCCTCGGTCTTATCATTGATGTAATTATCTTCCTCATCATTTCTTTATCTAAATATGTACATGATTTTCTCATGTTTCTTAGTAGGTTGAGCGTTTCACTTACAATCTTATTACTATGATGTTCTGGTGATAAATCCTCTGTAAATATTACTTCCAAATCTTTCCTTCTGAGGTCTTATTTATAATTTCATTTTTCATTTTATAGTTACAGGTGCACCTTCTGTTGCTTTTTCCAAACTCCATCTTTTTGCACTTCCCTAAATTAAATTCCATTTGCCACTGGTTACTCCATTCACATACCTTATCTAGGTCTCTCTGCACTTCTTCACAGTCCTCCATATCCTTCACTTTTCTCAAAAATTTAGCATCGTCAGCAAAAAGACTCACATAACTGGTTACATTATCTACTGTGTCATTAATTAATATAAACTGCAAACATAATTGGTGCTAACACTGATCCTTGTGGGACGGGCTCCACTTCAAACTGGGCAGCTCCACACTGATGGCTGGTCCCGTCCCTTATCACAGTTCGCATCTCTCGGTTTTCCAAAAAATGTTTCATCCACTTCATCAACTTCCTGTTAATACCTCCAATTTTTTCCAGTTTCCATAGGAGTCTATGGTGTGGTACCTTATCAAACACTTTCTTTAGACCTAGATAAATGCCATCTGCCCAACCATTCCTTTCCTGTATTGTATCAATCACTCTTGAATAATAACACGATAAGTTAGTTGTACAAGATCTGCTCTTTCTAAACCCAAACTGACAGTTCGTGAGGATTCTATTAACTTCCAGAAATTTGGTCCATTTATCTTTGATTAGCTTTTCACAAATTTTTGCAACTGCACTCGTCAACGACACCGGTCTGTAATTTGATGGTTTTTCAGCATTTCCTCCCTTGAACAGGGGAACAATGTCCGCCCTTTTCCAGTCCTGTGGAACTGTTCCATGATTTATGGAGGTATATACATAGTAAGCTGTGTAATTTATCTTTCAGTTCATCCCTGCACTCTTTCAGTATATATCCGCCCTGACACTCCATCCGGTCCCGTAGCTTTCCTCCCGTCTAAACTTTTGAGTGTATTATTTATTTCCTGTATAGTCACTTGAAAGCCTTCCATTCTCCCTTGATCTTGCACGTCCTGTGGTCTCACAAATTCTTTTTTCTCTCGTGTGTGTGTGTGTGTGTGTGTTACAGTAGGGCTTAACGTTTACCACAGGGTTAGTATAGGTTTGATTTATCCCCGTTGTATAAGACAAGACCATCTCTTGATTTAGGAGCCTAAAAATTGGCACACCATTATAAATAAGATGCTGAAACCAGCTCGACTCACCACTTGGTCAGTAAACATTCATCTGTGATGAAGGGAGCTCATCCTGTCAAGGAGCCAATAAATGGTGTAGATTCCTATTTGAATATATATAAAAGTGTGTGTGTGTGTGTAGTTTGATTTACGTCAACTTTGTTTTGCGCCCCCTCTTCAGGAACACATCCCCCACGTGAATCGAGAGGTACCTGTAACAAAATAATCCAAAGAAAGCTAAACAATTATATCAAAGATCCTATAAATCTTATCAAGGAAAACAATAATTACTAGAATTTAAAAGGAAAAAACACAATCAATCAATCAATCATGGGGAGAGCATCATTGCCTTGCCCACCCTATGGCTCCCCTCCCAACAGTCACACCTTGCACGTTTCCATGCTGGCTGGCGGCTCCCTTCCCGTACGTACTCCATCACTCCCAGCAAGAGGCATCAATTTGCCGCTGCCAAGAATTCTGTGGGTGTCCCCTTGGCCTCCTCCAAGCTGGGTTATCCTTTATGGAGACAACCCGATAAGCAGGATTGGCTTCTGCTACCACATGCCCATATAGCCGCAGCCGCAGTGTTGGCGCTGTCTCTCTTTTCAATGCCATTTACTATTTTATTTTATACATTGTAATTAGATCTTTTCTTTCTTGCAAGGTTGGCAGCTTCATTTCCTTTAGCCTGTCTTCATATGTTAGATCTTTTAGTTCCAATTTTTGTAGCTACCTTTGGATACCTTCTAACTTCCTTATAGCTTTTTCATGTTTGGAGACCACACCACTGTTGCACATTCCAACCTCAGACGTATCACGTTTGTTACAATTTTTATCATATCCTTATCCATGTAATGAAAAGCCATCCTGATATTGGTCAACTTGTATAACTACTCCTAGATCTTTTTTCTCCTTACTCTTCATTATTATTTCCTGGCCCATTTTATACTCCCATTCCAGCTTTCTTTTGCTTCTTCTTAACTCAATCACATGGCATTTCTTAGTATTGAATTCTAATTTTCACCTTTTGCTCCCTTCATGGATCTTGACTATATCCGTTTGCAACTGCAACTGCCTCTTCATAACTTTTAACAATTTAGCATCATCAACAAAGTGTGTGTGTGTGTGTGTGTGTGTGTGTGTGTGTGTGTGTGGGTGTGTGTGTGTGTTTATGCTCAAGAGTCACAATAACTACTGCTCCCCTTCCCTCATAATTGCCACATGAACAACTGAAATTACTGCTCTACTGATTTTTAAGATACATATACCTCATATTGGTACATTCTAGTATAATGTATTATATGGCACAATGATAATGGCAGCCTTTCAGTGCCTCAGCAGCCACTGAGCCATCCTGTCCCAGCCTCTCTCTCCCAGCCATCCCCTTACCCTGCCAACCACCAAGAACTTCAAACTATGTTAGGATACATAATTACCATAGTCAAAACCATCATCATTATCATTACTATTGTTATCATTATTATTATCATTAATAATGCAATGAATCATGCAATGAATCCTGTGTGATATCAGAGCCTGCATGATTCATCTTGTATTTTATCAAATAAAGTGGCTTTCTTTATTGACAAAGTGGGATTTCTCACTTCACTGTGTAAAAATAGTTAGGCTCCAATGCAACAACTCATTATTGCACTGTAAAGTCTATTCTTATGGAGCAAGTAGAAAAAAGAAAAATTGTTAACAGTGTCTACTTCCATCTCTCACTGCTACCCTACATCTGACGTCAGCTTTCAATTTGTGCCAGGGGTTAATTTTGGCAATAACTTAATTTTTCAACATGCATTAAAAATCTGGATTATTGAAAAATTTGCATCAATGGTGTTTGAAGCAACAGATTTTTATTGATTAAAACTTCCTTATCACAGTTCACCTCCTCATCTTACCTTTCGGAAGACACTGAAATAGGTTCTCCAAATGCTGTCTTTTACTTGGGTTTGTTGTGTCTCTCTTCCTTGGTCTCCCTCATCAGCATCTTCTCTGTCTGTCACCTCATTTATGTTGATCAATGCAATATCATCTTTTATGTTTTTGTAGTAATCCTGTTGAAGAAAAGGATAAAAGTATTGTTATGAAACCATGTATGGGGGGGAGGCGTGTACTTGTGTATGTGTGTATGTACGTGCGTGGCGGGCTTGAGTCTAGACAAACAAGAAACGGGTCTGGGACAGGAAAGAGACAGAGAGAGATGCGTGTTGGAGGAGTGAGACAAAGGGGAGGGGATTTTGTCGAGTCAACAGTTGGTTGGTGGCCAGCTGTGAGCAGGGAGAGTGAGCCGAGAGGAGGCAGTTGGGGCCCGGTGTGAAGGACAGAGGGAAGGCCTGCCGAGATTGCTGCCTTGCTTCCCCTCATTCCTGGGCAGATATACTCTGTGTTACTGTATGTAAGGGTTTATTTATTTATATATATATACATACAGTCTGCGCGAAAAGTTACCGCGCCAATTGTTTTGGGTTGCATATTTCCTGTCAGATCACAAAAAAACTTAAAATTTGTAATTCCACCCAGTTCTTAGTACTTTATTGCATTTCCCTTTTTCTTTAGCATCTCTTTGAGACTTTTTGGAATGCTATCAGCTAAATTTTGAAGTGTCTCAGGCTTAAAATCTGCCCAACATGTGCGAAGCTCTTTTTCCAGCTTGGGGAGTGTGGAGGTATCACGGTCTCTTAGTTTGGCCTTAATTACAGCCCATAAATTCTCTATTGGAGAAATATCTGGTGAATTGCCAGGCCAATCTTTTATGGTGTTGATTTCACAATTATCTAGCCATTCTTTAACAATTTTAGCAGTATGAGCTGGTGCCCCATCCTGCTGGAAAATCTCAGCTTTGGTTTTCTCAAATGACAACTCAAGATGATCCATTAAGAGTTCCAAATACACTTCTTGTGTGATAGTAGTATTTTTAGGGAACACAACAAGATCACCAAGACCACTAAATGTAAAACATCCCCAAACCATCAAACTCTGAGGGTGTTTAGTGGTTTTTTGAGTGTAGCGGGGGTCATTGGGATCAGAGCCTGGCCGGCGGTACACTCTGTTAGATGTTGTACCACTAACACAGAAAGTGCTCTCATCAGACCACAATACTGTACGCCACTTCTCTAAGGTCCAATCTTGATATTTCCTTGCAAACTGGATCCTTTTCTTTCTCTGGGAGTCATTTATAAGTGGCTTTTTCTTTGCGCGGTAACTGCGGTACCCAAGGTCACGGCGCAAAGCATCATGGACAGTACGGAGACTGACACCAGCAAATAAATTAGGATTCCCTTCCTTAATTTGGCGTCCTGTAAGGCTGGGATTAACCTCCAGCTGCCTCCTGAGAAGTGTTCTTGTCCTCTCGGATACCTTACGTGGCCTACCAGATGCCTTTCGTGGGAGCGGCAGATTTTTGCTTCCACCAGCTTTGAATTTCTGTATGAGCTCCTGAACAGTGCGGAGCTTAAGGCCCTTCTGAATGCATATTTCTTTGTTACTGATACCTGCTTTATGGAGATCTATGATAGCTTGAATAGTTTTTTTCATCAGTACGCTTTCCACCCATGTTTACTACGGTCTGATACGTAAAAATAGAAGCGCAATATTAGGGCAGAAAACAAAAGAGCTAACAAGGCAGTACCATACATCCACCCTCTGTGACAACATCTGGTGGACTGGG
>CM035223.1:19863231-19874308 GCA_020233015.1 Callinectes sapidus | reverse complement strand
TATCCCCGTTGTATAAGACAAGACCATCTCTTGATTTAGGAGCCTAAAAATTGGCACACCATTATAAATAAGATGCTGAAACCAGCTCGACTCACCACTTGGTCAGTAAACATTCATCTGTGATGAAGGGAGCTCATCCTGTCAAGGAGCCAATAAATGGTGTAGATTCCTATTTGAATATATATAAAAGTGTGTGTGTGTGTGTAGTTTGATTTACGTCAACTTTGTTTTGCGCCCCCTCTTCAGGAACACATCCCCCACGTGAATCGAGAGGTACCTGTAACAAAATAATCCAAAGAAAGCTAAACAATTATATCAAAGATCCTATAAATCTTATCAAGGAAAACAATAATTACTAGAATTTAAAAGGAAAAAACACAATCAATCAATCAATCATGGGGAAAGCATCATTGCCTTGCCCACCCTATGGCTCCCCTCCCAACAGTCACACCTTGCACGTTTCCATGCTGGCTGGCGGCTCCCTTCCCGTACGTACTCCATCACTCCCAGCAAGAGGCATCAATTTGCCGCTGCCAAGAATTCTGTGGGTGTCCCCTTGGCCTCCTCCAAGCTGGGTTATCCTTTATGGAGACAACCCGATAAGCAGGATTGGCTTCTGCTACCACATGCCCATATAGCCGCAGCCGCAGTGTTGGCGCTGTCTCTCTTTTCAATGCCATTTACTATTTTATTTTATACATTGTAATTAGATCTTTTCTTTCTTGCAAGGTTGGCAGCTTCATTTCCTTTAGCCTGTCTTCATATGTTAGATCTTTTAGTTCCAATTTTTGTAGCTACCTTTGGATACCTTCTAACTTCCTTATAGCTTTTTCATGTTTGGAGACCACACCACTGTTGCACATTCCAACCTCAGACGTATCACGTTTGTTACAATTTTTATCATATCCTTATCCATGTAATGAAAAGCCATCCTGATATTGGTCAACTTGTATAACTACTCCTAGATCTTTTTTCTCCTTACTCTTCATTATTATTTCCTGGCCCATTTTATACTCCCATTCCAGCTTTCTTTTGCTTCTTCTTAACTCAATCACATGGCATTTCTTAGTATTGAATTCTAATTTTCACCTTTTGCTCCCTTCATGGATCTTGACTATATCCGTTTGCAACTGCAACTGCCTCTTCATAACTTTTAACAATTTAGCATCATCAACAAAGTGTGTGTGTGTGTGTGTGTGTGTGTGTGTGTGTGTGGGTGTGTGTGTGTGTTTATGCTCAAGAGTCACAATAACTACTGCTCCCCTTCCCTCATAATTGCCACATGAACAACTGAAATTACTGCTCTACTGATTTTTAAGATACATATACCTCATATTGGTACATTCTAGTATAATGTATTATATGGCACAATGATAATGGCAGCCTTTCAGTGCCTCAGCAGCCACTGAGCCATCCTGTCCCAGCCTCTCTCTCCCAGCCATCCCCTTACCCTGCCAACCACCAAGAACTTCAAACTATGTTAGGATACATAATTACCATAGTCAAAACCATCATCATTATCATTACTATTGTTATCATTATTATTATCATTAATAATGCAATGAATCATGCAATGAATCCTGTGTGATATCAGAGCCTGCATGATTCATCTTGTATTTTATCAAATAAAGTGGCTTTCTTTATTGACAAAGTGGGATTTCTCACTTCACTGTGTAAAAATAGTTAGGCTCCAATGCAGCAACTCATTATTGCACTGTAAAGTCTATTCTTATGGAGCAAGTAGAAAAAAGAAAAATTGTTAACAGTGTCTACTTCCATCTCTCACTGCTACCCTACATCTGACGTCAGCTTTCAATTTGTGCCAGGGGTTAATTTTGGCAATAACTTAATTTTTCAACATGCATTAAAAATCTGGATTATTGAAAAATTTGCATCAATGGTGTTTGAAGCAACAGATTTTTATTGATTAAAACTTCCTTATCACAGTTCACCTCCTCATCTTACCTTTCGGAAGACACTGAAATAGGTTCTCCAAATGCTGTCTTTTACTTGGGTTTGTTGTGTCTCTCTTCCTTGGTCTCCCTCATCAGCATCTTCTCTGTCTGTCCCCTCATTTGTGTTGATCAATGCAATATCATCTTTTATGTTTTTGTAGTAATCCTGTTGAAGAAAAGGATAAAAGTATTGTTATGAAACCATGTATGGGGGGGAGGCGTGTACTTGTGTATGTGTGTATGTATGTGTGTGGCGGGCTTGAGTCTAGACAAACAAGAAACGGGTCTGGGACAGGAAAGAGACAGAGAGAGATGCGTGTTGGAGGAGTGAGACAAAGGGGAGGGGATTTTGTTGAGTCAACAGTTGGTTGGTGGCCAGCTGTGAGCAGGGAGAGTGAGCCGAGAGGAGGCAGTTGGGGCCCGGTGTGAAGGACAGAGGGAAGGCCTGCCGAGATTGCTGCCTTGCTTCCCCTCATTCCTGGGCAGATATACTCTGTGTTACTGTATGTAAGGGTTTATTTATTTATATATATATATATATATATATATATATATATATATATATATATATATATATATATATATATATATATATCATTGCTCCTCTATAATCTGAAAAGAAATGTTCAATAGTTTTCTATGAACATGAAAAATCTATGTAATGTGCTTTAAGATCAATATTAGATCCTATATAGAATCTCACGTTGATGCGTGCTTGTTGGTGGGTGCGGTTTGCCTACACTGACTGCCTCAAGGCGTCACTCACGCCCTAGATGTCGCCCCGCCAACACACGCAGGGAGGTGACTGAGGTAAATTCATAATTATAAGCTTATAGTATAAACTACATGTCATAGTGCCAAGTTGATTACAAGTGTTGCTTATAACCAGTGTAATATCTTAAGAGTGTTTTGTACAAGCATGCAATGTTAATTTATAAGGAAATTGAGACCAAAAATCTGTTTGCAGTTTTTACGGTCACTGCTTGTCGTCAAAAAAAACGTCAGAGAAAGAACTGACTTTCCTCGACCCTACGTTGATGGTGGTGATCAGTACAACAAATCACCCGTGAGTCATTAGATACCACCTGCTGGGTGCAGCTACACTCTGACTGCCATGTTATAGTGCCTGTGCATTGGCAGTGTGTGTGCCAGGACTGTGTGTGCCTAGTTAACATTGTGGAAGCCTGCTGGGAAGCCATGAAAGAGGTGTGAGGTGTGAGGTGGCCCGACCTGCCGCCTTGCTGTGTGTCACCTTGCCGAGCCCGCCTTTGTCATTGTGTGAGGCGTTGTGTCAGTGTTACATGTAGTGCTTGCTGAGTAAACTGGCCAAAGTGAACTCTGTGTGTCTAATTTGTCCCCCATAAGTACACTTTGCTACACTTGCCCATCCGAACTGTGTGGAAGTTATGCGACCCCCCTGTGCCCTGTCTTGCCTTGCCTGTGCACCCTGTGGCCTGGGAATGTGCTGTTAGGGGCAGAGAGAGGGTGTGAAGAAGAGAGGGGTTAACACAACAGTATGTTTCTCTCTCTCTCTCTCTCTCTCTCTCTCTCTCTTACCATCTTTCTTAGATACAAATAGAAGAGAAGAGTAGAGATCAGGAAAACATCTGATATGCTGAAGAATACGAAACCGCTGACAAGAGGTTTTTCATCCACCAGAAGAGAAATCACTCTGGCTAAAGATGATATGACACCAGCCAGCGCTTGCCCAGACATCAGTGTTGCCATACATGAAGGAGGGAAGAGGCCAGCCAGTCCTGAAGCAGATCCCTGGGTGACGGCCATGCACACTGCAAAATATATATACACAGTTGGAGAGAGAGAGAGAGAGAGAGAGAGAGAGAGAGAGAGAGAGAGAGAGAGAGAGAGAGAGAGAGAGAGAGAGAGAGAGAGAGAGAGAGAGCAAATAAGTCACTGGAGCATGTAATGGCAGGTGTCATCTGTCATCACCTCTGTAATCTAGTTTAAATAAATAAATAAAGAAAAACACACACACACACACACACACATATATATATATATATATATATATATATATATATATATATATATTTTGATAGTGTCATTTGTAGCAAGTTATACCAAACATAGCATCATTACATAACATGACATTGCATTACATACTGCTCAGAATGGCTGAGGAGATGATGGTGATGACGTAGAATTCTTCTTGCCCTGAAACACACAACATATTATATCAGTACAGTGTTGCAAAACTGTGATCACAAAATATGTAATGTATAATAACCAAAGGAAAAAAAGAAAAATAGCATATATTCTTAAATGATAGCATATTGAGGTTTTTTTTGTCATAATCTATTTTCATTGGGAGACTTTATGCTGTTGATAATTGTTCATTTGATAATAAAAAACTGATAACATGAATGACATTGCCAAAGCTGATCTATTATGATGCAAACATCAAGGAAACTAAAATGTTGAAGCTACTGGTGATATTTGATGTATTAATGTACACAGACTAGCTAAGAAAATCAACTAAAATCAATGAACAATAGAAAAAAGAAAAAAATTGAATCAAAATGAAAAGAGTGATGCATTCTGGTAACAAATAATAACTAAAACACAATGAACGTTATATGGTAAAAGCATCTCACCACAAAATGCTGTACTATGCAACTAGACAATTACAACTAAGTAAATACAGACATACTCGGTACAATACAAGTAGGTAAACAAACACACACTTACAGGTGTCAGTATCAACAAAGGTGAGAATGGTGATGAGGAGCATGATGATGAAGGAGGCACCAATAGAGCCATACATTCGAATTTCTTCACTGATCCTGAAAAAAAAACAAAAAAACAATGAAATACTGAGAGAGAGAGAGAGAGAGAGAGAGAGAGAGAGAGAGAGAGAGAGAGAGAGAGAGAGAGAGAGTGGGGGTCATGATTGCACTTTACAGATTGGTGGAAAGAGTAGATTTGTGTTAAATAAAAGGAAAATAAGAAGACATGGAAGAAAACTAAAAACAATCATGTACAGAAGGGACACAAAGACATTTGTTTATCTTCCCTTACAGAAGCTTTGAGGCATAGAATGGACTGAAGGGAGAAGTGGTGTGTGTTGAAAATTATCCATGACTTTAAGAAAAGTTGGATAAAAACAGTCATGGAGACAGGACAGTACAAGCTGAGCTCCTCTCCTGTGTGTCACAACTAGGTCAGTACAACTAGGCAAATACACAGTATATATTTACATGTTCATCCATGACACTACGTACCTCTTTACTATAAAGGAAGTGATGAAGAAGAATGCGGTGGAAAACACATTGGAGACAATAACAAAGGTGGGCATGAAGGATGCTTGTAGTGGTGTCTGAGACGGGCTTGTCTCTCCATCATCACCACCATCACCACCGTCATCTTGATAACTATGAGCAGAGTCTGAGTCATTCAGAGTGGTGTTCCGGAGCTTATATCTCCAGTACTGGGAGGGAAAAGAGATACATATTGTACTGTAGACATACAGGTGCTCCTTGATATACTATTGAGTCATCTTCTTGAAAATGCACTTGTAGAGCAAATTATCATTTAGCAAAGTTGAGAATGAGCATGAAAAATCAGGAATGCATTCCAAGACCTTTACATGTTAGTGACAAGATAGGTAGGAATTCATTGTATAATATATATATATATATATATATATATATATATATATATATATATATATATATATATATATATATATATATATATATATATATAATCTGATGCAACACCCCCATAAGATGATGCAATACTTCAGAAATGCCAACCCTGAGGTTGAGAGAAACTGTGTCAGTCTGCATCAATTCATTTTAGGAGACAACTGTAAGAAGCCAAGGTAATACATTTTTATGGTGATATCTCACATTTCTTGACTGGGAATATGGCATCTAATATGATGGTCTTGAGACTGTGAAAGTTAGCATTTTATAAAGGATTACTTCTTTTATTGTCATTTCACAGTAAACAGAACCTGAAACCAACATTAGACAAGGGAAAAAGGCAAGAAAATGCATTTCTATGGTGACATCAAACGTCTTTTTACCAACAGATGGCATTGTCTGACTGTTTTCTGGCCGTGGCTTTATTGCAGAAGTATTTCTTTAAATATATTGGTGTTTTTTTACACCATTTTTTAGCATAATTAAATGCAGAAAAAGAATTATATAGTTTTGTAATATAGTGGTACCTCTTGATTCAAACTTAATTTCTTCTTTTTGGTTGTTCAAATTGCAAAAATTCGAATTAGGAAGCAATCTTTACCATTGAAATTAATGTAAAAACATTTAATCCATTCCAGTTTATTTTAAATAAAAAATACTACACTCAATCCCCAGCTATTGTGAGAAATTGGTCCCTTAACATCACTGCAATAGCTAAAAACGCATTAGCAATTATTAAGAAGTAATGGGAAAAAATAAAATTGGTCCTGACCCACCAGAGTGGCAACATGATTTAACATAGAGTGGTACCTCTTGATTCAAACACTCTTTGACTCAAACACTTCCCAATCTGAACACATTTGACGTACAAATTTTGACCTCCAATCTGAACGCGGCCTCTCAATTCAAACAAACACACGTGGCGGCCGACGCTGCCTACCTGTCACTCGGCCAGTCTCGCTTGCGCTTCTCTATTGCGACTGAACGGCTTTCAAGTCACTCCGGCCCCTAGTTGCCTCAGTTACTCTGGCCCTCAACCCTGGTCACTTCCTACCCACCACCCTCACAGACATGAAATGCATAAAAAAAAAACAGGCACAACAAAAGACTTATTTACTTCAGTGTGAAACTCCCGAGTCCCAATGAAGACTAAACAGACCTCCCTCAGGTCCCTGTCTCCCTCTCATGCACTAAATACAGGAACAGATTGCATAGTATTCCCCCCCCCCTCCACTCCCCCTCACTCCATCCCTATCCACTCCCATTCGATACACAAACAGACCGAGTAGGTCACCCCCCCCACTCCCTCCCTCCTCCAGCCACTCATCCTCTCTCTCTCCCTCTCCTCTCTCTCTCTCTCTCTCTCTCTCTCTCTCTCTCTCTCTCTCTCTCTCTCTCTCTCTTATCAAGTAGAATATATTCTTGCAGCATCATTTCCAACAGGAATTATTTCAAGAAAAGTATAAATTATTGTACAAAACTGTAAATTATTATATTATCGTAGTTTTCGCAAATGACAATGATATTTAACAATTCATTCTTCATTGGTTGTTGAAAGTGTTAAATATATGTTCATTAGTAAATAAGTTTGCCAGTGACCAGAGTAGAAGGCTGCATTGAATGGGGTGGTGGGTAGGAAGTGACCAGGGTTGGGGGCTGGAGTAACCAAGGCAACTAAGGGCTGGAGTGACTTGAAAGCCGTTCACGAGTCACAACAGAGAGAATGTTCATGGTGAAGACGTGCAAGCAAGACCGGCTGACTGACTGGTGGGAAGGTTGCGTCGGCCGCCACGTGTGTTTGTGTTCAAACTGAGAGGCCGGGTTTGGATTGGAGGTTAAAATTTGTTCGCCAAATGTGTTCGGATTGCGAAGTGTTCGAGTCAAGAGGTAGGTACCACTGTATTAAGCTTAACATCTAGGTAAAACAAGGAAAGGTTGAATTGGCTTAGAACTTGTACAAACAAACACTGAACATCAGTCACTAGGCGTGTCTTGCCCAACTAGTCAGAGCGCCTGTATGTAGTGTCTGCTCCTGTGAAAAATGTAGCAGATTAAACATTTTTTACTATATCTTTGTAATATGTTACTGTGATGCTGTTTACACATTATATATTCGATTTACATCCAGTCTTCTAGTTTTCACAATCTCTTGTGGCCCCTAGCCTATCATTACCTTCACTGGGGTTTTATCTGGTCAGTGTCTACACTTTCACCTCAGCACATTCAACCACTTAGTGATCACTTTGCATCTCACCTATACCAAGTGGGATGGCTGTTGCGGCGCCTACTTCAAATCACTCACTCACTCACTCACCAAGTGGGTTTTCTCCGAGCTACCTTCTGTGGTCTCATATATATTCCCTTTTGATAACTACATATAGGTTACATTCTCCCTCTCCGTTTTACTTAGCCCCATGCACTTCTGCTCAAATAATTTTTGTTGTTTGCTATCTCTCTGTCATTTATAGAGGTTCAAGTACAGGTGACATGTTGTCATCCTCTAGGAATACATTGTTGAACTCCTCTGGTTTTCTAGTACAAACAGTGTGCACTCAGTGCTGGAGTTTTTCCCAAGAATATGGAGCCGGTCTTGCCGTGGGGCAGTGGGGCAGTGGGGCAGTGGGGCAGTGGGACAGTGAGACAGTGAGAGAGAACTGGACTGTGTTCGATAAAAAACCACAGCAATGTATGTTGCTGAAAACACCTTTTGTTTTTGTTTCTATTATTTTTGTTGCTGTTATTACTATTATCAATGGCATTATTACTATTCTCATTAATCTAATATGAAGCTTCAAGTGTTTGTATCCCTAATGGGTGGTGGTCCCTCTTTGTTTAGTCAATCCAAGGCTACAAAGGCTACTTGCCTAGCCAGTCAGTCACAGTAAGACTCCTGCTGGGCGTCTGGCACATAACAAGGCTACCGTCATTCGCTCACTCATTCACATCTTGGCCCGTACCTATAAAAGATACCTAGGACAAAAATTTCACTAGGATACATATTTTGTCTAGGAAAGACTAGGACCTATTTATAAAAGCTTTTTCTCCTAGGAATTTGCTTAAGTAAAAAAATTCCAAGGGCAAGTGCAGAGGAGGCTTGGGACAGAAAAACATGGCAGAGCAACAAGACTGCTGGCGTCAACTGAGGACTTTCCATCCTCAGACAGACTTACTACGTGCATTATAGCGACGAAGAACTCGTCAAGAGGTACTATCCTGGATCACACAGGGATCACTGTATGTGACACACTCGGTACAAGACGTCAGCGTCACTCAAACAGGAGAAAGGCTCTGAGACGAAGGTGGTCATCGTGTTACTCCAGGAGTATGTATTGTGAAGGTGGAAAGCATAAACATGGGTGAAAGGAATTAGTAAGGGAAACCAACCAGTTTCTAGAAATGAGTAAACAGGATAGGACAGTGGCAATGGGTAGAAAACTATGATATGCAGGGCATACAAATCTGAGAGACATGTGATACACCAACAACTCTTAGCCTGACTGAACATGATGGAATGACCAAACCAACCATCACATTTAACAAACTTTGGATAGTTAAACAACAATGAAAGCAACATTAATACATCTCTCTCTCTCTCTCTCTCTCTCTCTCTCTCTCTCTTCTCTCTCTCTCTCTCTCTCTCTTACCGTTTCAGCTGTGATACAAAAGTTCCAGGGTAGAAGGATTGCATTACCCAGCATATAGAAGGCCAAGGTGACTGCAAAGGGTCTGCCAAGGAAATAGGAATAAATACTCATCAGTGCATGGAAGAGGGATGTGAATGAGAATAAATTATCAGAGGTTGGAATTAGAATCCATAAGGTAATTAGCAGCTGATTAAATTTTTAGTATCATATTTAAAAACATTTATACTGACTGGCCATCCTCTGCCAAGATTGCTGTATATGTGGACCAACTCTATCAGCTGTGAGTGCAAATACACTGAAATGCATTAAGGTATTATGTTTCAGTTGTCCTGACGGATGACTGAAAAGAAGTGCGTTTCATCTGTATACTTGTGTATATTCAAATACAACAAATAGAAATACTTATCCTGGGATAAAGATGTCCAACAATCCCCCTCAGGATCCCCCAATGTGAAGGTGCCTCTGGCATTTTGCCTTTTTCAGTTATGGGGACCTGAGGAGATACTTTGCCGATTTTCCTTGGAATGATTACTGCCTCCGTGACAGAGACCCGTCCCTGTGTGCTGAGTGCATAACAGAGGTGACAGTGTCTGGCATGGAGGCGTACACTCCTTATTTTTTCTCTCAACCTAAATCTTCCAAACCTTGGTTTAATACCGCTCCTTCTCACACTATATAGTAATAGACAAAATGTGCACCCATCCCACACTCTCTGGGCTCACATTGTGGTGGAAAGACAATGATGCTTTTCTGTGTGACTGGAGCCAAACAGAAGTAAGAGCCCACCTGTGTGATGTCACAGCAGTCTGTCCCATGCATGATGGAGTTGCCAGACACAGCCAGTTAGTTGCCTTACAGCACTACTGCTTACCGTTGTACTCATTGCTAATATGGCAACCCTTGTCTCTAAGATAATAGCTTTTCTAGCTTTTTGGAGCTTGTCAGAACACTTAATTGAACCTGTACCACATTTGCCTAGCATTTTGTATTGTTGTAATCACTAATGACCTTAAAAAATAGAAAATTAGAATCACTGTGACAGTCACTGCATGGTACAAGTTCAATTAAGTATTCTGACAAGCCCATAACTTTGAATTTTCCATTTGTAAATCGGTAATAAGGATCTAATTATTTTATTTGTGACTTCAAAAATTTATAAATACAGTGTTCGTAAATCAAGGGACTGCTGTAGTTACAAAGCGCGTAGATTTTGTGGTGCACTAATATGTGTTTCGTCGTGTTTCTAGCCACAGCATGTCCATGGGGAAACATTTATCAACTGAGTTTATTTGTCATATACACTCATCCCCCAGCTATCACAAGTTTTGCTATTGCGTTTCAAAGCTATGGCGGGAACACCAAAAGACACATTTAAATGGCTAACGCGCATCTCAATTGGAACTATCGCGACTCATGAACTCGCCTATCCAGATGGCTACGTCATACTACTTGGCCAGACTCACTTGCTGATTGACTGAGTTTGAGTGACATATTTGGCTGTGACTGGCTGGCACACTCTTGCTACCCCCTCCTCTGCCACCCACGGTTCTCAGACGTACGATAATTAGCATACAAATACAGTACAATAATTTAGCACACTGTAAGACAAAAAATAGTGTGTACGATAATACAATAATTTGCACTTTTGTACAATAATTTATACTTTTCTTGAAATAATTCCTTTTGGAAATAATGCTGCAAGAATATATTCTACTGATATGAGAGAGAGAGAGAGAGAGAGAGAGAGAGAGAGAGAGAGAGAGAGAGAGAGAGAGAGAGAGAGAGAGAGAGAGAGAGAGAGAGAGTGAGA
>CM035223.1:19847567-19863000 GCA_020233015.1 Callinectes sapidus | reverse complement strand
GAGGGGGGGGGAGGGAGGGGGGGGAGTGGCTGGAGGATGGGGGGGGGGCTACTCGGTTTGTTCATGTATCGAATGGGAGTGGATGGGGATGAAGTGTGGGGGAGGGGGGAATACTACGCAATTTGTTCCCGTATTTAGTGCATGAGAAGGAGGTGGAGACCTTGGGGAGGCCTGTTTAGTCTTCATCAGGACTCGGGAGTTTCACACCAAGTAAATCAGTTTTTTGTTATGTCTGGTTTTTTATGCATTTCATGTCTGTGTTTACTTTGTACTATCAAAATATGAATGATATCTATGAATTATGATCAAATGAGGGGAAAACGAGGTGCAAATATGTTAAATCATGCTGCCACTCTGGTGGGCCAAGACCAATTCTATTTTTTCCCATTACTTCTTAACAACGGCTATTGCATTTTTAGCTATTGCAGCGATGTTAAGGGACCAATTTGTGGCGATAGCTGGGGGTTGAGTGTACTTGCCTTGGGGGATGCAAGCCATTGGACCAAGGAGATCAGTATCAATGAGAGTACATCCAATGACACTTTACTGATGGATAAAGTGTGGCAGAGAAAAATGGTGGACAGGGAGTTAGCATTGACAACTCTCTGAAGTCACAAGACTCTTTGAGTTGTCTGGCAGTATTTTGTGGGGTTAGACTCAAGAATGCGTTTAATGACTGTTGTGACACGAGGGGATGTGTCGTGCCTTGCAATTTCTTGCATGCACGCTGCAATTGCATAGTTGTGTAAGACTATCACTCAATATCAACCACCATGAGGTATGGTATTATACACTGCTAACATTTTATCCCATGTCCCGGGGTAAGGGACTATTCCACCACAGGCTCAAAAGCCAAAGAGACGGGAGATGAGCGCCCGCAGCCACGCGCTGATACAGCGTAAGCCCCCCACTTTACCTAACATTTTATCATTTCATTGACTTGGTAATTAAGTACACTAGTTATTAACCTAAACCTTACTTCAGCATCCAGCCGATGACTTCCAATACACTTAACACACACTGTCCCCACAATTCTCATCAAATCTCTCATCAAAATTCAACTCCATATAATTCAATATCAATGTCAAATACATCCCACATCAATATACGTAACACCCAATGTATCAACACTTCTCATCAAATCTCACATCAACATTTAACTCCAGATAACTCAATATCAATGTTGAAATACATCCCACACCAATATACATACCTCACACTATTACAAACATTTTACATCAATCTCTCTTCAATATTCAACTCAAAATAATTCAATATTGATGTCACAACAAAATCCACACCAACAAATATAAAATTAAACCCATCAATCTCTCTTCAATATTCAACTCAAAGTAATTCAATAATAATGTCACAGTAAAGTCCACACCAACACATATAAAATCAAACTCAACACATTAACTCTGAACATCCTAATAATATAACATCCTGACCATTATTTTCCTCCTTACATTTCATAAACACAACAAATAAATTAGACTGCATTACCAACATTCAAAACTCCACTTACTGATACAAGTTTATGTGTCTCCATGTCGCCCCTGACCCTCCTCTGGTCAGGGAAGCTGCGACCTCCTCAGCTTTTCTCTCTCTCTCTCTCTCTCAACAAGCTGTTTCTGAGAAAGTCGTTCTTCTCTCCGTTACATCTCATTTTATATTTCAGTTGTCACATATTTTCCTCAGAAAAACTATCCTTATAACTAAGGTTGAATATTCTATACATTTCACATATTCCAACATGCAGTAATTACATCTCTTACAAAAGACATGCCCTTAGCGTGGCATGCTCAGCCTGGGTATCATGGCACTGGTCAACCTTATACTAGACACACCCACTACGGTATGGGGGCAGAGTTAATACAATGCATCTTTCAAAGTTAGGCTTATAAATATCCCCTCTCCTGAGGTTTACCGCTCCTTCCGGTTTCCCAGGACCAAACATCTCAGTTCCCCTGACTCTCTCTGTCTTTACTTCTGGGTCATGCCTGCAGTGCCCTCTCATAAAACAGTCAGGCTTTGGGGGCCTTCCCATCAATCCTTGTCAAGTTTTCATCTCCTACCTACTATGGTACTGTTATTATACTATTTCTTCTCTTATTTCTTGTTTCTTCTCTCTTCTTTTATCCATGCTAGGATACCACAGATGTTCTGGGCCTCCCAGAGCTCTTGTGTGGCACTGGTGTCTGGCCACTGCCTTTCTCTCTGCCACATTGAACCCATCAACAAACTGTCATTGGATGTATTCTCACTGATTCACTGATCTCCTTGGTTTAATGGCCTGCATCCTGTAAGGCAAGTATCTGGCAAATAATTTCAGTTGATAAATGTTTCCCAGTTGACAGGCTGTGGCTAGAAACACGATGAAACGCGTATTACTGCACCACAAAATCTACGCGCTTTGCAACTATAACACAATAAAGAACGTTGCCCCTGTGAATGCCCTAAGGCAACTAGCTGCACCTGGTTGCCTCCACATGTGCAAGACAGAATGCTGTGACATCACACAGGTGGGCTCTCAATTTATCTCACTTCAACCACACAGAAAAAAATCTTTGTTATTTTGCCATAATGTATGCCTGGGGAGAAGGGGGACAAGGAGGGCACAAGTTTTGTCTAGTACTGTACATGATAGAAGTTGCCCACAAAAGTACCTCAGGGTTCTTCCCTCCCATCCACTCTTGCTGTCATTCATTAATGATCTTCTAAATAAAACTTCTTGCCTTATCTACTTATTCCTATGCTGATGATACCAACCTACACTTTTCCATGTTTTTCAGACATGAACAACCCTTCAGAAAGTTAACAGATCCTGCAGGAATGCCACAGAACACCAGACTTAAGATCTCTTCAACATTAATTCCTAATTGGAGTAGAGAAAACTTAGGAGTGTTCAATGCCTCAAACACTCATTTCTTCCATCTATTTTCTCAACACAATCTTTCAGACAACTATCCTCTCTTCTTTAATGACATCAAATGTCCCTCTCTTCTACAATGAATATCCTTGATCTCTCCTTTACTTTAAATCTAAACTGGAAATTTCACATCTCATCTCTCCCTAAAACAGCTTCTATGAAATTAGGCATTCTGAGGCATCTCTGCCAGTTTTTCTCACTCCCTCAAATACTATCTTTGTACGTACAGGGGCCTTAACAGCTCGTGTATGCAGTACTCTTTAAATGTATGAGAGGTTCCATTCACACTGCTTTATTAGATAGAGTAGAATCAAAAGCTTTTTATCTTAACATTTCCTCTCCTCTGACTGATTGGCTTCAACCTCTCTCTCACCACTGGAATGTTGCATGTCTTGCTATCTTCTATTACTATTTTCATGCTAACTGCTCTTCTAATCTTAATAGCTGCATGCCTCCCCCTGTCACCTCACTGTACAAGATGTTCTTCTTCCTCTCAATCCTATTCTGTTCAACTCTGATGCAAAACTTGACCAGTACTTTCAATCATTCATCCCTTTCTCTGGTAAACAGTGGAACTCACCACCTGCTTCTGTATTTCCACCTTCCTTTCATCTGAATTGATTTAAGAAACACATTTCAAGATCTTTATTCCATTCTTTTGGCTAACTCTCTCTCCCTCTCTCTTGGGCCTCCATCTCACTACACCATTTTACTAGTCCCTTTTGTTCTTTGGCCAGTTTTTCCTTTTCGTGTACTAAAAAAGTTGGAAAAAATCATGAATGAAAAAAAATAAATAGAAAAAACTGATTTAATGTACAGGTTGAGCCTCCTAAATTCAGCAACATCTGAACCAGAGGCTTGCAGGACCATGGAAAATGTTGGACCACAGGCAACCCAGTCCTTGAAAGAATATTAAGAATTAAAACAAGGAACAATGCGTGTTTTGTGCTTCATACGTCTTGTCTTGCTCTCAACGGTCTGTATTTCCTTGTTAATGATGAGCCACTCCCTCACTCCCTCACTCCCTCACTTGATACACTATCACTCACTCACTCAAGCAAGCAAGTACTGTAAAAGATGAAGGAGTATCACATCAAAGAACCACAAAACAATCAACGTTGGCTAATCATCAATGCCATCATCTCTAAGGTACACATTGCACCTCCTGCCTCCCGCCTCCCAGCTCCTGGCTCCAGACCGTTGAACTGCATGGGTGACTGATGATGATTGGCTGATATTCTTTCCATTGGAACAGAACAGTTGGGTAAATTTCCCAGATAATATAATCTGTCTCTAGTACTTTTGTACTCTGACATAAGTTATAGTTGAAATTACTGTGGAACTGCTTGCACTCTGGGGGCCCTGGGATCCCCGGGTGCATAGGTTCGAATATTGACTACGGTCTGAGTGAAAATTGGGCGTCCACTCGGGGTAACGGCCCTCTAGTGGGTGGGCTTTCAGATAGGAGGCCTCCATTAGGTGGTCTCCTGTAGCCCATAAATTCCCATGAAAATGCCCACTTTGTATAGATAAAAAAAAATAAAAAGTATATTTCTCACAAGCACGTCCGTAGCAACAAGCTGAGTCACCATTTTCAATGCCACTGTGGCTGCAGCAGCAAATGCTGTCTGTTTATTAACATAAGTTGTGGACTTCATCATTCTATGTAATGAAATAAAACTGAAAATAATTATTATACCATTGAAATTCTGCCAGCAAACTCAAATAATTTCAGCAATCATTTGCACTATTCTGACGTATCCAAATTATGGTGGTTTACAGATTACAGGACTTGCCAAATGACACAATCTGTGGATTTAGGAGGTTCAACCTGCATTTAAATAGGAAATGTAAGGAAATGACTAAATACATACAAAACCTTGTTTTTCATTTGGATAATTAAGAATAAGTGAAAATTATTCAATAGTTTATTTCATATCACATGATAAACATCACAGTCCATCTAACTATAAAATTGTTCTCTAAATTAGAAGATAATAAAACATCATTTAGTACGAGTCAACCAATCCTTCCACTTTATAGTATTGATAACCAACACAACCAACACAACTAACCAACCAATCAACACACCAACCTAACCTCCCAACACAATGGAATACACAAAAAACAAATCTCTACATTAAGACAAATAGTACAAAATGTGCCACTTACAGTATATGCAGAAGTTACCCCCTAACATGCACCTTTAGGAGTCACAAAAACCTACACATATGTATTGTGCACTGAAGAATGAATGGTAAAAATGGTATATGGTCAGACAGAGGCCCTCCACAGGTTATCCAAATATAACAAGCTTTTATTTTAGACATATTAGTGCACTCACCTGACCCAATGGCCATACTATTTTGTTGGGTACTGTAGTTAGCATGATCAGAGAAGCATTCAGAGCAAAAATGGCAAAAGATGGCAAGAAATGCAACACTGTGCTGATCGGAGATGCTGATACCACTGTCAAGGTCATTGTACTGATGATTTTCTGGCTTTCCTTATTGAGTCTTGGCCATCCTCTTTCTGAGATTTTGGTGAAACTTTTAATGTTGCCTGAGATATATATAATAAGCTTTTGACACAGTCTGCCACAAAGCCTTGATTTCAAAACTATATTCCTACTGTTTCTATCGTTCCCTTTGCAACTTCATCTCAGGTTTCCTCTCCGACCATTCTATTGCTGCTGTGGTAGACAATCTCTATTCTTCTCCTAAATATATTAACTGTGGTGTACCTCAGGGGTCAGTTCTGTTACTCACTTTCTTTCTATTATTCATTAATAATCTACACAAAACTTCTTACTCTATTTATTCCTACACTGATGACAACACCCTACACTTTTCAGTCAGTCCACTCATCACGCAGGGATGCCACAGAATGCTTGATTTTTTATCTCTCTAAGATTTTAATTGGGACAGAGAAAACTTAGTAGTATTCATCTCCATCTATCAACTCAACACAACCTTACAGACACTTATCTCCTCTTCTTCAATGACATTCAACTGTCCCCCTCCTCTATATTGAATATCCTCAGTCTGTCCTTCACTTATAATCTAAACTGGAAACTTCACATCTCATCTCCTGCTGAAACAGCTTCTATGGAGTTAGGTGTTCTAAGGCATCTCTGCCAGTTTTTCTCACCACCTCAACTGCTAACTCTGTACAAGGCCCTCGTTTATCCACAAATGGAGTACTCTTCACATGTAAGGCAGTGTTCCACTCAGTCTAATTGATAGGGTGGAATCAAAAGCTTCTCATCTTATCAAGTCCTGTCCTCTGACTGACTGTCTTCAGCTTCTTTCTCACTGCTGCAATGTTACATATCTTGCCTCCTACCACTATTTTCATGCTAACTGCTCTTCTGATCTTAATAACTACATTTCCCCTTGCCCACCCTCACTGTACAAGACCTTCTCTCTCTCACCCCTATTCTGTTCAACTCTAATACTAGAGTTAACTAATACTCTCAATCATTCGCCCTTTTCTCTGGTAAACTCTGGAATTTCCCACTTCTGCATTTCCATCTTCCCATGACTTCAACTCATTTAAGAGAGAGGCTTCAAGATACTTATCCCTTTCTTGTGGCAAACTTTCTCAGACCTGCAAAAGACCGGCAACTAAGTAGGCCTTTTTCAACGCTTTGGCCAGTTTTCCCCTTACATAAAATAGTGTGTCCTGTCCACTCCTATGCTGACACCACATAGCACTTTTTCACAGCTTTTCATAAATCTTTATTTCATTCCCTTAGGAAGTGAGCAGTTCACACAAAGAAACCACACAACATCACTTCTAACTTCACTAAAATTTCTGCCTAGGACAGAGGAAACTTCTAATCGTTCCACTTCTCAAAAAATTCAATTCCCCCATTGAATTTGAAAGATTTGAGTGTGGTCATGAGAAAAAGCCATGTTGTTATGTATAGAGACACAACATCCTGCTCTGGATTGAGAGTGAAAACAGAGGAAAGCAGCTACTGTCAGTTGGCTCAGTCAGGTGTGTTTCAGTGAATAAATGATTGATGAGGTTTAGTAGAAGAGATGTGGTGTTTCCCAGACTAGAAATTACGTATCAATTTTGTCAATTCATTCTTTAATCTTATCAGTGGTGTTGACAATTTCACATCACCACAAGGTCCAGCAAATTCACCAATGTCATCAGTAATGATTGTACCTTCAAGTTCCTAATCAGTTCCACAACCAATACCAATACAAATCGAACATTATTGATAAGCTTGACAACAACAACAACAACAACAACAACAACAACAACAACAACAATGCCGTCCTCCCCACAAACTGACACTGAAAACACACCTTCTCCTTTGTACGAGACTTTTATTGCATTAACTGCTGTTGTTAGGCATACATTACCCAGGAGGCAAAACTTATACTGAAGAACACATGTCCACCAGTGCTCTGACAGCCTTTTTCATTCACAGAAGCTTTTATTACAAGGAGCACCTTTAATCACACTTTGATAGAATTACCACTACAAAATTCCTTCCTTCCTTGTTTATTCAGAGAGTATACCAGGCAATCTACCTATTTTACTGAAATCCATTAAAAATAGTTCATTGTTTGGATCATCACTTGATAAACTGTTCCCCATCCCACCAAGGGTCTCCAGCAATGCTTTCTTGATTTAGCTATTATATTATTCTTACTTGTATATACTGCTTGACTTGCATAGACAGAAAATGCTTTTATATCCAGAAAAAGACCAGTACAACTGTTTCAAATTAGTCAATGTTCTTCAGATTTACCACTAACTCATTTTTAAAATTATTCCCCCATGTTTCCATCTCTTCAAATTTGCTGGTTTCATAATGGCCTTAAGAACTTGTGCCAATAATACCACCACACTTTCCTGCCTTGCCAGCAATACCAGATATTACAACAAAGCATGCAGGCACAAAGAGAGAAAAAAAAATCAGAGGAGCACTGCCCCCACTCCAAACCCATGAAAGCATGCATAAACTACAACCAACCAACAAACAAAAGCTACATAAATACAATACTAGAAGATACTACAACAATAGAGCAACAGATCACACAGCAATAACACAACACAACACTAGGTACTCCCAATCCACCAGTCTACTCACAACCCAAGTCCCAGAGTTACACAAGCTTCTTCCCGGAATCCCTCCCCATGACTGCCAGCTCAGCCAGCAGGTGATCGGCCCTCACTCACTACCTGAAGCCTCACACTACAACTACCAAATACCACCCTACAACCATTCAATTACAATGCAGTTCAGTTCCAACCCACACATATACTATTACAATCCTAGGAAGTACAAAAGTCAACTGTTCTATACATCAATAGGTATGGTGCTTTCACACTCTAGTCTACCTGCCATCCTCTCAAATTGCTGAGGTGGTTTCTGCAGACTGTAGTACATGGTGTCCCTGTAAATATGAAAAAATAACTTATAGACACAATTTGCAAGAATTGGTATCCTAATCACTACAATAGTATGTACAACACAGATCTATTTTCTTGCCTTATACTATGACATCCATCAATGGCCTCAGCAAACAGTCTGTTAGGTAAGTAGATACTGGTAGCATTCCTCACTGAGCTTCACATCTGCTACTTTACACCTTTTCCCACACTCACAATAGTTATTCAAATATGACAAATAAATACTGTAAGATTTCCCATCTCATGAGTAATGGATACTAAAAAAAACATTAAATTCCTTAGAGGAATATAAAAAACCAGTTTGTTATCATGGTGTGGTTGGAATCGGTCATTTCAGGTGTGGGGTGAGGGTGTCACCAGATTCCCCCACTGTTGCCACTTCACCATTAATCACAGGCTTGCCTTATTCTCCAACCCTGTTTCATCTTTAATCCTGTTTCTGTCTGTCTTTATGTTTCTGTATAAATTGGTTCATTACCGAACTCTAACTTTTGTTCCATATCACCGTTGAAGTAACAATAAGGCGTGCTTTATGTATAAAGGTCTCCCCCCGATCCTAAACATGGCATATGAGCGGGGAAGCGTGACCTGACCGACACACCTCACTTGACCTGACACACTTGACAGAAAACACACCTTGATAGTGTTAACAATTGCCAGTGTGATTGCCACTTAAACAATGATGCTGCCAGTAAACATAAGATATTGCTAGAGAGGAGCTGCCTGCTAAACCAATAAATTGTGTACATGCCTACATACATACATATGTATGTAGGCATGTACACACACACACACACACACACAGTAAACGATATACGCATGTATGTGCCTGCAGAATGAATTTCAAGGTAAAGTGGTTTATATTCTCCACAGGGTTATTGGTTTGTGTTTTATAACCAGTATATAAGACCACCCCTTCATTTGGGGGGTCTCAAAATTGGCAAAAAAAAAAAACCTCGTCTTATACTCCGGCACATACAGTATTTTCCTTCAAAGTATATCCACAAAAATTATCCATCCATGTTTTTATCGTCCCTTCAGAGTTTTCTTTTGTTTCCCTTTCATTAAGATGAGGCTTTGTTCTTCACCTCCACACTTTGTAAGAGTTGGCCAGCACACCACAAGGTGAGATCCGCCACCAAATCCACACAACATGGCACTTTGGGTGACGGTAGTGTGGACAAGAAAGGAGAGAGACTGCCACTTGGAACACAGGCACAGATGGTGTGAGTGAAGCAAGCTAAATAATTTTCCACTAAACTTTAAGCCTTGGCACCAGTGGAAGTTCTTCAGCCCACCGCCCTACCACATCCGTCATCATGATTACCTATGTGTCTGTCTCACACGTTAACTAACTGTCTGTTGCTTCACTATGAATCCCAGTACATTAGTTTCTTTACTATAGATGAAAAACATGAATACATTAGTACCTTGGTATGCATCCCCCTCTGGAATAAACCCAAATTGGTACATGTCCTCTTTGGACGTCAAAAGATTTGCTTGCTAAAACCACCTTTCTTTGGAATACAACTCAAGTGGCAGGCTGGTGTTATTCTATGTGAACTACCAATAAATATGACTTATTATACTTATTGTACATTATTACCTTTCAAATAGAAACTGTTTTTGTGGTGAAAAAAAAGTGATCATCATTGTTTACTGTCCAATGTTTAGGATTTGATTCAAAGACCAGTGTAGCCACAGACTTAACACTAGCCACTGCCTCAAAGCTGAACCTTTGCCTTATACGATATACACTTTTTCTGGGATTTTTCATATATTTTTCACATCTGGTACTTACTTTCATACTGACAGTGAAACCACAGAATACACCTGCTCCCCCATACATCCAAACTGACTTAGATTTGAGTCACTTTGTTGTTTATTGTGAGTGACAGGATATATTGGTGTAGTTGATTATCACTCATGAGAGGAATACTTGATGATTTGTCAGGAGTTGTGTTAAGTCTATTTGTGGTGCAAAAGACTTGAAATCTGTTAAGGAATCTGTATAAGAGGTTAGAGGTTGTGTCTATGTTTGGATGTGTTGATGTGATTGCAATGCCATTGGCTACCACTTATGGTAATTTCAAGCTCAGACATGCTACCAAGTGAATAAAGTTAAAAAAATAGATTAAGTATATGTAACAAATAATAACAAGTTGATACAATGTAAAAGTCTTAAATGAACTCCAGCACCACACCTAGATAATAAATTTGCTACCACCACCTATGGGCCACTGTAGGCTGCAACACCACAGCCTGCAAGAAGACACATTTGACAATGCCTCACAATACACAATACTTTGCTGCACAACACACAAGACACAACACACGCACACACACACACACACACACACACACACACACACACACACACACACACACACACACCTGATGACCCCTCAAGCTATTCCACACTCAGGACAGAGCAGAGCTGCCTCAATACTCACATACACAAGCTAGACCTCACAGACAACAGACAACAGACAACCTCACTGCTTCTACTCCCATGCAATCAGTTACTGTACACTGCAAAGTAGCTGGCAACAAGATGGACTTTTTTTGTTTGAAGTTACCCTTGGCCAGCTTTTCCCTCCTACATAAAAAGAAACCCCAAAACACTAGATATCCTTGCCACCACTCCCACCACACTGCCACACAGCCACACTGTCCTCCACAGACTGGGGTCACTCCACAGGCCATCACTACCAGACATCCGTTGCTCCCAAGGTTTTGGCCTAACATTCAAACACACCAAGATATTTCTCCTTAAGACATGACAACTCACCAAATAAACTCTCAGCTACTAACACCTTCAAGGTACTGCAAGGCCTGCACAGCCTGCATGGCACCCTTCAAATCCCAACAATAAACATATCTAACATTAGGCAAAGGTTCTGTACAACTCTGGCAACTTGATTTTTGTTTATTTACTTCCAAACCTTCACAAAACCATCTGCATACATATTAAGGTAAAGTGGGGGGCTTACGCTGTATCAGCGCGTAGCTGCGGGCGCTCATCTCCCGTCTCCTTGGCCTTTGAGCCTGTGGTGGAATAGTCCCTTACCCCGGGACATGGACATACATATTCATTATCACAAAATGGCAAAGATTAGGGATTAACATTTACTTTAAATCCAGTTAGTCTTTGTATCACAACTATTTTAGATACAAGCACACTATTCATGTATGATGTAGAAGGCTCAGTGACCAGGCTGTAAATGAGCGGAATTTCACAGCAAGTGTATAGTGTGTCAGTAACAGTGGTTGGGAATGTGGCACAAATTTGAGATTTCAAGTCCTGTGCAGTGCACCAGTCGAGAGCAAACAATAAAGAGAATATCTTTTTGTTTATAAGTGGGATTTGTGAGTAGTGGGATGTTGGGATGTCATTCTGTCTATACAACTGTCCCATCACTCAAGCAATTCCCCTTGTGAGGTCAGTCATAGAACCACCAGTGACACTTTCCATGGTCAGTTGAGTCAGGTTGGGTTTAGATAAAAGTCAGCCATTCTGAGAGGGGCTCACTACCATTGATTAAAATGGCTACTCAGTAAATGAAGGTGAAGCAACAGTGACAGTTTTTTGGGCAGGAAAAGTCACTATGGAAGACATTAATTATTTTAACAACAATATTCAAGATGTGGTATATGTACAGACACGCAGAAAAGATTTCATGTGTTTATCTGATAAGATGTGATATATGTACAGATGTGCAGAAGTGCCACAAGGTGGTAAGATGTGACAGACAGACAGACAGACAGACAGACAGACAGACAGACAGACATAAAGAAGAGCTTCCTGTATGTTTGTCAATAACACCACAAAGCTGCACTCACCTCCATCAGCAAGAGAATCTCTTCATCTCACCGTTAAGGCACACTGGTGTAATTTTTTAGGCTTTTTGTTCAAGTTAGGTTAATGTTGTAGTGGGGAGGATCTGGGATAGGCACAGTCCCCTCCTACCCCTGGCTTGGATACCTTAGGTCAGGTTTATGTTAGGGTTAGTGTTCTAGTGGTGAGGGACATCCTGAGTAGGGCAAGGGGGGGGGGGGTGGAAAGGGAAGGCTGACCCTAAATCCTTTTCAGTGCTGCATGGCATAACTACTTGTTATGTAGTATATTCACTGAACCTGACATTTAGGTTAGGTTAGACCAAATTTGCTTTGGTTTAGTTAAAGGAGAAACAAGTCAAAATTGGTCAAGTTTTGCATTTCTAAAGAAAAGTCCAAGGAGGCAAACATCCATATTTGACAAAGGAAGATCTTGCTTATTTTTACAGGTTAGGTATTAGGTTAGGTTAGGTAGTTAAATGTATCAGTATATTGATAAAATCTATACTGACACCCAAAGCCTGTGATTAACCTAACCTCTGCCACTTTTTACAACAATACAAGGTACTATAAAATCATGTAGAGTTTTGTGAAAGTTTGGAAGAAAGTAGAATTAGTGCATATTTACTGCTACTACAGCACTTGTCAGTAACTCATTCCTGGTAAGTAGTGCCAGTATACTCTCTGTGATAGTCTGGCAATCATTGAGTCACTGATGCTTTGGGAAAATCAACTCATCACACCAGAAACAAAGTTAGATTAAGTTAGAGTAGATTTCATTTTTCTTCTTTAGTAAGGGAAGTAAGAATGAAATAGACCAAATTTTGTATTCCATAAAAAGTCTACGGGAAAAAAGGTAAATTTGCAGTTTCAGCCAATACTCCATATCTCTCAAACAAGATTGGGGGCATGTGGGGAATCAGGGGTCTTGGGTGGCAGAGACATATATTATGAGCGATGTATGGGGTTAAAAATCTAGGGAAATTTCCATAAAACTTGGGAAATTTCCCTACAAAACAGTAAAATTCCCCAAATGAAGCAAACAAACAAATATATACCTATTCAAACCCCACTCCACTAGTACAAACCTATTCTGGCAGGGGACTGTGCTCCAGGCCCCCTTGGAACCCCCTTCAAAGTATATATCCTAACCTGACCTAACCCAACCTAATGAAATTCCCTAGATGCAGCCAGAGCCAGACACTCATACTAGGCGAGGGGCTGTGCCCTCCCTGGACACCTCTTCCTAGCCGGGGGCTGCCTCCCCCCTGGACGCCCTCTAATTATCCTAACCTTACCACAAGCCAGTGCAACTCAGTGCCGGTCTCAAGCCCGGATAAATGGGGAGGGTTGCATCATGGAAGGGCATCCGGCGTAAAAATATCTGCCAACTCAATATGCGGAGCTCGTCAAAGACGAGTGATCCGCTGTGGCGACCCCAAAATGGGAATAGTCGAAAGATGAACAAAAAAAAAAAAAAAGGTAATATGGGGTTCAAAATTCTCCAACAGTGTGACTTAGACCGTTAGGCAGTTTACTGTGCCGTGGATGTATTGTCTGAAACTGCAATAATACCGAAAAAAAGCACATTTAGCAATTTAAACCTTTGTTGTAGATCTTTAACTAGAAATAAGAACATTAAGGCGTCTGGGTTATACTGGACCTTTAACATTAACTAACATTACCTTCAAATTTGCGCTTGACATATTATTTCAACTTGAATGGTCAGGCGTGCAAGATGTTCTTCCCATACCAGCTATCAACGTTACACACGGTATAGTACACATCTGCACAAGGACACCATTATACTTCATGCACTTGACACGCAAACTCTCGGTTATTCAATAGACATACATAATTTTACCTTGTGTTATCTACAGTGTGTGGATCAACTTCAGCCTTTGACGCACACCACCACCACCAAGCTGAAGGACATCATAAGAATTGTTGTGTGTTGAGGATTTGTGGTGTAGGAAGGCCATAACTCTAAGTAGGAGGTAGTGAGGCAGCAGGGAGGGAGACCACGATGCCGCTGTGTTGTGGTGCGGTGTGGTGAGGTAGTACTACTACTGGTGAAGCAAAGGTGCCAGCAGAATAATCCCTCTAGTCTAGGGTCTTCGTGTTGGAGTCAAAATGTTCTTCAGTGTGTCACTTGGATTCCGTGCTCCATACACCTCTTCTCTCGTTAGACTCTTGTAAATTCACTAACGTTCACCAAAGTACACGATCCATTACAACATCACCTTTCTTTAATTTCCGCCTCTCCTTTATAGACATAGACAAACATTTGCCTTGTACTTCACATACTTACACTTTCTTCGACGTTGATTTCTCCATACGGTCTTGTCTATGTGATGTGCACTTCGCTAGTAGTACACGTCATCTGCTGTATTTATCTCAGCGTACAAACTCCACTGTCAGCTGGCCAGCCTGACCACTCATCAGGCCTTCACGCTTCATGCTTCACCACGATCACGATACCTGAGAGCTACACCACCAACACTAACAGGCTACCTACCCACTCGATAGTTACCAACTACTACTAATAACAAGAAGAACTACTACTACTACTACTACTACTCCGACTGGCTTATGGATGAGCATGATCAAGGATTCTCTATATTATCCTTGAGCATGATAAATAGAATTAGGCAGCGGTGATCACATAGGAACTGCCACGAATAGGTCTAGCAGCCTCTTGCAGCTTCCCTCATTTTATTATGTTCTTATGTATTACTACTGCTGCTGCTGCTGCTGTTCTGAAGGTACTCATTATCTCCAAGTCCTTAACAGTATCTAATCTTAATGGTCAAACAATGAGTCTCTCTCTCTCTCTCTCTCTCTCTCTCTCTCTCTCTCTCTCTCTCTCTCTCTCTCTCTCTCTCTCTCGAAATGATTGATTAAGAATTATCTTCAAGTATATTTGCCAATATAAGAGATAGATAGCTGGAAATGTTGTTTTCCCCTCTCTATTGTAATGCATGAAACAAGCATTCGACTTTATTTAGGGAGTAATGAAAGTCACTGACCAGCGGAACATATTGCTCTCTAGCCATAGATATGTATGTTATCTGTAAAGAAAAAAAAAAAAATTCTCAGACTAAATTACGAGTTTTCATATATTGACGAACAAAGATTTACTGCGCGGATCTTATATCGCAGTGCCGTGCCCCTGCAGACATTGGCGACCATGGATTGCCCCATCCCTCTATCTATTGTTCTTTGCAA
>CM035223.1:19842567-19845067 GCA_020233015.1 Callinectes sapidus | reverse complement strand
TGGCTTCATTGTTCTGTTTGTCACACACACACACACACACACACACACACACCACAAAGCTTGTTATTTCTCTGCTCTAATACTCTCCCTATGTATCAGCGTAGTAATATATTTTCAACACAGCACACTTCAGCATTGTAGACGTGGCATGGTAACAGAAGCGTGTCACAATAACGTTAATTAAGTACTCACGTGAACTGAAAAAAAAGTGAATAGATAAACATATAAGATTGAAATTATTTAGCGTCTTATACATACTTATCAAGAACACATTATTATCGTTGATGTTTCCTTTTTAGAGGTACATTTATTACTTCTCATTGTATTGCGAGAACAGATTTGGTAAATACTGTGTCACTATTAACGGAGGGATGTCCTCACTCCATTCGCTACATTGATTCAATACACAAGGCTGTTATCTGAGAGAGAGAGAGAGAGAGAGAGAGAGAGAGAGAGAGAGAGAGAGAGAGAGAGAGAGAGAGAGAGAGAGAGAGAGAGAGAGAGAGAGAGAGAGAGAGAGAGAGAGAGACGTAATAATATGATGAGATGCAATGGGATCCTTCTTTCTCATTTTATTTGTCCTGTACTGACTACTGACTGTACTGTATGGAACAAACTTAATGTGGCGACTCCAGTGACAGCTAAAAGACACAGCGCTGAAAATAATATCTTAAAAATTCACGCTTCATGTTGATGATATAACATCAGTACACCACTTAGTACACTAGTTGTCCTTAGATGCGTGCCTGAAGTGTGTAGTGTAATAGAGTAGTGTACTGTGCACTGGTCACGGGTGCGGTGTGACTATAAGCTCTTGTGGTTGGTAGGGTGGTCCATGAAACTGTCCCTTTTCGAGGTTAATAATTATTATTGTGAGTGTAAGTGTGTGAGATTCCTGACTCCAGCCTGTACATCGGTGCTATTCATGTATGTAGGTCTGTATTCAGAAACTCTTCGTTCTCTCACCACGACTGTTTTCTAAGGCCACAGAGACTCCAATCCGGTTTTCTGAGAGTGCTTCTTCTGTCAATTTTGAAGTCACCTTGTTCATTTGTCATTAGAACTATTAAAACATCCTCGAAAACTTGTGCCACTTAAAAAAGGAGCTCTAGGAAATAGTGAAGGTACAGCAGTGAAGTGTTTCTGAATATGATGATAATAGCGCGGTGTACATTGAAGTCGAGGGTGTTGATGTGTAGCGTAGTGTAGTGTGCCTGATCAGTGACACCAGATGGAAATATTATGGTGTGCATGTGACACTTATTTTCCTTGCGTGTAAAGTAGAGACAGAGACAGAGCAGAGCAGAGGCGGTGTTGCGGTGCTTGTTGAGCTGCAGAGACGGGAGGTGAAGGTGACGGAACTGGAGAGGGCGCCATGTCCACTGTGTCCTGGTGATGTGCTGGCAGACTATTCCTCCTCCTCCTCCTACTCACTCACCCCTGCAGAAAGACATGCCGTGAACACATACTACGAGAAGGAAAGGAGATGGGACACCGACGGAAAGGACTATATAGGAGGACACACACACACACACACACACACACACACACACACACATCTTAAGACCATTTTCTGAAACATTTCCTGGCCACACTACTGCAATAAAAAAAAGCTCTGATTGAAATTTCATGGGCTTAAATAGTATTTTGGTGACAATTAGCGAGAAATTAGCCGTGGTACAATGGAACCAGGCGTGCTTTGGGAACCGAGGAGTCCTCAAGCGCAGGGGATTCGAATCCTGGCCAGGGTCCGAGGATGGGAAGGGCGTCCATTCGGGGTAACGGCTCCCAAATGCCAAAAAATAAGCCCTCTGTCAGATGGTAGTGTTCTAACCTTAATAAACTAGGGGAAACGAAATGCGTCTCATTAGTGAATTGTATAATTACACCCAAAACTCGTGGTGAAAGGGCGTCTCAGTGCTGAAACGTCTAATCACACATAAAACTCGTGGTAAAAATGTGTCCCACTACTGAAGGCTTTAATGCATGTCTTTCAATCTCATTTATAAGTCCGTATGCAGAAAGATTTTGCTCTCTCACCACGACAATTTTCCATGCCCACAGATGATCAGCGGGATTTTCAAGAGTGTTTCTCCACTTAATAATGTGGAAATCTTGTCACTGCCTCAAAAACCTTGAAAAACACCTGAAAAAAATCCTCATATAAATTTGAACAAAGCCTTCTGAAATAGTGGAGGTGAAACAGGGAGGTGTGTGAGCAATATAGTACCTGCAGCACGAGGGTTCCCATGTTACACGCAGTTCTGGTGGGGAGGCCCTTTGTGGAACCGGCAGATCTGGTCTTTGAGCGAACCGAGGGATGTCCTGAGCTGAGACTGTCCGTATTGCTGTCAAAGAAACAAACACAATTATGATGACTTTGATAAGGCAGCCATTCTTCGCTTCGTTATTCCTGTCCATTGCTGTCTATTATTCTCTCTCTCTCTCTCTCTCTCTCTCTCTCTCTCTCTCTCTCTCTCTCTCTCTCTCTCTCCCCCAT
>CM035223.1:19832004-19842394 GCA_020233015.1 Callinectes sapidus | reverse complement strand
TGTGTGTGTGTGTGTGTGTGTGTGTGTGTGTGCTCACCCCGTCAATGGTGATAGTGGGGATGAAATACACGGAAGGCTTGAGGGAGGAAGTCTTCACGCCATTCTGGTAAAGGTACGATGAAGCGGTGGAGCTCTGGGAACACCTCTCCACGGCACTCCACTCAACGCCATGCTCTCTGCTGCACTGCAATACAACACTGTCCTGTCACTCCTTCCTTCCATCACCAACACCACCACTACTACTACTACTACTACTACTACTACTACTACTACTACTACTACTACTACTACTACTACTGCTGCTGCTGCTGCTGCTACGCCTTCAGAGAACAACAACAACGAAAACACCAACAAGGAGGAGGAGGAAGAGGAGGAGGAGGAGGAGGAGGAGGAGGAGGAGGAGGAGGAGGAGGAGGAGGAGGAGGAAAACCGCTCAGCAGATAGGTATATAGACTGATGAAGAGAACAAGGTATATCAGGCGAGAGTCACGTCAAAAAAAGTTGGGCAGAGGAGAAACAAATGAACAGCAGACGAAGGACAGTCAATATAAGAACATAAAAAAAGTAAAATGAAGCTTTAAGCGTCCGTTAGTTAGACCTATTGGTGGCAGTCCCCGTGTGAGCACCGCTGCCTAATTCCACCATCATTCCCATCCATAAACTTGTCCAATCTTCTTGTAAAACTCTCCATCGTCTGAGAACCAATAATATGATGACTGAGTCTGTTTCACTCGTTAACTACCCTATTTGAAAACCAGTTGCTTCCCGTCTCTCTCCTAAACCTAAATTTCTCAAGCTTCAATCCGTTATTTCTTGTTCTATCCTGATTATTGACCCTAAGAACCTTGCTAATGTCCCCTTTGCTTTAACCTCTAGACTGTACCACTTCAATACTTCCATCAGGTTCCCCCTCACTACTCACCTCTGGGCCGGCGAAGGCAGGATACCCTTTACTCATCATACAGTGAATCATGTTGACCTGCGTGGCGATGGGGAAGGAATTCTGGATGCAGGCCATCACTTTGTTCCCGTAGCATTCATTGGGTCCATGCTGGCAGTCGAAGTGGTAGTCGCCATTCCCAATTGGTGTGGCCTGCAGGAGAAGAATTTTTTATGTAAGAGGGGGAAGCTGGTCAAGGGGAATAAAAATAATGAAAAAAAAAAAAAAAAAAAAAATCCCACTAAAATGACAGTCTCCTGAAAAATCAATAGAGTTTGCAGAAAGTCAGGGATGGTAATGTTTTCTTTCTTATTCTGCATATAAGAGGGAACTTTGACCTTAGCGAGAGAGAGAGAGAGAGAGAGAGAGAGAGAGAGAGAGAGAGAGAGAGAGGAAGGGGAGGGGGGGGGGCTGTTAACATTGGCAGCGTCAGGTGGCAAGCGAGTTACATTATTACAATCAGCGCTCCCACTTTCACCGTACATTATTGTTTTTTTCTTACCATCGCCACTCTAACCCCTCTCCCCCCCAACCACCACCACCACCATCTCCCTAGCTGCCTGTCTATACTACTACTACTACTACTACTATTACTACTACTACTACTACTACTACTACTACTACTACTACTACTATTGCTACTACTACTACTACTACTACTACTACCATTACTACTACTACTACTACTACTACTACTACCATTACTACTACTACTACTACTACTACTACTACTACTACTACTACTATATACTACTACTACTACTACTACTACTACTACTATTGATACTACTACTATTACTACTACTATTACTACTACTATTACTATTATTACTACTACTACTACTATTACTATTACTACTATTATTACTACTACTACTACTACTACTACTACTACTACTACTACTACTACTACTACTACTACTACAACTACTACTATTACTACTACTGATAATAATAATAGTGATAATAATAATAATAATAATAATAATAATAATAATAATAATAATAATAATAATAATAATGATAATAATAATAATAATAATAATAATAATGATAATAATAATAATGACGGGCGGCTCACATATCAAGTTTTAATCAGTTCTTAAATATGAAGTAAGAAATGGTCACTTCCTATACGTATTACTTGCTTATCGTATATATGAAAGGAATAATGGTGGTGGTGGTGGTGGTGGTGGTGAAAATAACTTGTTCCATTGCGCAAGTTCACAGACCGTACATATTCTCCAAAGTTTCAGTGCCTTGTCATGAGCTACAGTGAATGATGCTATTGGAGTTTTCATGAATGTTTTCATAATATCTGTGATAGTTTGACAGGCTACAGTTGACGTTACTTGTGATTTTCAAGAGTGTTCCATTAACTGATTTATAGTTGTACAAGATATGAAAGAAGTTGAGATTTTCAAGAGTGTTCCATTAACTGTATTATTTTATAGTTGTACAATACATGATAGAGGTTACTTGTGGTTTTCAAGAGTGTTCCATTAACTGTACAAGACATGATAGAAGTTACATAATTTTTCGAAGGATGTTTTCATGATTTGTGGTTGTTTGACAGGGTAAACAGTTGAGGCAGGCTATTGTGGTTCTCAAGAGTGCTCCCATAATTATAGTTGTATAGTTTAGATGACAGGACACTATAGAAGTTTTTGGTGGTTTCCGGGAGTGCTTGTCATGATTCTAGTGATAGTTTAACAGACTAATTACATTACAGCCTTACAATAATCGTTAACGGGAAAGAACAGCATAAGAATTCTATTGATGTAGCCTTTGAGAATAGTTATTACAAGAGAACAAAGTGTTTAAGACGGTATGTGATGATGAAGAACAGCAAAAAAAGAGCAGAAACTAGTGGTGTTGATGACAGGAAAGAGTGAAGGACGGAGGCTTCGCTATGGAGGCCACCAAGGAGAGGAGTCACAGGGAAGGAGGGAAGAGGAAAGCGATCTAAACACATTTCTATGTATGTGTAGGTGTGGAGAGAGAGAGAGAGAGAGAGAGAGAGAGAGAGAGAGAGAGAGAGAGAGAGAGAGAGAGAGAGAGAGAGAGAGAGAGAGAGAGAGAGCGCAACAATAAGAGTAAAGCGGAGAATGTTGAACAGAAGAGAGAAATTAAGAACACGGGACGGACAGACAGACACACAAACACACAAATGGATATTACAATGCAAGAGGTTAATTGGTTTTAAGTCCATGTATTGTTTCCTCACACCGCACTCTAAACTAACACTGCTCCACAGGAAACACTGACGCGGTATAAGGGAAGACAACAACTATATCCCTCCCGTTGCTATTGTTTGGTGAGGACAGTACATATACTCGTGAATAGACACCGCGCTCGTTATAACGCCTGTATTCTGAAACGCTCACCAGCTCTCTCACCACGACTACTTTTAAAGGCCAGAGAGACTACAAGTTGGGTTTCTGAGGGTGTTTCTTGGGACAGTTATGTAGTAATCTTGTTCATTTGTCACTAGAACCATATAAACACCTTTGGAAACTTGCGTCACTTAAACAGAAGCCTTTTGAAATAATGCAGTGGTGCAGGGCTGAAGTGTTTCTGAATATGGACGGAAGTCGCTGCAATCTAAAAAGGCACTTTTTTGTTTACCTTGAGCTTGCTGGGATTCCTCCACCGTTGCCACATCACAGGCTCTCTTTCTCCAACCGCGTTCCATCTCCTCAGAGGGTAAGAACGTGGTGTGGAGAGAGAGAGAGAGAGAGAGAGAGAGAGAGAGAGAGAGAGAGAGAGAGAGAGAGAGAGAGAGAGAGACGAGAGAGAGAGAGAGAGAGAGAGAGAGAGAGAGAGAGAGAGAGAGAGAGAGAGAGAGAGAGAGAGAGAGAGCCTGTGATGTGGCAATGGTGAAGGAACCCACGGGAACATCAAGGTAAAAAGAAAAGTGTCATTTCATATTGCAGCGACTACAGGCGGTTTGAAAATGATCTACAGTGTGAAGGGAGGGAAAAGTGTAATTTGAACTTATTATTGTGTGGTGACGTGGTGATGTGTTGTGTGTGTAAGTAGGTGGAGGTGCGTTGTGAAGGTACAAGGAGGAGGAAGGAGGGAGGAAAGATTGAGGAGACATCAGAACATAAGAAAATCATGTATACTACCCATATGTTTCTACTTATGATCCTCATCCATGACTTTATCTGATCTTTTGTTGAAGATTCCTAGTATATACTTCTGTTTCAAAAGCAATTTCTTTCCATCTGTTTTCTAATGCAACATAATGAAGCATGAACCATTTATTTATTGCCCTATTGTGTTTACCGACCCTAAGAGCCTTGCTTCTGTCACAATTATTGCATCTACTGCACCACTACAGACCTCCAACAACTGTGCTCCTAATCTATTCCTTCCAAGGGAATGTAAATCTAAATCTTCGAACTCCTCTCGTAAAGAATATTTTTTCCCCTCGAAGTATTTTTCCCTTGGAGAAGGAATGCCATGCTGGTAGAGGGTTAGACAGGTACGTACCTTTGCCTTGCCGAACGGTATAAGGTTGAGATCCATAATGTCCTGGAGCTGCGTCCAGGCAGGGTACAACTGGCCGGTGAAGAACCTCACGGTGTCTGAACACAGGGAAGAGAAGTACACGTCCACCTTCACCTTGCCACCGCCAGTCCCGGACACCTGCAAAGCTCGCGAGGTCACCATATATATATATATATATATATATATATATATAGATAGATAGATAGATAGATAGATAGATAGATAGATAGATAGATAGATAGATAGATAGATAGATAGATAGATAGATAAATAGATAGATAGAAAATAAATAAATGATATATATTTATTCATATTTACATTTCTTTCTTTTTGCATATACACAAAGACTTTTAAATGTGATTTTCAATTTGCTTTTGAAGTTTCTTGTTACTTAATGAAGTGGAAGTTAGTACCTACTGTGGACCTTTACAATTTCATGATCGTTAGCCATAGCCTCTCATGCAAAAGAAATCGCAACCACCACCACCACCACCACCAATACAAATGTAGCATTCCTGTTATATCAGAAATAAAATCTAATGAGGTACCACAGGCCGCTACAACACTCATTCTACGCACAATGCTGTGTCAAATACTAATGAAAGACTGATGAAGCAACCTAATGAAAACCACCACCACCACCACCAACAACAACAACAACAACGATGATGATGATGATGATAACGAGGTTCTTAAAATCATTAGTAGAATGAACTATATCCAATACTCCTGTCGCTTCCTATTATGTGCAACTCTCTCTCTCTCTCTCTCTCTCTCTCTCTCTCTCTCTCTCTCTCTCTCTCTCTCTCTCTCTCTCTCTCTCTCTTATGGTTTAGTTAGAGGCGAAGCGTAATGACCAGAGTACTACAATGGGCGAGCGGTTACGCACATCATTATTCAAAAATAAAAGAATCAAAGCAACCAAGTGACAAGACATTTTCTTTTTTCAAAACGGACGCGGTCACTTGAGTTGCGGGAATGTAATGAACAAGTGTTCCAGTTGTGGGAAACACTTACTATGAAAGTAACCCGTATATCGACGCCGGCCTGTTTCATTCATAACGTAGAAACTTAACCCCTTCACTGCCATTTGCTCCATCTTTCCCTAATAACTGATCACTCTACGACACCTTTACTTATTCCACTGTTACCTAAAATCTTTAAACTGGGTAGAAATTGCGAACTATACTCTTTTTTCATGCATTCCTTTCTCACAGATGGTGATAAAGATGTCATGCATTGCTATTGGTGTTGTTAATTAACTGTCCCACATTGCGGTGAAAGAGTTGAGACAGTGAGGGAGACCACATGCAGGGAGCCATCTAGCCCACACCAGCCACTCCTGCATGCATGACACATATCTACTTTTTTCACGTTTGAATGATTGATCTTATCTTTTAAACCTTCTCAATGACTCAGCACTAATACGTTCAGTTGCAAAATAAAGAGATTGATAAATTGCGCTCTGTGGTCCCAGAGATCACTAAGTACACGGGTTCGAATCCTGGCTACTTTCTGAGGGGAGAATGGACATCCACTCGGGGTAACGATTCCTAGATGGGCGGGCTTTCAGACAGGAGGTCTTCTTTAGGTGGTCTTCTTTAGCTTATAAATTCCCGTAAAAAAGCCCACATTGTATAAAAAGAATGAAGACATCCCCACCAGAATCCTCACTGGACGGTTTGTGGTGAGGAGACGAGCTACCTACTTGGGAATATTAAAATCGTTTGTTTTCTTCTGGACCAGAAGGTGAAGGGAAGGGTAGTCATTCCATCCATACATTATCCTAAGCCAGGCAAACTCGAACAGACACATCACAGAATAAGGAGAGCTGAGAGGAGTCACCAGGCCAACAAGTAAGTGAAAGTCCCTATTTCATACATTTTTTTTTTATTCAAACAGTGTGGGCTTTTTACGAGGATTTATGGGCTAAAGGAGACCACTTAACCCTTAAATGACGGGGTGCTCAGTGAGGTTTCTGCTCCATTTTCCGGGTAATATACAGTACCTCTTAATGGAGACCTCTTACCTGAAAGCACACCCATTTTGGAACCGTTACCCAGAGTGGATGCCCAATATCTACCCAGACCGTGGCCAGGATGCGAACCTGTGTCATCACTATTCGTTAATCTGTCTCATCTTCTCTCAAATCACCTTAATGACTCAACAGTAATAGTCTGAATACTGAGTACATTTCATTCGTCCACCATCCTATTTGAGAACCGATGCCTTCCTCTCTCTCTCTCTCTCTCTCTCTCTCTCTCTCTCTCTCTCTCTCTCTCTCTCTCTCTCTCTCTCTCTCTCTCTCTTCAAAATCCAATTTTTTTCAGGCTTGAATCCATTAGTATTTCTTGTCTTATATACTGATAGGTGATCCTGTAAATTTTGCTTCTGTCACGCTTGTTACATCCGCTACATTCCATTTAAAGGTCCTTCTTCGGTTCCCTCACAACGTACTACGACTCTCTAAGGGATATAAAGCTTATTTTGTCATCCTCCCTTCGTAAAGGAATATCCCCCATCTTTATAGTCGAATAGTGAGTGATCTACAGAATTGGAAAAAAAACTGGTTTCGTATTAACAGAGACTCTTAAGTATGTGACTTTTCTTAGACGAATTCCTAGTCTTAAAGTCCACTTCAACCTCCCAAAATTGGTGATGTACTTAAGCCATTATCTCATGAGGAGTAAATCTGAAGCTGCTGGTGAGGTAATGGCTAAAGTACGTACAACGCCTATTTCGGGAAGTTAAGATGGATCTCAAGACTATAAATTCGTCTAAGAAAGAGTTACATAGTTAAAAATTTCAGTTGATACGGGCCCTGGTTCACATACCGAGAGGATCAAACTTTTCAGAAACATGTTAAGTTGGTAAGTAAGACGTCACACAGTGTTAATCGGAGGCTGGACAGTTTTATGGAAACAGTATATACATTTAAAACATTTAAAGTGCTTAGAAGAGAAGCTACTTTGTGTAGACCAGTTCTGCATTCAACGCAATGTTCTTATTTGCTTGTTCTTTCTTACGGTCGTATAACGGGAGAGTAAGAGATGATAGGCACAAGCAAAGATGCTGCCTCCTGGGCACGGAAACAGTTAGAAACGCCTCATAACCTTGTCCTGCTGGCCTTCTGAGGCACAGCCAGAAGAAAGGTAAAGGAAACTCTGCATATGATATTTTGCAATCTTTGTTATTATGTCACCAACAGGAAAGATAAGTTGAAAGGAAGCTATATGATGAAAGAAGAGGGCAGCACCTATCGAAGGTCTTTCAGGAATTATCTGAAGAAAGACTTGACCTTTAAATAGGACGAGGTGAAGGTAATAGTATCTTGTATTGCACTGCTCACAAATGAAGGAACGAGAAATTGTTTTTAGGATACTTTACATATGTTGGTTCAGAAATGTCGAGACAGAATTATCGGTGAGTCGTGCAGTAAATGGCGCAAGATACTGCCGGGTCCCCCCCCCCCCCCCCTTTTTTTTTTTTACTTTGTCTTGAATGGCAGGACATCCTTGGCTCCTCCTGTGGCAGGAATTGGTTGGTTTGGTTGGGGCATCTAGTGGAGACGGTCTAAGTATTCTTGACTGCCTAACAAAAATGAAAGGGATGCGAGTCAACCTTCTTTTCCTCTTGGCAAAAAATGTGGGACGTAAAAGTACGCTGACCCAGACTCATCCAGGTAAGAGTGCACGCGAGCGTCTTGTGGAACAGGCGATCGCCTCCATCAGTGAGCCATCTCAGTCACCTCACATCCCGCCCCGCCCGCCAGCAATGGCAACACGCCAAACGACCCTGCTGTGCACGAGGCCACGCCACCTCACCGCCCACCGCCCACCGCCCACCCACTACCCACTGTCACTCTTGATGCTGATCACCGCTACACACAACAAAGATGTAACGTTCAGCAGGAGTAAATGTTGCATGTCGAGAACAGTTATAGGGAATGGGAAATCTTCAAGGTGGTCTGGTGTGTCTGTTGTCACGTCAACAATACTGACGGTGCAGGATGTGCGGCGTGGCGAGGCATGGCGTGGCGTGGCGGGAGGGCGTCCACTAAGGCAACGGGAGGGACACACTTGGCCTCAGCATAGACTTATTTTCAAACAGAGCTTTGGTGAAAGGGAAACTGTCACGATCTGCTCCACTCGTAAGGGTAAACACTTGACAGGTTTTATAAAACACGGTTAGAAAAATACCACAGTACACAAAGGTGTGTGTGTGTGTGTGTGTGTGTGCGTTAGGCTGACAGTTTATTTCCACAGACGGACGGTGGTTGGCAGTGAATACATGGTTGGCCTGAACGGCACATCATCCATATCCAGGAAAGGTGACACAAGGAAGAAGGTGACAACACTGAGGGGGGGCGGGGGGGGGATGGCATCATGAGAGAGGTGACAGCACTAGGGGGGGGAGGTGGACCATGAGCGGAGGTGACAACGGGGGGGATGAGGGATGGGCACCCTGAGGGGACGGTGGCATGGGCAGCATTGGGGTGGGAGGGGATGGTGGCACCATGACGGAGGTTGTGACAACACGGGGGGGGGGGGGGGGGGGGGGTGAGGAAGGGTGGCATGACGCTGTTCCGCCCTGATTGGTGTGCGTGCATTGAGTGTTCCGGACAATACAGATGAAGGAAAGCGGCGAGGTTTTGCAAGACGTGGATTACCTGAGTTGCGTGGAAGTGTTCTCCTCAACAAACACTGACAGACAACTCCTCAACATTTCCCTTGTCCTTTTCTTTTTTCTCTCTCTTTTTTTTCTTTTTTTTTAAGCTTGGAAACTCAAAGTATGAATCCGTGCGAATAAGAGTCACGTTCTCTAACACTTCTCTATTGCATCTCCACTACCTTGATAAGCAAGTGGCATGTTTATCTTCCTCTTCTTTTTTGAGGTATTTGATGGTTCTGGTGACGCATTAACAATACTTCTACATCGTAAATAGAAGAAGATAGTAGCCAGTCAGTCAGTCATCTCTGTGGCCTTTGAAACGAGTAATGGTGAGAGAGCAAAGCGTTCTCGAATTGTATTGATGTAACCTTGGTGTATTCTTGATATAACTTTGAGTGACTTGTAGTGAGGTAACTGTAGATCTTGAGGGTGGAAGGGAGGATGGAAGCGGGGCATGGGTGAGGTTGAGGCTGACAGGTGAAGATGTGTTCCATGGAGGAGGAAAGATATGAGCCTATTCCAAAACACTGCTCTCTCACCACCACTACTTTCCAAAGGCTCTGGTTGAAGATAGTCAAGTTTTTCAGGATATTTTTATGGTTTTGGTGATGGATTGGCAAGATTTCTAGTTCATTATAAGGAAAAATGATCTTGAAAACCCGTCTAGTTGTCTGCGGCCTTGGAAAATTGTCCTGGTGAGAGAGCCAAGTGTCTCTGAATATGAACCATGGACACGTAGGAAGGCAAGAGGAGATAATAATTTCAGGGATTATAATGTCATTCACCCTAACCTGCTGTGCTGAGGTGCTAAAATATCAAGGACGCCGCCAGCTTCCTTACCTCTCTTACTGCTGCACACACACACACACACACACACACACACACGCACACACACACACACACACACACACACACACACACACACACACACACTCCCGTGCAGGAAAATTAGCTTTATTAACCACGGGGCCTCGAAGTACTACAATGAAATATACCGTAACACTCTTCCTGCCATTTGCTTAGTCTTCCTTATTACTCGTAACAAACCACTCTGGAGATCTTTCGCCTTAACTCAGCCATCTCAAAGCATTCTACTCGCTATTAACTGTTACATATAACCGTTTTTAATGATTTTTTTCCATCTCTCTCTTGTTCATGTTTGGTTAAGGTTTCGTTGTTCTAGGCAGTGGAAGAGTTCACTCGTTTTCCATCTTGCAATGTAAAATTAACGTGACTGACTTAACAAATATTAACACTGGGACA
>CM035223.1:19828617-19831984 GCA_020233015.1 Callinectes sapidus | reverse complement strand
CTCTCTCTCTCTCTCTCTCTCTCTCTCTCTCTCTCTCTCTCTCTCTCTCTCTCTCTCTCTCTCTCTCTCTCTCTCTCTCTCTCCACGCCCCACTCCACGCCTCTCTCCACGCCTCTCTCCACGCCCCTCTCCACTCCTTACCCTCTTCCACTCTCATCCACTTCTCTCTCTTCTCATGTATTCCACTCTCCATTTACTATCACTCTCTTCCATTTCCTATTCTTACTTCCTCCACATGATTAAGTTTCTTCCACATCTTCACTGAATCCACCTCCCCCCTCCACTTGTATTATAAAGGTCCTACATGTTCTCTCACCTCTTCCACTCTTCCACCATCTATTTGTTCTCCATTATTCTTCCACTTTTTCACTTTTTTTCAAGTCTAGTTTTCTTCCACACTTCTACAATCTCTCCATCTATCATGTACACATCCACCTGTTCCCTCCCCATGTCTCTTCCACTGTCTTCCATGTCTCTCTGTGTCTCTTCCACATGTCTTCCACTTCAGGTATTCTCCCTCTCTGTTACGTTAACCTTTGGCTCCCTTCAAGTAAATAGGTGGAAAAATATATCAATGAAATTACACGAAGGAAAAAATAATAAAATAAATAAATAAATAAAAGTTGTTATGTTGAGATAAATAACAACGAAATTAACTAAAAGGGAAAGACTTTTAGCTGGAACATTTTAACAATAACAAAATCTCTCTCTCTCTCTCTCTCTCTCTCTCTCTCTCTCTCTGCCATTTAAAGTTGATGAAATGTTCGGTTACTTAACACTCGACACTTGTGAAGAGGGAAGATAAAAAGGCAACAAGGCAACCTCCCCACCAACCTCTCCCTCTCCCTCTCTCCCTCTCCCTCTCTCCCCTCTACTCTCACTAGCGGCGCCACCTCACTCTCTCTTCCTGAAGTGACTCATAGTGGAACCTTATGACCAAAGTTTCCATCTTTAACACTCTCTCTCTCTCTCTCTCTCTCTCTCTCTCTCTCTCTCTCTCTCTCTCTGTCAGCTGTTTTCCTTCCATTTTCTAACTTTAAAAATCAAAATGTACGAATACGGGAAAAAGAAAAAAAAGGAAAGCAAAATAAATGAATAAAATAAATGAAAGATGAACAATGAATAAGGATAAAATAAATAAATAATCAGTAAATAAACATCAAAAAAACAAAAGCAAGGAACAAACAAGGGAATTACGATAAGTGTCTTTGTTTCCATTGCCAAAAAAACAAAAAAAAAAACACAAACACAAAACAAAACAATGAGAAACAAGTTAGTCTTCCTCTATCTTATTTGTTTTCCGTGTTTTCCTTGTCTTTCTCATTTTTTTCCCATTCGTTCATCATGTACCCTTCCTCCTCCTCCTCTTCCTCTTACCTATCCCATTTTCTTCCTTTGTTCCCTACGGTGTCATCCATCTCTGCCTGTCCGTGTGTGTGTGTGTGTGTGTGTGTGTGTGTGTGTGTATGTGTGTGTGTGTGTGTGTGTGTGTATGTGTGTGTGTGTGTTTGTGAGCGTAAGTGTGTCTTTTTGTTTGACACACACACACACACACACTCTCTCTCTCTCTCTCTCTCTAATAACTAAAAACTTTCCACAAACATAAGGAAAATAAGAGAACCATTAATGGCTTTCAATTATGGATGGTAAGTTTCGTTACAATCTCACTGAAGGTTTTTGCTTTTAAAAATGATGATGGAAATGTACACCAGTATACCTCTAAATTATTATTATTATTATTATTATTATTATTATTATTATTATTATTATTATTATTATGAAACTTGTCCATCATAAACTAGTCTATTTTAACGTAACTTAATTGAACCTAAGCTAACTTAATCCAATCTTCCTTGATCCTAACTTAACCCAACCAATTCGGATCTAAACCTAACTTTATTTTCAATCAACTTAATCTAACCCAACTCAAACCAGACCTTTCTAAACCGAAGCTAACTTAACCTAATCCTCTTTAACTCTAATTTAACCCAACCTATTTCAATCCAACTTAACTTACCTTTAATCTCAAGCAACTTAATCTAACCCAGCCCAACCCAAGCCAACCCAAGCCAAGCCAAGCCAAGCCAAGACAAGCAAACCTAACCCAACCTAACCTAACCACACTTAACCCAAATCAACAAAACACATGCCAATTTCCCCTTCACAAAAAAAACGTAAACAAAAACCCAAGCCAACCTAACCTAACCTAACCTAATCTAAGCTAAGCTAACCTAACCTAACCTAACCTAACCTAACCTAACCCCACCCAACCCCAGGGAGTATCAGGGCGTGTGTCATTGTAAAGAGGAGCATTGCAGTGTGTATCAAGGGAAAGTGGAGAGGTGGAGAGGAAAATTATAACATGTGGCAACGCTGTTCTATCAAATGAAAATATACTTAATCCTATTTGAAGAGAGCGAGAGAGAGAGAGAGAGAGAGAGAGAGAGAGAGAGAGAGAGAGAGAGAGAGAGAGAGGGTGGAGAAGAGTGATTTGCCGCGGGAGAAGTTTGTTGGTCGGTGTCCTGACCTTGAGAGACAAACCCGTTCCTGTGTAGCGTCGACCACACCCCTCATCACCCACGCCCCTATTTTCAAACGCTTCAGTCTCCAATTCTCAAAAACTTCGCTTCATTTCCACTTTCCAACGGTTCATTCTCCAATTCTCAAACACTTCTGCGCTTCATTTCCACTTTCCAACGCTTCAGTCTCCAATTCTCAAAAACTTCTGCGCTTCATTTCCATTCTTTCCAACGGTTAAGTCTCCAATTCTCAAACACTTCTGCGCTTCACCTCCACTCTTTCCAACGGTTCATTCTCCAATTCTCAAAAACTTCTGCGCTTCATTTCCATTCTTTCCAACGGTTCAGTCTCCAATTCTCAAACACTTCTGCGCTTCATTTCCATTCTTTCCAACGCTTCAGTCTCCAATTCTCAAAAACTTCTGCGCTTCATTTCCATTCTTTCCAACGCTTCAGTTTCCAATTCTCAAAAACTTCTGCGCCTCATTTCCATTCTTTCCAACGGTTAAGTCTCCAATCCTCAAACACTTCTGCGCTTCATTTCCCGTCTTTCCAACGCTTCATTCTCCAATTCTCAAACACTTCTGCGCTTCATTTCCCGTCTTTCCAACGCTTCATTCTCCAATTCTCAAACACTTCTGCGCTTCATTTCCATTCTTTCCAACGGTTAAGTCTCCAATCCTCAAACACTTCTGCGCTTCATTTCCATTCTTTCCAACGCTTCATTCTCCAATTCTCAAACACTTCTGCGCTTCATTTCCCGTCTTTCCAACGCTTCATTCTCCAATTCTCAAAAACTTCTGCGCTTCATTTCCATTCTTTCCAACGGTTCATTCTCCAATTCTCAA
>CM035223.1:19813617-19826117 GCA_020233015.1 Callinectes sapidus | reverse complement strand
ATGTTCACTACAGGTCACTGAAAGCAGCGAAGATGACTCGCCAAAACGTTGGAGAATGCGCTCCTTGACTCGATCTCTCATGTAGTACTGTCGCTGCATACTGAGTGAGTCCCTCGCACAACACCCAGTGCTGCTAGTCTGACCACCGCATACAGTCATGACCTGCTCTTCGTTACCCTGTGTTGCGACAAATAACTGTTTATCTAGATAGGAGACATTTCTTCTTGCTAACACACACACACACACACACACACACACACACACACACGCTCTCTCTCTCTCTCTCTCTCTCTCTCTCTCTCTCTCTCTCTCTCTCTCTCTCATGGATAAGGAGGCAAGAGAGGACACAGCAACACGGCAACGACACGGTGGTAACATGCCTCTGTCTGATGCCACTCACGTCCATATTCAGAAACAATTCATCGCTGCACCACCTCCACTATTTCAAAAGGTTCCTGTTTAAGCGACACCAGTTTCCAAGGAAGTTTTTGTGGTTCTAATGACAAATGAACAAGGTTACTATATAACTAACAGGAGACACGCCCTCAGAAACCCGGTTTGTACTCTCTATGGCCTTTGAAAGTAGTCGTGGTGAGAGAGAGGGAAGCGTTTCATGCAGAATACTGACATGGTGTACGCATTGCCGTCTTCTTGCGGCGACTGAGGCTTTATATCAAACCCTTCATTATTGAGAACAGGACCATCAGAATGAGAATAGTCTGGCATGTTATGGTTTAAGAATGGGATCTGGTGTAGCTACATTTCAAGTCAATTTGTCCCACGTTCTGGAACGAGACAAAAGTGTACTTAGTTCCGTATCCTTACACACTTTGCTCTCTCGCCACAACAATTTTTCAAGATCACAGAGACGACTACGTGGGTTTTCAAGACGGTTTCTCCTTACAATGAACTAGAAATATTACCAATCCATCACCAAAACCATAAAAATACACTTAAAAACACGACTATCTTCAACTAGAGCCTTTAGAAAATAGTGATGGTGAGAGGAGAGCAAAGCGTTTCTGAATACCAACAACCTTAGAACAATCAAGTGTTTTCACTAGACAGTTTCAGTAAAAGCTGGTGGAATAATAAAGCAAAATTCATAACCCTCTTCTCGACAGGAAATATATCAGCAACACCACTCACTCCCTACTCTGCTGTTACAAATTTAGTCTTTTACTTCCTCTTCTTTATTTCCTGCTTCGTTCAACGCCACGAACGCACGGGTGGTTCTGACGTAACGGTTCTTGTACTGAAGGATCTCAAGATACAACATTTCACTCACGAAGAAGTAATGGGAAGGACAACCTGATACAGTATTTCTATGGTATGTCTATGGTATTTCTATGGTATTTCTATGTCTACAATATTTCTATGGTATGTCTATGGTATTTCTATGTCTACAGTATTTCTATGGTATTCTTCACTCAGAGCATATACATGTACACACATTAACAAGACTTTATGATGTAACAGTTCTTGTACTGAAGGGGCGCAAGATACAACAAACTGATATGCTGTCTATAATTTTTCCATGCTATTCTTCGCTCAGAGTATATACATGTACTCACACTTATAATACTGTGTGATGTGGCAGTTCTTGTACTGAAGGGGCACAAGATACAACATTTCACTGAGGATGAAGCAATGGGCAGGACAAATTGATATAATTTTTCTGTGTTATTCTTCGCTCAGAGCATAACAAGTACATAAACTAACGCGACTTAGACATCTTAGCAATATATTACTTAGATGCGCTCCAACATGACTCCCTCCCTGGCCTATGAAGCAGATTAGTTCAAAATAGGTTTGGTTGAGTTGTTAAATTAGGATCGATTAGATAACCCTAGCTTGTCACAGGGAACATCAGAATATAAGGAATGGCTAAAGATCATCAAGTGTTTCTGAATGCGTATTGCTGCCAATATAAAAATTCATCATAACCTGCACCAAATGTTTAAAAGTTTTCACGGTATAGTCAACGTGTGAGTAGTTTGCCTTTTTTCTTCTTTTCATCTTTCCATTCACAAATCTCCAGAAAATCTACTTGATAAAATTTACTCTCTCTCTCTCTCTCTCTCTCTCTCTCTCTCTCTCTCTCTCTCTCTCTCTCTCTCTCTCTCTCTCTCTCTCTCTCTCTCTCTCCTTTTCATTCATCAAATGCCAGAAGTTGTATATATGTGCTACATTCACTAAATATTTATCTACCTTTTTTCTGACCTCTTCATTAATAAAGCTAAAAAAATATCTACTTCTTATATTTACTGACGAATTTTCTTTTCTTCCATCTTTTCATTCACAAAAGTTTAGAAAAGCTATCTGATATATTCATTGAGTTTTTAACTTAATATCCCCATCTTTTCATTCACAAAAGCCTAAAAACAACAACAAAAAAAGGCTACGCGATACATTCATTGAGTCTTTCACTGCATTTTAACCCTCTCTTCACTGGCAAAGGTAGGACGTTGCACAGTACCTGATGGGAGGCGAGGGGGAGGAGGCACAGCAGCAGCAGCACCAGGCGAGACATGGTGGAATCAAGAGTGAGAGTCAGAGTAGTACCTCTTCCCACCACACCGCGCGTTCAGCCCACACTAAACTGTCCGTGTCGCCGCCGCCTCTGCTACACATCGCCACAAACACCACCACTACCCTCCCCCCCCACTCCCACACCTTTAACACCAGGTGCACCCCCGCCACCCCCCTCCCGCCAGCCTCTAACGCCGCTTCCCCATTCTCTCCCCTTCTCCTATGCGCCTCCACCTTCCACCACATTCACCCCACCCACCCACCAACAGAAGGCTGACCAGTTCACGTGTGTGTGTGTGTGTGTGTGTGTGTGTGTGTGTGTAGAAGTCCTTGCTTCGTGGTTCTCAGCCTTACCTTCCTGGTCGGCGTTACGAGAACATTGGAAAATAAAGACAGTCGATAAGGTCCATAGGCTACGATATTTAGCCATCCCCACACGCAGGGAGTCCTTTTTCTTTCTGTATTTTAATTTTCTCTCTCTCTCTCTCTCTCTCTCTGTGATGTGAGGAAGATATTCAAGATAATGATTCCTTTTCTACAGTACTTGTGGCAGATAAACAAGACTTCTACAAAACTAACAAGAGAAATACTGACGACAGTGGAGACTCAATAGAGGGAATCAATCCTTAGTTTGCAGGGTAGGTGCGCTCCAGAAGGGACGGTGCATAGTAAATTTTGTGCAAAGTAAGGATGATCACCCTCAGTACTGGAGTAAACTGTACTTCCACTGTGTTAAAGGATGGGAGTTTGTTGTGTAATATCATGAAAAAAAAAACTATCTTCTGACACCGTGCTATTTTGAATCGGTGCAATTTAAAGTAGTGCATATATCAAGGACTCCCTGTAGCTACATATCACACAGACCAACACGCTGCTATCCCTGGCCAAACCTATCATCGCTACCACCCCTTTCCACAAACCTATTTCTCTAAAGACTCTCACTGCTGACTAACAATTAGCATCATTATTAGGGAGTTTATTTCCGTCACCTGCTCCTGTTTAACTCTCAGTCTCCTTCCATCTCGAATTGCAACTTTATCAAACTATGTATAATCTATGGGTTTTTTTTACTCTATCCTGATTGATTTTTTTACCTAAACAATGTGAGATTTTTACTGGAATTTATGGGCTAAAAGAGACCACCTAAAAGATTCCTCCTATCTGAAAAGCACCCATTTAGGAACCTTTACCCCAAGTGGATGCCCAATCTCAACTCGGACACTGGCACACACACACACACACACACACACACACACACACACACACACACACACACACACTTAAGGGAGAGAGAGAGAGAGAGGGGGGGGGAGGTAAGTGAGGTGAACCTGAAGCTGGCAAGGTACAATGGAGGACAGCAGCACGTGAGTCACAGAGCGGCGTGTGTGTGTGTGTGTGTGTTCTCTTTAACTGTTGCGTGTTATTTCAAGTACAAATATTTCTATTCAATGTACCAACTTTATATTACCAAATGAACTACATGTATTAGAATTCTCTTCCTCCTCCTCCTCCTCTTCTCTCTTCTCTCTTCTCTATTACATGTTCGACTTTCTCTGTATTTTCTTGCTTTCCTTTCTTGAAACTTTAAGTCCTTTTCTCTTTAGCTCAGAATATGGAGCGGTAGCATAGTCATACAAAGAGGCTCGTTACGCCCAGTACAGCTGTTGTGGGCTGCTATCATTTCCTCCTCCTCTTCCTCCTCCTCCTCCTCCTCCTTTCTGTTATCATCCTTTATTCACAAGTTGGCAAAGGAGTGATGGCGGTTTTCAGTAAACAGACACTTAGCACATTAATAAATCGTTGGGTAAGACTTTTTTTTATGTAAGAGAGGGAAGCTGGCCAAGGGCAACACAAATAATGGAAAGTTAAAAAAAGCCCACTAAATTGCCATTCCCCTGAAAGATCAATGGTAAGCTGAAGAGTCAGGGAAAAATGTCTTGAAACGTCCCTCTTAAGTAAGGTAAACACACCGAGAAGACTGCCACGTCACAGCGCCCCTAAATTCAGCCACACATACACACACACACACACACACACAAGGATCTCACCATATTACATCCTACATCATGTCGTATTAGGTTAGTTTAAGTTGTTTGTTATATGAGGGCCTTCCGGCAAGGTCAACAGAACCGGAAGGAGGGAAAAAAATAGTGTGTTGCCAGTCCCCGAACAGAACAGGCGGTAACAGGTAAAGAAATTGGAAGATGGAATTCAAACACATTCAGAAAATCGACAGAAGTGAGAAAAGAGACAACGAAACTGTAAAAAGAGAAAAAAAAAATTGAAAATTATTCCTATTATAGAGAGAGAGAGAGAGAGAGAGAGAGAGAGAGAGAGAGAGAGAGAGAGAGAGAGAGAGAGAGAGAGAGAGAGAGAGAGAGCGAGAGAGCGAGAGAGAGAGAGAGAGAGAGAGAGAGAGAGAGAGAGAGAGAGAGAGAGAGAGAGAGAGAGAGAGAGAGAGAGAGAGAGAGAGAGAGAGAGAGAGAGAGAGAGAGCCCGTCCTGTACTCCCAGCTTCTGCTACAGACGCACCACCTTCAACACACCAACTACCGTGCGCCCCTCCTAACTGCGCCATCCCCGCACACCCACACCAGGCAGTAGGATGGCTCCCAGTGGCCTCAAGATCCTGTCAGCTAACATCCGTGGCTTCAGGACAAACGTGGGTGAGCTCACCCATGCAGTCCTCAGCAACGGTGCTGATATCGTGGTTGCTGTTGAAACCTTCCTGAGCGACACCCGTGTCACAACTTGTGACAGGATACCGGGCTACAGCCACTGGGAGAGACGGGATCGTAAAAATGGACAGGGAGGTGGTGTGGCTGTGTGTTATCGGGAATGTCTACAGATACAGCAACTTCCCGTTCCGACACCACAGGAGATGGAGGCTATGTTCTTCCGCCTTCTCCTCGCCGACAACTCTGCTGTCCTACTCTGCGCTCTCTATCGACCACAGTGGCAAGGCGGATTGCCCCTTACCTTCCTCACCGAACAGCTAGACACCATCATGGACACACACAACTGCCAGAACACCGTAGTCGTGGGTGACCTGAATCACCACCTGGTGCACAGAGCATTCACGGAACTAACAGTGGTCCATGGGCTCACTAACCATGTAAACTTCACCACGCATGTACGTGGAGCCTCACTAGACCCCGTCCTCACTGACCTTCCTGGTGATTCCGTTCTGTGCTCCCAGCTGAACAGAGTTGGCAGCTCGGACCACAACGCTGTCCTCTGCACCCTAGAACTAAACCCTGCACAAGAGGAGGACTACCAGCGTACTATCTGGCTTTGGGAGCGAGCAAACTGGCAAGCCATTAAGGAGGCTCTGGCTGCCCCAGACTGGGATGCCATATTTTCTGAGGACGTCAATCACTCTGTGGCTACACTCACCTCCATCCTCCTTTCAGCCCAGACACAGCATGTCCCTCACAGAACATACCGCACGGAGCCTCGAGATCAGCCTTGGTTTGGATACCGCTGTCGCATAGCCGCAGAGAAAAAGTACTCAGCCTGGACCCGCTACAAGCGCCGCCCCACAAACCGTAACAAGGCTCTGCATCGCAATGCTTGCAAGAACATGACCAGGACCGCTAGGTGGGCAAGAGAGAGATGGGAGAACAACCTTAAAGGGAAACTGTGCAGCAACCAGGTTGACCCCAAGCAATGGTGGTCTCTTGTGAAGCTGAGGCAAGGGACGACTACACAGGAAAGAATACCGCCCCTCAAAACAGCGGCTGGAGGCTTGGCGGTCACAAACCAGGCGAAGGCAGACATGCTGGCCGAGCACTTCAGCGGCAAAATGACCACAGAAGAACCCAATAGGCAACCCCCTCGCCTCATCCCACTCTGCGATACGCGTCTGGATAGCATGGTGGTCCACGAGGATACTGTCATGCATATCCTTCGTAACGTTGACACTAAAAAGGCACCAGGTCCAGACGGTGTGAGCCCCTTCCTGCTGAAGCGCTGTGCAGGGGAGCTGTCAAAACCTTTGACACACATCTTTCAGCAGTGCCTCAGTTCCAGCACTTGGCCCACTGCCTGGAAGGAGGCTCCGGTTACACCTGTCCACAAAAAGAAGGATAAGGGGGACCCATCTAACTACCGGCCAATATCCCTGCTGTCGGTCCTCAGCAAAACCCTGGAACGAGTTATTGCTGAACAGCTGACACGCCACCTGGACAGTCACTACCTCTTCTCCGACTGGCAATACGGCTTCAGGAGAGGGCGGTCAGCCTCAGATCTGCTCCTTCTCTTGGCTAAGAAATGGCACGAGGCCTTGGACTCTGGCCGGCCATCGCTCGTTATCGCCTTGGACATAGCTGGTGCATTCGACCGTGTGTGGCACAAAGGGCTTCTGGCCAAGCTAGAGCAGTTTGGTGTGGCAGGTGATCTGTTGGAGCTATTCTCTAGCTATCTGCAGGACCGGAGCCTAAGGGTGGTAGTGAGCGGGCGCACATCTGCCACGTCCCCAATTGAGGCATCTGTTCCACAAGGTTCCATCTTAGGTCCCATCCTGTGGAATATTTACTTCAACGACCTGCTCCAGAGCCTCCCTTTGGCCTCAGCATATGCTGACGACTGCACCCTCTCCCATAGCTACAACAGGGTTGATACCGCGAATGTGATCGAAGACACCAACCGACATCTCAGGGTCATCACAGAATGGGGGGCAAGGTGGCAGGTGAAGTTTGCAGCTGAAAAGACCCAGGCTGTTCTCATATCACGTTCGCGAGAGAATGCCAGGATGCTCGAAGGTCAGATAAAGTTTGGTGTGGATACCCTTGCTATCCAGGACTCAGTCAACATCCTGGGGGTGGAAATAGACTCCAGACTCTGCTTCGATAACCACCTGGAGAGTGTGGAGCGGAAAGCCTCTCTAAAGGTGACACTCTTGCGTCGGGTCATGAACCTACTCGACGCAGATGGCCTCTTGAAACTGTACAAGGCGCAGGTGAGACCCATCATGGAATACAGCCCACTTACCTGGATGTGCAGTGCCCAAGGCCACCTCTCCCTGCTGGACAAAGTGCAGCGGAGGGCTGAACGCCTCATAGCTGATAATTACGACCACCAGCAGCGTCACCACCCTGGACAACAACTCCGTCACCGTCCCCATGAGCGGCGTCCCCCGCAGCAGCATCGACATCCGCCAGAGGCACATCAAAACGCCTCTCGCACACCGATGCTGGATTCCTTGGAGCACCGAAGGAGGGTCGGTGCTCTCACTGTGTTGCACACGGCCCAGGTGCAGTACACCCCTCACCTTGCAGCGCTTCGGGTCCCATGGAGGAGGTGTGAGCGCACTACGAGAACGGTAGTGTCGGACCTCCTCCTTGAAATCCCGATGGCCCACACAACAGGGAAACAGAGGGCCTTCTCGTGTGCCACGTCGTTACTGTGGAATGCCTTTACAGCTGCAGTGGAAGTGAGGCACATGTCCACCCAGCAGGTGAAGGTAGCCGCCCATACCTGGCTACGATCCCGACCACCCTGACAATATCTAGTGTAATTGTAGCTTTCCCTGACAGTGACAGTGCAGTGTTTATTGTTTTCCTCCAACCCCGTTCGTGAAATAGTGCCTGATAGTGATGGGGCTTGTGACTATACCATGTTTGATAGCGACAGTGTAGTCAAAATGCCTGATAGAGATAATGCCAAGACATGGGTGTAGCTTTTGAATAGAAGCCTCAAGACAGAGGTCTTCTTTAGCTAGAGACAATCTCCCTTCCATGTTTATTTCAATATGTCTCACATATGTGTATAATTCACTATGTCATACCTATGTTTAAAAAAAAAAAAAAAAAAAAAAGAGAGAGAGAGAGAGAGATCAAAGGTTCGTAGTTAGATGGAGAAAGACCAACAAAAAAAAAAAAAAAAAAAAAAAGGCATACAATGGATTTGCAATATACGAAGAAAGGACATCAGATAAATTCAATTGAAATAAAACATGAAACAAATCAATCAAAAAAAATAATTAGTTCAACTCGTAAAGGAAGAAAAAGAAAGACAAAACAGTTAGAGGATGGAAGTGGTTAGGGATGCTGGTTGAAGATCCATGGAAGAAGACAAAAGTGTTGAGAAGAGATGATTCAGAATGGAAGGAGGAAAACCAGTGATGGAGATCGAAGTCTAGAAAAAAATCAAAATAAAAAACAGAAAACATAAGAAAAAGAGAGAAAAAAAAATTAATGGTAACAAGGTGAGGCGAGGGGGCAAAAAACGATGACAAAGGAGAAAGAAGAGTAAGAGAAGCAAAATGATGATGATCATGATGGTGATGATGATGATGGTGATGATGATGGTAGTAGAAGTGAAGAGACAGTAAACGGAAGAGAAACAAAGAAATAAGAAAGACTACACTTAGAAAAGGCGAAAGAAAAAAAGAATAACAAGAGAAATGAGATAAAAACGAAAAGAATGGATTGTGTAAAGGAAAACAAGAGAGAGAGAGAGAGAGAGAGAGAGAGAGAGAGAGAGAGAGAGAGAGAGAGAGAGAGAGAGAGAGAGAGAGAGAGAGAGAGAGAGAGAGAGAGAAGAGAGAGACGATGGATTAATGGCAAAAACGTATACGTTGCGAGGAAGGATGTGAATGATAATGGAAACAAATAAAAAAAATGGCAAAGCAGAAAATAGTTAAGTGAAAGAAGGAGAAAAAGGAGACACAGGAGAAGGAAAACAATTACGAAGGTCTCTCTCTCTCTCTCTCTCTCTCTCTCTCTCTCTCTCTCTCTCTCTCTCTCTCTCTCTCTCTCTCTCTCTCTCTCTCTCTCTCTAACCCTAATCAACTCTCCTTCCTTCACATTTATCGGAGCCTGTAAACTTTCATCACTATAACACCTTTCCTTTCATCGACCATAAAACACCACATCTGTTCCAATAACCTCTTTCCTCACTCGTACCTCAGTATGCCTCGTTGACACTCCTTCCCTATTCACAACATGAGCATCGTCTATGTTTTTTTTTTTTATGTAAGAGGGGGAAGCTGGCCAATGGCAACAAAAGTAATGAAAATAAAAAGTCTACTAATTGGCTAGTGTCAGTACAGGTCCAAAGAATTAACCGAAAGTTAGGGACAAATGTCTTTAAACCTCCCTCTTACAGAAAATCAAGGCATAGGAAGTTAGAAATATAGAAGTAGGTAGGGATGGAATATAGCACTGCATTGTATAGCGTCATTACTCTATCTTGTTTCACCCTCTTGTGCTTGGAACAGAACGTATAATGCATATTTTATAATACGTATCTACACTGTTATAGTGAAATGTAGGGATAACACTATCTCATAAACGTACTTAACTCTTCCCTCTTCGGATCCTTCTCTTTGTAAAGTAGATTTTATAGTGAACGCAGATAAAATCATGAAACATATTCATAATACCATGTAGTAGTCATATTTTCAGCTTCTCTTTTTCCCTCCTTCTCACCCTCCTCTTACTCCTCCTCCTATTATCTCTTCCTCTTCTTTGCAGCATAAGTTACGATACGATTTTTATAGTGAACACAGCTAAAATCATGAAATATATGTATGATACCGTACATTAGACATATTTTTAGCTTCTTCTCTATTTCCACATTCTCACCTTCTTTCTCCTCCTCCTCTTCCTCCTCCTCCTCCTCCTCCTCCTATTCTTCTTCCTCTTCTTTGCAGCATAAGCCACGATACAGATCTGGTAATGAGCGCCGCCGCCACCACCACGAGTTACAAGGGATAATCAGGCTCGTACATGCTGCATTATAGCGTCCTGGTTATATATACAAGCACGTTCCTGCCTCCAGTGGTTTAAATTTAACGAGGGCGGAGCATAAAGAGACTTCAAGGAAAGGGAAGCAGTGAACATGTTTTCCATTTCATTTTTTTTCCCCGTAAAGGTAAAACAGTAATGATTTTTTTTTTTTTTTTTAGATGTATCTTTTTATATTTTCGGTAAATGTTAGTAGTGTAAATTCATAATCTACGATTCTTAAATGTAGAGCAATATATGCTATCTATGTAGCCATCTCTTTTTTTTTTTCTTTGTCAGAGGATTAATGGGAGCCTTGGTAGAACGACCGGAGGGAGAGAGACGAGAGATAGCGTGATGAGAGAGACGGTGAGAGAATATTAAACTGTGCATCACCTGACAGTCTGGCCAGGGAAAGATGAACAAGAGAAGGTCTTTTAATCACTGTCCTGCGCTCTTTAGGGATGCTGAGAAGATGAGAGGGAAGAGAATGAGGGAAAGGAATAGAGGGAGGAAGGGAAATAGATATAAATAGAGACGAAAAGACATCTCGCTCCTCTATCTCTGCAAACACCCACCCACACACACACCCACACCCACACACACACACACACACACACACACACACACACTATTAAGACACAGAAATGAGGGACTGAAAAATGATTTAATGCCATGAAAGAGTATTTGGCGCAGGATATCGAAAGATTTAACGACGATTTGACATCGGATAAAAAAAAATTGCTCATCAATTTCCTTTCATTCAGGTAAGGGAGGGTGAAGGCCACAGGTGAATGGAAAAAGGTTTAGCCACTCGACTCTCCATGTTCTATACCTCTAAACGCTTTGTCCTTGAACCATGACCATATCCAAACGCCACAAAGATGATTGGTCTCATTCTCATAACTTCTTCCCTCAACTAAAGAAAAAAAAATAATTAAACCAACACTAGATACAAAAAATAAAGAAACCGTAAAAATTCCTTGATATTTTGTTCTGTCTCTTCAAACCTTGTAACTGCTTCCATTAGATACCTTTAATAGACCCATGGTGGATTGAAAAAAATACATATTTTTGAGGGTGATTCCGTAATCCTGCATCAGTGACGAGAACGAAAAAATAATAGAGTGTGTTGAAATATCCGTTCCTTTTATTTGTTTCTATTTTCGTGGGTGTTTTTATAATCCTGCATCACTGACGAAAACGAAAAACAAAAATGAGTGTAAAAATTTTGCGTTTCTTTTATTTATTTTTACTTTCGTAGGAGTTTTCATAATCCAGAGTCACTGACGAAAAACGAAAAGTAAAAATGAGTGTAAAAATATTCATTCTTTCTATTTGTTTTCATTTTAGAAAGTGTTTTCATAAATCTGCATCATTGACAAAAACAAGAAATAAAAAAAGCATGTAAAAGTATTCGTTCCTTTTCGAAGTAGTCCCTTAAGAATACTCGAACGAAGTAACAAGGAATGAGGTAAGACGTTGAAAGGTTTTAGAATACCGTCCTCCATCTTGTCTACCTTCACTGAATGGTGAGGCCAGCCAGGAGTTGTATCGCGACTGTCAAGTGGCATACGTAATTTCCCATCGCGAGCCATAGCCAAACATTGTAATCGGTAGCCATGGCAACGCGACCTTCTTTTTCTGAAGGCTACCTCGGCCACTCCTGTATATTCTACTATTCATCCTTCCCTCCCGTCCCTTTGCTAGACTCCAGTTCTTCCCTCCACTTCCTTTCCTTCCTTGCCGTCTGTACATCTTTTATGCCAATACCCGAATCTTTTAGGATAATTCGTCTCTCAGAATCGTCAATTTCACGTAATCTTCGCCTCGCCATCTCGCACCAACTCCTGCCTCGCTCTAAAGCAGACTTCCGTGGTGGTGAGGCTTGTGGTACAGGAGAGAGAGAGAGAGAGAGAGAGAGAGAGAGAGAGAGAGAGAGAGAGAGAGAGAGAGAGAGAGAGAGAGAGAGAGAGAGAGAGAGAGAGAGAGAGAGCAAAAACACTTCAATGGGTGAATTTCTACAGATCTGTAAAAAAATCACTTTTCTTTTTTTATGACCATTACATATAACCTGTGTATTTCAACCAGGCAAGAATAATCAACAGTGTGAAAGGCTATTGTAAAAATAATTGGATGAAAAAATAAATACATTTTCCTGATTCCAATGTGTATTATGATACATAAAATAAAATGGAAAAAGATGCTGCTTCCCATTACCATCAAACTATTCAATTAT
>CM035223.1:19778642-19796864 GCA_020233015.1 Callinectes sapidus | reverse complement strand
AGAGAGAGAGAGAGAGAGAGAGAGAGAGAGCTAATCATCAATCTTGTTTTTGAAAATAGTCCTGATAGAAAAGAAAGCAATTTATAATGTTTGCCATGTCATAAGTACAGGAGTGAGGACAACACACTGAAGGACTACATAGCTGGGACAAGAAAAAAAAATGAATAAAATAAAATAAAATAAACACAAAGAAGGCAAAATTGCTGGCCACAGCAGAGCACACACACACTGAGTACAACACACCAACATTAAATATAACTAAACAAGACAAACAATGTGTGCTCGTTCCACAACTACATTCGTAAAAGTAGTCCACGAAAACAACAACAATAATAACAATAACATTTAGAAACACAGTGTAATCTACTATCTCAATATGACTAAACAATCAATGGAAGTGGACGTGTGTTTGTTTGTGTCTGATGATCCAAATACTATGAGTCTGTCTGAACACATCTGGTGACATTTATGTGTAATATCGTCCTAAGTTTTTTATCTATTTATTTTTTTTATTGTTCCTATCCCCCCCTGCCTTGCTACTAACACTGCCAACATCACACGCAGACACTAATCGCCGTATTCAGAAACGCTTTGCTTTCTCACCATGACTAATTTCTAAAGCCCTAGAGGTGATTAGCGACGTTTTCAAAAGTGTTTCTTTAGTTAAAAACGTAGAAATCTTGTCATTCTGCCTTTAGAATCACAAAAACACCTTGAAAAAACTCGTGTCAATCTAAATAAAGCGTTTGAAATAGTGGAGGTGAAGCACAAGTGTCTGTGAGAATACGAACCTAAATAGTGACTGAACAGGAAACACTTTCACTTAGCAATGACAAAAGAAGACAAGACCGTGAAAGCAGCAACATTTTCAGGATGACTAAAAAGGAAAGAACAAGAACTAGAGTTGAAGGTCGAGACTTAATAAATAAATAAAAGAGATGTACAAAGGAATTTATTTATAATATAAATTGATTGGTGGATGAATAGAATGAACTCAGTAATCATGTTGTTTATGGTGAGTCATTAGAGAGGTTAGAAAGAAGATTAGACATATTTATGGCTGAGGGTGACAGGTGGAAATAGGCAAGGGTGTTTACTGCAGGTATTGCCACGGTACATTGGCCTGCTATGGCTTATTACAGCTTCCCTTACTTTCTTCTTATGTTCTCATGATCTTATGACTGAAGGTCACAATCATAAACAGTAAATCAAGATTTCTTTTTCTGTTCTTTTTAGGGTCACTTACTTATGGCAAACATGAAAATGCCATTATGAAGTGTGTGTGCCACAAAAAGAATACTTTACAAGTTGGTGTTAAAAGATAGGTGTCTTCCAACTTTCCTCCTGAAAGAGTTCAAATAATAGGAAGGAGAAAATACAGAAGCAGATATAGGTAGTTCCAGATTTTACCAGAAAATGAGGGAATGATTGAGAACACTGCTTATAACTCTTGCATTAACAAGGTGAGTCTACCAGGGATGAGAGAAAGAAGAATGTCTTGTGGTGTGAAGTTACACCAGGACACTCTGGGTTAACCTGAATCACACTACCCGAAGGTCAGTCTAGAGCTCCGTAGGGAAAAGGCTGGCTGGGTGACCAGCAAGCGACCATGACAGTGAATTACACAGATGCTCATTTTGGTCTCAATGGTAACATGTGGGACTTGCATTTTAAATCCCTCAGGTGCTATTAGGATGTGTGTGTGTGTGTGTGTGTGTGTGTGTGTGTGTGTGTGTGTGTGTGTGTGTGTGTGTGTGTGTCTGTGTAATTCACTGTCGCGGTCGCCTGCTGGTCACCCATCCAGCCTTTTCCCTATGGAGCAAGCTCAGAGCTCATGTAGACCGATCTTCAGATAGGGCTGAAACCACATCACACACTAAACACCAGTACAGCAAGGCCACAACCCCTAGACTTATGTACCTACTACAGGGGCTAGATACACATTAAGAGGCTTGCCCATTTGCCTCACTGCGCCTGGGCCCTCTCGGTTGTAAGCCGAGAATGCTAACCACTACACTACATGGTGTGTCTGTGTGTGTGTGTGTGTGTGTGTGTGTGTGTGTGTGTGTGTGTGTGTGTGTGTGTGTGTCACATATTTCAATTAAAAGTAATGAAACAACAATCTCTGAAGAATGATGAAGTTCAATGTTATTCTACATTACTTAGCTAAGACCTAAAACAATAAATAACCAGCTAATGTTACGTACAGTACACTCACTACAGGTATCTAATAAATAATGTAATATCTCAAGAACAAATAAATACTTAGAGCTACTAAAACTCAAGGACACAATAACAACAGAAGCAATGGGAAAGATTTGTAGGAAAACAAAGCTGCCACTACCAAAACAAGAAATATGTAATGGTCATTTCCCAGATTCACAAGAGCACTCATTAAGGCAGGCTGATACAATGCTAGTTTTTCACATAAGATACCCACTGACCAAAGTAACAAAATTATAAAAACAACAACAACAACAACAACAACCCAATGATGTGCCAGACCCTAAAGAAGAAGAGCCCAGAGAATTAGGTAACTAAACATATCATGAAAACCACATTTCCCAAACAGGTGGAATGGACGGAAGCAATCACAGTCCTGACACTTCTCACTGTGGCTACAACACCAATGTTGGAGAATAATGTTGGAGAAATAACAAACACCGAGTCATTGAAACACAAAACACACCCGAGCCACCATTTACATTTGCAAGTTTGTTATTTTCTCTCACCAATATTTGTTTCCTTCATTTCTTTCAGAGAGAGAGAGAGAGAGAGAGAGAGAGAGAGAGAGAGAGAGAGAGAGAGAGAGAGAGAGAGAGAGAGAGAGAGAGAGAGAGAGAGAGAGAGAGAGAGAGAGCGAGCGAGAGAGAGAGAGAGAGAGAGAGAGAGAGAGAGAGAGAGAGAGAGTTTTGTTACCAACTCTTTCTTTTTACCTTCCTGTCAGTTTGTTTACATGATGAAGTACAATGGTAATTGATGGGCCGAGGGTGCAATGGTGGCAGGCTGATGGTGGGGGGGATGGGGGTGAAGGCACCTTGTGTGGCCGTGTGGAAAGACTGAACACAGGCTGAGCAGCTCTTTGGGGTGGGAGGGAGAGGGGAGCATTACACCTGCAACAGAACCAATGACTGTGAGCAACACTGAGGCAGGACAAAGGACAAAGTAACATCAGTGTTGAAGGTGACCAACACCAACACCAACACAAGGCTGGCTGGCTGAGTGATGGGAGTGAGGGAGCACTGCAATGCACTGCACTCTTCCCACCCACTACACAGTGCAGTGCAGTGACAGGGAAGCCAACATGACCACCGTGGGAATCTTAAAGTTTGGTCAGTGTCACAATACACACTATACAACAAGGGATGTGATAGAGGAATGACTTCACTCAACAAATATTCAACACAATATATATGTATTTGTGAAAAAATAAATCAAATAAATAAATAAATGTTTTTCTCACTATTTTTTGCCATTATAACAATTATAACAATTCTCTGTAGCTAAATGAAAGAAAATATGAGGATACTATACACACTGTCAACAGTAAATTACATAAGTAAGCAAGTAAGTGAGTACATTTCTTTACAGGTTAGGTAAGCTTACATTGTCTGCAATACATTAGGAAAGTGAGGAATATTGTTAATGCTGTGTATGTGTGTGTATGTGTGTGTGTTGTGCACAGAACCCAATGCTGATTAGTGATCAATGAAGCAAAAGGGTTGCTAAGAACATTTGATTTACAAATTATTTCATGAATTATACATGCAATGAGTAAGTGATATGGTAACTGAGTTATCATTACATTAATGAACTATTTTGCTGACTGATTTTATCCTCATAATAAATCATTATTTTGTTTATTTGTGTATGTGTATGAAAATCATGTAAATGAAAGTGTTTACAGTTTTATGTCAGTGAGGAGCCACAATTTACTGGTTTCATAGATTTGTAGAGGCCGTTGTGCTACTTTTACAGAGACTCCTCTCCTTCTTTGAACCTCCAACATCCACTCTACCTACTCCTATGCTTGCCATTGCATTGCATCTCCTTCCTTTTTGTACCATCTCCATTGTTGTACCTTCACCATCATCATCCACTTGACTCACGCTCTTGCCACCCTATCTCTGTTTCCCTCAAGTGGCCAGGTGCAACACAGACACTACTTTATAGTACTCTACCCCTAAGACAACCACCACCACCACCACCACCACCCTCTACACACACACACACACACACATTGTTTGAATCACACTCTGCATTCTCTAATGTTTCTATATCACATCTTTAATGCTTTCTAGCAGGCCCTAATGGAAGTTCCTAGAGCTTTTTTATATATTTCTAACTACTCAAGTGATGGTCTAATTAACAATGTTTCTGCATCATTACAGTGATAAATCAATGATGACCGGGAAAGACACCTCTGTGATCTCTGGAAATATCTATTCCTTACAAGAGTGTATAGTAGCATTTAGTATCTAGAATGCTGACCCACAATCACACTACATTTCATTTTGGTCTTGGAATCATCTAGGGCCATCACAACAGCTCTACATCACTGACTTTTGCTCTATTCTTATCCTTCCTGCGTGCTGTGCCAAACAGAACAAGATGCCTCAAGTATGAAGTAATCTATCAGGCAGGCAAATCACCATGTAGTACTCTGGTTAGGACAGATCCTTTACAAAAATGTGAAAGATCCTGTACATGTTCTGCAGTACATCAACACAAGAACTCAAAAATACAAGAAAGAAAAATGGTAGTACATCCAAACAGGAGAAGAAATCCCTGCAGTATTATCTTATAGGATGGAGGCCACACCAACAGTTCCTTCCAAGGTCAGTGCACCAGCACTCTGAGCCACAAGGGTAAGCACCAAGCAAGCCAGTAAGGCAGTGGAAGGAAGAGGAATGAGTGCACGGCTACTTACAGCATTCAGGGCCCAGTCATAGCTGTATTTGAAGCGGCGCTGTCCCCTGGAGGCCTGGAGCAGTGCCTGTGTGATGGTGGGGTCTGTCACCTGCTCAGCCAGCCACCTGTGCAGGGGGAGAACAGGTCACAGCTGGGAAACATATTGGAGCGCACTGATTCTGCAAAGTGGAAGAGCCTAGGGAAGCTACAACGTAGAAAATAAGAAAATAGCAGCGTGGAAGAGGAAGGAATTGTGAAGTGCAATGACAGTTTGAAGTATAAAGGATTGAGAGTGTAGGAGGTATAAGCAAAGAAAATAACTGGAGTATACACACAAAGGACAAGTCCATAGAAGCAGGAAGGTCATGTAAGTTCCAGGGAAGCAAGAAATACAAACAAAGAGAGGAGAAATTACCACATACAAAAAGGCATCAAGTAAAATGTCAGTGCAGCACAATAAACACAGAATATGTCACTGCCTTGCAAAATAAAGGAGAAACCAAATCTTTACTCCAGATATGCATACCAAGTGTTTCTCATGAGCATAAAAACACTCCACATTGGAAGACATTCTGCAAATATGAAGCTTTCTGTGCATTTGTAGGGATTGAAATTTCTCTCAAAGACATCTATGTAGAGGCAGACACTGAGAGAGAGATACAGTAATTTGGTTGTTGGTACAGTCTGGTAAGAGCTTCTAGCAATAATCAGAGAGGTGGGCACAGGTATACACTATTATTATGTGTGATAAGTGCCAATTTTAAGTCTACTGGCCTCTCACATGGGTAACAATTGTCAATCTCCTGTAAAAATAAGGCCACATGATAAAATGTGAAGAGGTCATCAGATTACTGGGAAGATGAAATGGAAGAGAAGGGAGCAGCTTTTTATGGCAGCAGTGTGTTGCATTTGTTATTGATATATTCTATCTATCAGTCAACTGATCAGTCTCTCATATGTTTCACTTCCTCTCCGAACTGCTCTATTGACAAACGGAGTAGCCACAACAAGAAAGCCTCCATTTCTCTTATGTCTTATGTTACTACGTAGGTACATGTAGGATGACATATGTTGGACCAAATCAAGACAGGTGAAGGCAAGATCAGAATAAACCTACTCAAGGACCGAGGCTTCAGTGGAGCCAAAGTCCACTCTGAACCACTGGAAGATGGAGTTGATGACAAGACTGTTGTCGCTGAGGAGCGCCACACTGCCGTTGCAGAATGTGTGCAGACCCTCATCCAGTTGCTGGTCCAGCTGCTCCACGTGATACGCTTGCAGTGGAGGACAGCTCTGAAGAAAGAACACAACACTCTCAACATTCTCAAATACTCTTAAAAAATTCAATCTCTAGCCAACAAAAAGAAACAAAACAAAACAAACAAACAAAAGAAAAGGTCCACTCAAGTTAAATCTCCAAAAAAAGGAAGCTGAAAAAGATCATCTAAATTGAGGGATAAGTGTCTTGAAATCTCCCTTTTGAAATGAGTTCAAGCCATGGGAAGGAGGATATACATGAGAAGGGAGGAAATTGCATTTTTTTTAACAATGTGGGCTTTTTACGGGAATTTATGGGCTAAAGGAGATCACCTAATGGAGACTTCCTACATGAAAGCCCACCCATTTGGGAACCGTTACCCAAAGTGGATGCCCAACCTCCACTCAGACCGTGGTCAGGATTCAAACCCTTGCATTTGGGCATCCCAAGGCGCAAGTGGTTCCACTGTACCACGGCGGCCCCTATTGTTTACCTTTTGGTGACACTGTTTACAAAAAAAGAGTTGAGGGACAGAAATTTTCTATACTATACTTGTTCACTTTGAGGTGTTGTCATTCTGGCTGAGGCCAATTATTGTGAGGCGTAGCTCAGGTTACAACAGTCTTGACTTCTGCTGTTTGCTGGTTAGGATGCTGGCACGGTTTGTCTCTGTACATTGCCCTTAGCTATTTCTTTTTGTTGCCAATTTATTCAGCATTTTCTATTCATTGTATTGTGTTTCTATCATGACTCAACAATAGTAAAGCATTAGTATACATAGGTGAGTGACATATGTACTATAATTGTTCACTTAGCCTGGTTCAGACCAACCCCAAATAACACTTTACGACGCGATGTAAGAATGGAAGTCCGCCACAACTTAGTGGATGACCGGCTGTTGTGAATGCCGTGCACCTGGACAATGCAGCTCCACAGAATAAAGCAGCCGGCCCTTGTATAGTTACCAGCAGAGTCTCACCTTGGCGCCACAGTTGAGTGCCCCGTGGATGCGGTGGTCGGCTGGCAACGTCAGGGCCAGGCGGGGGTCGTGGTCCAGAAACATGGTGGTGCCTGATGTTGGATGTGGCCGGTTGCCTTAGGTGAAAAAAATGACTTCTTAGGTTTCAAATATGTATCATCAATGTGTTTGTAAAAATATCCAGCTTCCTAAATGCTTTTTCTTATTCAATCACAAACTACCTGTGTATGGTGAGGGGTGAGGTACGTATGTCTGTACCATATCCACCCACTCCTCTGTCTTCAATACACTCAGCCTTTGTAGATCACATACTTCTGCATTAAGTTCTGCCAGTTGCCATACAACACATCCATTAAAATCTGAACTCCCAACTAAATTGTGCACCTTCCATCTGTGTCCAAGGTGTTCCATTTGACTAAATTATTATCACTAAGCCTGAACAGCTGATGGCAAGATGTGTAGCAAGGCAAGCACAGCATAATGTGGCAGTGGAGACTAAAGACCTCATGAAAATTTAAGAGAATTTATACTTGGAAATGAGAAGATGATCCAGTGCTTTAAAGGGCTGGGCAAAATTTTTTAAAGTGATGCAACTGGTAAAGAATTTCAGAATTGAGAAGCCGAGAGTGGTGATGGTGGTAACAATGGCAGGGCATGTCCTCAATGTCATCACAATATTGACTTGTGGTCAGAAACACTGTGGTTGCCCACCACAACAACATTCCAAGGCAACAGAGATGATAAGCCTTTTGAAAAGAGTGAAGGTGTGGCATGAAGTATTCCAGAACATGAGCCAGTGAATGCCAGAGTCAGCTCAGTACATCAATAGCCCAATATTCCACATGGACCAAATACTTTCCATGTGAGAGAGAGCCTGAACTTGTGAGCAATATCATAAAGTATGTGGCAGAAACAAGACATACCAAGACACATCATTGTTCATTTCTATTACTGACAATACCAATGAATGGCCTTGATGGTGTAATTAGTATCATAGTTCATGTCACAGAGGTTCATATTTCCACATGGCACTTTTCTACATCATGCACCGAGTGGTTCCATTTAAGTGACATTTAGAAGGAATGAGTGATCTACTTTTATTCAGAATAATTAGCTTTTAGGAGAGCTCTCAGGAATTCATTTTCATTTCCAAGACTCTACCTAACTGACCACACACACACACACACAAACACACCACATAGTGTAGTGATTAGCATGCTCGGCTCACAACTGAGAGGGCTCAGGTTCAAGTCTTAGGCACGGCAAGGCAAAACACACACACACACACATACACAGAACTCCAACCCATCATAAAGTATCTAAGCCCAGTGGGAAGAAGTGATCATGTATTGATTGAAGTGGATTTACAAGAATGGGCATTGGTAAGAAGAGAAGAAGACTATAAAAATGAAAGGTTAAATTATGCAAGGGCCAACTTTGAAAACTTAAGGAGATTTTTTGGAAGGATAGATTAGAGAGTGATCACAGATGGCAAAACAGTATAGGAGAAATATGAAATATTCCTGAGGAAATATCATGAAGGTGTGGAAAGATACATACCTAAATACAAAATAAAGAATAGCAAACACACATGGTACAATGCTAGATGTGCAGAAGCGAAGCGAGTAAAAGACAGAACTTGGAAGAAACTGAAGAAACGGAGGAATAAAAGTAATAGAGAGAGATACAATGAAGCAAGGAATATGTCAGGATAAGAAGAGAGAGAGAAATAGTTTTCGAAAAGGATGTGGTAGAGAAGTGTTGAAATGAACCCAAACTCTTCTATAAGTATATTAATGGAAAGATGAAGTGTAAAGAAGCCATAGATAAAATAGTAAAGGGAAAAAGAACATACCAAACAGCAGAAGAGCTTAGTGAAGTCATGAATGAGAGCTTCAAATCTGTATTCACAGTAGAGGGGGCATTAGTAGAACCAAACATGACAGAGGCATAGGAGGGACTCAGGGAGGTTGTGATACAAAAGCAAGATGTTGGCAGATTGTTGGGAAATCTGGATGTAAGAAAAGCAATGGGACCAGATGGAGTGTCAGGCTGGACACTAAAGGAATGTAAGGAGTAATTAATACAGCCAATTTGGGAAGTGATCACCACCTCAGTAGAGGAGGGGAGGGTTCCACAAGAGTGGAAGAGGGCCAACATAGTGCCTATCTACAAAGGAGGAAAGAAGACTGACCCGCTAAATTATAGACTTGCTTCATTAACAAGTGTTGTAAGCAAAAAATGTGAGATATTAATTAAAGAGAAATGGGTGAGATATTTGGAAGACAATAGAGTTATATCTAATAGGCATTTGGATTCAGACGAGGGAAATCATGTGTCACAAACCTATTAAGTTTCTATACACGGGTAATTGAAGGAATCGTAAACAGAGATGGGTGGGTGGATGCTGTCTACCTAGATATCAAAAAAGCTTTCAATATAGTTCCACACAAGAGACTATTATGGAAACTGAAGCACATTGGTGGACTGCAAGGGAAACTATTAGAATGGATGCAGGATTATTTGAAAGATAGGGAAATGAGAACTGTGATCAGGGAAGCAACTTCAAGTTGGAGGAATGTAACAAGTGGAGTACCGCAGGGGTCAGTCCTAGCACCCATAATGTTTCAAATATATGTAAATGATATGCAGTGCGAACATGAATTTGTTTGCGGATGATGCTAAATTAATGGGAGTTATTAAAAACACTGAGGACTGTCAAGAGCTACAAAGTGACATAGACAAGATTGATGAATGGAGTAAGAGGTGGAAACTGGAGTTTAACACAAAGAAATGTCATGTGATGGAGCTAGGCAAGAGTAAAAGAAGGCCAAAATGGAGTTACAAGGTGGGACAGGAGAAAATACCCAGGACAAAAGAAGAAAAGACCTAGGGGTGGTGATACAGAATACACTGAGCCCAGAGTGGCACATAAATCAACTATTTGGGTCAACATATAGAATGTTGACCAACATCAGAGTGGCTTTCCACTACATGGATAAGGATATGATGAAAAAAATTCTAACCAGTATGGTATGTCCGTAGTTAGAATATGCAGCAGTGGTGTGGTCACCAAATGTGAAAAAGGATATAAAGAAACTAGAAAGGATCCAAAGAGTAGCCACAAAAATGGTACCAGAATTAAAGGAGCTGACATATGAAGACAGATTAAAAGAAATGGGACTGCCAACTCTACAAGATAGAAGTGAGAGAGGAGATCTAATAACTCTATATAAAATAGTAAATGGTATGAAAAAGCTGGACATGCAAAACCTGGTGATGATGGAAGAAGAAACTAGACAGATGAGAGGACACACAAGAAAGATCAGAAAGAGTCGGTGTCTAAAGGACACAATAAAGTACAGTTTTCCACATAGAATTGTGGACACCTGGAATTAATTAAAAGAGGAGGTTGTTACAGCAACCAATGTCCATAAATTCAAGGAAATGTTGGATGTATGAAAATATGAAGACAGGACACTATGAGCCCTGCTCGAACCCTGTATAATACAACTAGGTAAATACACACATACACACACACACACACACACACACACACACACACACACACACAGAGGCATGTAATAATTTGAGTGAAGATGTCATGTCAGCAAGGAGTGTGCAGAGATTCAAATAAAAGTTGGACAATTGTAGAGATGGAGACAGGGCCACACGAGGGTAATGCCCAGGCACTGTAAAACTACAACTAGGTAAATGCACACACACACACACACACACACACACACCTCTGAGGATGCCGTGCTCGATGTCGTCGAGGTGCAGGGTGTACGGGCCGACCTGGTAGGCGTGGCGGCTCCAGAAGTTGGGCACACTGATGGTGCTCTCTGGGAGGGAGTTCCTGCCCACTATGGCCTGGATGGTTAGCAAGTTGTACACATCTGAGGTGAATCATTAAGGACTTCCCAATTATAACTTGATGGTATTTTCTTGATATGAATACAGTACAGTATTGCTGTGCTGTTCTAATATGTAATTACACATATCAATTATGATCTTAGGGAACGTTTTTGTCAACTACATACCCTAGGAGGGATCTTTCTGGGAATCAGTATTCTTCAAAGCATTAGTCAGTGTGTACTGAGAATACACACTAAGCTTTTTTTTTTTTTAATTCATTTTTTTGTCCTATTTTAAAGATTTCCTTTTTAGATGGCACAGTAGATGATTGTCTTATCGTTTTACTACAAAATTCTAAAAATATTTTTAGGCAGTCTTACTACATTGAATAAAGAAATTACATGAAGTACATTATGTTATTATACCGAACATTCTTAATTTCTTTGTTATCAAGTACTGCAGCTATAGTGTTCTATTAGCAAAAGCAATTCATCTTTAGTACACAATTAAAATCATTTAATGCACCTCCATGTGGCATTCAGTATGATGTATCAAATTGAATGTTCCCTTGATAAGTATGTAGCCTGTGTGTGTGTGTGTGTGTACCCACTGTTGCAACTGAACCAGTACAGAAAAGATAGATTTTTCAGCAAAAGTGCAAGTCTGTACAGTGTATATTGTTGCAAAGTGTACGTATGTGTGCGCCAAGGATTCTAACTAATATTCCTTGGGACCGACTAAACCGAGCCATCAAACACTTAAGGATACTGATGAAGAGAGTCTTCCGCTCGGCTGGCTCCATCAAGAGAGGGTCAGCGGACTGTAGCAGCGCCCCCAGCTCCATGAAGCCTTGCTTGTAGAAAACACTCTCCTCCAGGGCCAGGTACGACAGCTGCCTCCCATCATTCGCCCCGTAACCCTCCAGAAGTCTGACAAAGGAAACACGAACAAGTCAATGAAGCATCACTACAACAGGACACATGGATCAAATTATTACACACACACACACACACACACACACACTAACAGGATAGAAGAGAAAGAGGAGATTTAATAACTCTGTACAAAATTGTAAATGGGGTAGAGAAGTTGGACAAGCATAGCTATTCTGGTGATGATGGAGGAAGAACTAGACAGATGAAAGGACACTCAAAGATCAAGAAGAGTCGGTGTTTAAAGGGTATTAAAAGGTACAGTTTTCACATGGAACTGTGGATATTTGGAATGGATTTAAGGAAGAGGTTATGACAGTAACCAACATATATAAATTCAAGGAAATGTTAGATAATGAAGATATGGAAACAGGACACTATGAGCCCCGCTCGAACCCTGTATAATACAACTAGGTAAACACACACACACACACACACACACAGTATCACTCCATCTTCAGTACGATACAAACTGAGGCCAAGAACGGTTCCATCAAAGACAGGCTATTAATATGAAGAGACCACCAGAACCTTCACACTTACAACGTCTGTTCTGTTTAGCCACCAGCAAATTGTACCGCTTGCTCATTGTCCCACTTGAGATGCAAAACTGACATCTCATCAGACTCTACTGTTTCATTAGTTGTGTAAGAGAGAGAGAGAGAGAGAGAGAGAGAGAGAGGGGGGGGGTTAGGTGGTTGTCGCATTCCCGTTAATTCCATGAAATAAGTTATCAGTATATAAGTGTTATGTCATGACTGTATGAAGAAAATATATTGGTTAAATTTGACACGATTTGCGCCAAAACAGTAATGCTTAAGGAAACACAGGCGGAACTTTGGTCTAACTAACACATTTACCGACCCTGCTGAGACCATCGCATTGTTCATTGTGAAACTCGTACAAAAACACAGTAAAAATGCCTTTTTTTTTTTTTTTATCTAAAGTGTGTGTATAACGGCAATGAAAACTCTTATTTAGTTGTGTGTTTGACGACTATATAGCCGGGATTTCGAGACAATTTCTCCTTATAATAAACTAGGAATGTTGTCTTCATCAGAACCAGGACGCATTTCTTTTTTTCATTCAGGTTCAGGTGCGATAAAATAATTATGTTGACATTGGGAAGAATGTATGGAGGTCAGACCATTAATAGCTAGAGTCTTCACCATTCTAATCCTCACATAACTTCCTGAAGCTGCATAAAAAAAAAAAAAAAAACCGTCAAATAGTAAAAGAATAGATATGAAAATGCGTCATAGAACTGAGGGGGTTAAGAAATGAGACAGTAAGTGGTAGAGCCAATAATGATAATCACGATTCATGTCAAGCCTTGCATGGCGCGCTCTGGTGCGGTGCAGCTCCTTCATACAAAGCGCACCCACGCACAACCACAAACAAAGAAAGGGATGACAAAAATTGATGATGACAATGATGATGTAGAGAATAACGCCGCCACCACCACCACCAACAACAACAACAAGATAATGATAACGATAATGATGATGATGATGAAGAGAAAGATGACGATGCCGACCTAACCCAACTTAATTGTAGCCACTCTCTCTACCCCCCCCCCCCACACACCCACCCACCCACACACATACAGACTGTTATCATGAGTACATAGACCCTCCCTTAGTAGTTCAGTTCATGCGCCCTCATCTCTTTGTACTCAGTCACCTACTCCCCGACCGTCAGACTGTTCATGTGACTAATATAAGTGACTAAGACTAAGTGACTAAGACTACAGAGATGATTAGTCAGGTTTTCAAGTGTTGCAGCAGTTAACAATGTAGAAATCTTGTCAGTTTGCCTTTATAATCGTAAAAAACACCTTAAAAAAACTCGTGCAAATTTGAATAAAGCCTTTTGAAATAGTGGAGGTAGAGTATAGATGGGTTTAAGAATAGGAGATATGAGCCTTTTTTCCTTCATTATTACGGTGATTTTAAATGTGTGTGTGTGTGTGTGTGTGTGTGTGTGTGTGTGTGTGTGTGTGCAAATAATTCAAGAAAAAAATGATAAAAAGAGAATTACGACGATAACAAACAAAAACAAACAAACAAACAAACAAAAACTCAGCCATAAAGAAGGGAAAGAAAAACAAACTTAATTGGCCATAAAAAAGAAAAAAAAAAAAAAACTGGCCACAAAAAAAAGGAAAAAACAAAGAAACAAACCTGGCCACAAAAAAAATAAATAAATAAAAAAAAAAAATAAATAAAACCCGACCATAAAAAAAGATAAAGAAAATAGGAAAGAATAAAAAAATAAAAAAAACACAAAAGCCAAGGCTGTCCATCAAAAAAGAAGAGAAAAAAAAAGACCATAAAAGAAAAAGAAAGAAAACAAGGCTGTCCATCAAAAAAGAAGAGAAAAAAAAGACCATAAAAGAAAAAGAAAGAAAACAAGGCTGTCCATCAAAAAAGAAGAAAAAAAGGCCATAAAAGGAAAAGAAAGAAAACAAGACTGTCCATAAAAAAAGAAGAAAAAAACAAAAACTTGACCATAAAAGAAAAAGAAAGACAACAAGACTGTCCATCAAAAAAGAGGAAAAAAACAACAAAAACTTGACCATAAAAGAGCAAGAAGGAAAACAAGGCTGTCCATGAAAGAGGCCAAGGAGCAACTCACTCACCTTGCCATGAAGTCTGAAGTGAGGTCAACGATGCGAGACGCGTTGATGGGCTGGCGTAGGACTGGAGCATCTCTGTTGAACACCAGCAAGGACGGCTCCCACAAACCAGTCCAGGCCAAGAACGACAAGAAACGGTTCCACATCTTCCTCGTGGCTGCCGTGAAGAGAGAGAGAGATAAAGATTGGTGTTCATATTTCTGTGTTTCACCTCCACTATTTATAAAGGCTCTATTTCAAAGTACACCAGTTTTTTTTAAGGTGTTTTTATTGTTCTGGTGAAACATTGACAAGATTTCTGTATTATCAGCTCGAGAAACACTCTTGAAAATCCTGCTAATCATCTCTGTGGCCTTGGAAAATAGTCGTGGTGAGAGAGCAAAATGCTTCTGAATACGGACTCAGGTGTTTCTATTAACTCTTTCAGTATTAGGACTTGTCTTTAAGAACATAAGAACATATGAAAAAGAGGGAAGCTGCAAGAAGCCGTTAGTTAGACTGATTGGTGGCAGTCCCTGTGTGAACACCTCTGCCTAATTCCACCTATCATCCTCATCTATAATCTTGTCCAATCTTCTTTTAAAACTCCCCATTGTCTCAGCACTAACAGTATGATGACTGACTCTGTTCCACTCATCAACTACCCTATTGAAAAACCAGTTCCTTCCTATCTTTCTCCTAAACCTAAATTTCTCCAGCTTGAACCCATTATTTTTGGTTCTGTCATAATTATTGACCTTAAATTCATTCTGCTTATCATTTGACGATTTTATACAGCATCGGAAATTCATGTGGGGATTAGAATAGTACAGACTGTGGCTATTAATCTTCTGATCTCCGTAGACTCTTCCTAATGTCAATAAAATCATCTAATCATGTCGAAAACTCATGGTAGAAATGTGTCCCAGTACTGAAGGGGTCAATTTATTCTTATTGTCTTATTTTCCAATCATTTATGTTTTATAGGAGGATAATAGAATGAATACAAAAAAAGGTGGGATGGGATGGAGGGATTAGTTACCGTTAAACTGTCAACACAAAAATCATTCCTCCATGAAATGTATTGGTGAAAGAATCTTTATTTTTCTTCCTTTCCAATCCTTCAATTACACAGTTCTGTTGTGGCACAGTCTGTTACATTCATGTAATAGAAACATACAGGCCCTGATTCTTTAAAACACTTTGCTCTCTCACCATTACTATTTTCCAAAGACTTTAGTTGAAGATTGGCATGTTTTTAAGGATATTTTTAAGGATTTGGTGATGGATTGGCAATATTTCTAGTTTATTATAAGGAGAAACTCTCTTGAAAATCTTCTTAAAAACTTTGCTCTCTCACCATCACTACTATTTTCCAAAGACTTTAGTTGAAGATGGTCATGTTTTTAAGGATATTTCTACGGATTTGGTGATGGATTGGCAATATTTCTAGTTTATTATAAGGAGAAACAGTCTTGAAAACCTTCTTAAACATCTTACTCTCTCACCATCACTATTTTGTAAAGGCTCTAGTTGAAGACAGTCATGTTTTTAAGGATATTTTTACAGCTTTGGTAATGGATTGGCGACATTTCTAGTTTATTATTAAGAAAAACTGTCTTGAATACCCGGCTAGTCGTCTTTGTGGTCTTGGAAAATTGTTGTGGTGAGAGAGCAAAGTTTTTAAGGATACGAGCCACAATCTCTTACTGTCTGGTCACTTTTTACACCATAGACGCATTGTTGTGTAATGCATCCCATAAGAAATTAAGAGAAGTAAGGAAAAGTAAAGAATCCATCAGGGCTATAAGCTGTGGTCCCTGTCTGAAGCTGTGTGTGTGTGTGTGTGTGTGTGTGTGTGTGTGTTATAAGAGCGGAAATCATGTCCAAGGCAACAAAAACTATTCAACAAAAAGGCCCACTTCAATATCAGTCCCCTAGTAGATTCGAACGAGTCAGCCAGAGGAACGCAATAAGGTTGGTATTCACAAACGCTTTGCTCTCACACCACGACTATTTTTCAAGACCGCAGAGATGATTAGCGGGGTTTTCAAGAGTGTTTCTCCAGTTTGTAAGGTATAATTCTTGTCACTTTACCTAGAGGACATTAAAGACACCTGACAAAAACTCGTGCCAATCTAAACAAAGGCTTTTGAAACAGTGAGGTGAAGCGTGGAAGTGTTCGACAATAAGGAGCTAAAAAAAATAAATGTCTTGAAGCTTTCCTCTTAAATCAGTTCCGGTCAGAGGTAGATGAAAAAAAAAAAAAAAAAAAAAACAAGGCCTATTTTCAAAGGCTACAGATGAGTAACGGATTTTCTAGTGCATTTTAATACAGACACCTTGTTAATCTTCCACTAGAACCGCATAAACAACCTTAAAGACTCGTGGAACTTCAACTACTGTCTTTGGAAGGCAATTCGGGAGCGTGGTAGAAGTGTTTCAGAATATGTATCGTCCATATTGAGAAACACTTCAGCGCTGCACCACCTCCGCTACTTCAAAAGGCTCCTGTTTAAGTGACACCAGTTTTCAAGGGTGCTCTTATGGCTCTAATGACAAATGAACAAGGTTAAGTTAGGTTAGATTACCTTCAGAAACTGCGCTGAACCACTTCCACTATTTCTAAAGGTTCCTGTTTAATTAAGTGACACCAGTTTTCAAGGGTGCTCTTATGGTTCTAATGACAAATGAACAAGGTTACTACAAAACTGACAGGAGAAACATCCTTACAAAACAATGTGTAATCTGTGTGGCCTTTGAAAATAGTCGGGGAGAGAGAGAGAGAGAGAGAGAGAGAGAGAGAGAGAGAGAGAGAGAGAGAGAGAGAGAGAGAGAGAGAGAGAGAGAGAGAGAGAGAGGGGCGTTTCAGAATATAGAGTATGGACCGTGTCTGGTATGAAGGGCGAGGCAAACACATTATTCTCCCCAATATCCTGCATGTCTTGCCTCAAAGGTGGAGTGGTGATGTACGGTTACTTGTATGTTGATAAGCTTTCACTTCCTACTTTGTGTGTGTGTGTGTGTGTGTGTGTGTGTGTGTGTGTGTGTGTGTGTGTGTGTGTGTGTGTGTGTGTGTGTTCTTTATTTATGATTTATAGATGTTTTTTTTCTGGTTTGTCAATTCAGAGTGACAAATCATATTCTGTGACCATTATTCATTTTATTTATTTTTTTTCGTCAGTGTTCGGGCACTCGTATGCAAATTTCAGTTTTCTCTTCCTTCCCATATGATTTTTTTCTGGGTATCGAGGTTGACATCTTATAGAAAGCCTTGTTCTCTCTCTCTCTCTCTCTCTCTCTCTCTCTCTCTCTCTCTCTCTCTCTCTCTCTCTCTCTCTCTCTCTCTCTCTCTCTCTCTCTGTGTTTTCCGTGTGTGTGTGTGTGTGTGTGTGTGTGTGTGTGTGTGTGTGTGTGTGTGTGTGTGTGTGTGTGTGTGTGTGTACTGGTTATGAATCAGCAAGTACGGCCATTAGTTTGCACTCGCAGATTAAGATGTGTGTCATGTTCTAATATTTGTGTCATTGACCGATAAGAACAATGATATTCCTTTGTAATTGAAAGCAGCTCTGATTGATGTTCACAATGGTCCGTATTCAGAAACGCATTGCTCTCTCTCTCTCTCTCTCTCTCTCTCTCTCTCTCTCTCTCTCTCTCTCTCTCTCTC
>CM035223.1:19737622-19770678 GCA_020233015.1 Callinectes sapidus | reverse complement strand
GAGAGAGAGAGAGAGAGAGAGAGAGAGAGAGAGAGAGAGAGAGAGAGAGTTACTCAAATAGATCAACAAATAAATAAATAAAAACTAAATACCTCTGCATTTTTACGTGTCTTTGTTGTATACGTGAGACTGCAAGCTTCCTCGCCTCAACAACTGCCTCACCCTCTCTCCTCTCTGCTTATTGATTCTAACGTGTACACCATCATCATTATACATACTGTGTCGTCTACGTTACTCCATTAACATCCACACTGTCACCTGCTGCCTGTAAATACCGCGATACGTTCTCCCTAAGTCTGTTCTTGTGCAGTAATTAACCCCTTCAGTACTGGAACGCATTTTTACCTCGAGTCTTGGGTATGATGAAACTTTATTGACTTTAGGAAGAATGTATGGATGTCAGGGGGATTAATGGCCACAGGTCTTCGCCGTCTTAATCCCTACATAAGTTTGTGAAGCAGTATAAAATCGCCCAATAGTAACCAGAATGAATATGCAAAACTGTCTGTTGTACTGAAGGAGTCTTTGCGCCTTCACCTCTATCATTTCAAAAGGTTTTATTTAAATTTACAAGTGTCTTTTTCTTTACGGTTCTAAAGGCAGATTGACAAGATTTCTAAATTATTCACTGGATAAACACTCTTAAGAACCGCGCTTGTCATCTCTGTGGCCTTGGAAAATAGTCGTGGTGAGAGAGCAAAGCGTTTGTGAATACCGAAGTAAGAACCCTCCCTAATCAAACACATTTGCGACATATCCCACCAACTTTCAAAAGGCTTTACTTGACGTTACATGGGTCAGTTATTCTCTTATGGTTCGAGTAACAGATTAACAACAGTTCTACATTATTGAAACTCTAAACACGAGAGATCTTTGGGCTTTCAAAAGGCTTTAGTTGACGTTACACGGGTTTCAGTGACTATCCTATGGTTCTAGTAACAGATTAACAAGAACTCTATATCACTGACACGCTGAACACGAGAGATTGGGCTTAACACACTCGCGGTGAGAGAGCAAAGCGTTTCACAATATAAGGGCAAAGGGAACAGTCTTGGTGCATAGCTGGCTGCCAGGCTGACACTGGATAACCTAAACTCTATGTCAGCTTTCTCTTTTGTTTGTCTTTAATGCATCGAATACTCTCTCTCTCTCTCTCTCTCTCTCTCATGAAGAAAATTCAAGAATGCCGCCTCTCTCTCTCTCTCTCTCTCTCTCTCTCTCTCTCTCTCTCTCTCTCTCTCTCTCTCTCTCTCTCTCTCTCTCTCTCTCTCTCTCTCTGTGTGTACGTCAGTCTGTCAAGGATTACCTAATATTTGACTTGATAACAACCTACTGAACCACAATAGGTAGAAAACACAAAATGAATCAATAAATTGGTAAATAAATACAAGCAAAAACCACAACAGGGAAAATACAAAATGAAAAAAATAAAATAAAATAACTAAATAAACAAGTAGGTAAATGAACAGAAGCAAGAACCACAATAGGTAAAGAATACAAAGTGAATAAATAAACAAATAGGTAAGTAAGTCAATATGTCAGTAAAGAGAGTCAAGAATAACAGCAACATGTTTAGGTAATCTGAGAAGTGAATAAATAAATAAATAAATAAATAAATAAATAAATAAATAAATAGGTGAATAATTAAAGAAGCCAATAAAGAGATCCAGGAATAGCCAAATTAAATAAAAAAAAGACAAATTGATGAACAGATAGACAGACAGACAGACAGATGAATAGATAAATGATAGATAGATTAATAGGTAACAAGTGTCCCCTATTCCCACGGCTTCATTGTATTCTCTCTCTCTCTCTCTCTCTCTCTCTCTCTCTCTCTCTCTCTCTGCGGTACATTTCCCTATGACCTGAACTAATCTAAGAGGGTTTTTAATTCCTTTATTGCGGTTTTGGTTTGTCTTCCTTATCTACAAACCATCCTCGAAATCTTTCGCCTTAATGTGGTCACCTTGAAGTATTTTTCTCGATAATGACTGTTAAATATACTGTTTTTTATTTTAATGATTTTTTTTCCTTTTGTTGTCGCTGTTTGTTGTTTTAGGGTTGGGCTGTGTTCTGTGGGTCTTGGAAAACGTGCCATAGGAAAAAATGGCATAGGAATGAATGGCACCAGAAAAAAATGGCACCAGAAAAAAAAAAAAAAAAGGCACACAAAAGAAATTGGAACAGGAAATTATGGCACATTTTTTTCAGGATAGGTTAGGTTAATAATTTCCTGTGACCTTTTTCTGGTGCCATTTATTCCTGTGCCCTTTTTACTGATGCCATTTTTTTTTTTTTTTTTTTCCTATTCATGTTATATTTCTCAGTGAAAGAGTTATGACATTTATCACATTCATTGAGCCAAATTATTTTGTTCCTGTCCGGGGACTGGCGTCTCAGTGGGCCTCGTTTTTGTCTTTTTTTTAATCCCAATTATTGTTGTCCTAGACTGCCTCCCCACCTACGTAGAAATAAATAGAATAAATAGATGAATAAAAAAAATGATGGTTAGAATCAATAAGAAAGAGCACCATCAACAAACTGAACAAGACAACACCTACAATGTGCTCATCTACACACTTTGCCCCTCCTCTCTCTCTCTCTCTCCCCACAATAAATGTCTCATAACCCACTTTCTTTGTCTCTGAGGGTTCCCAGGACAAGGGACAGCGTGGGAAGCACACCGACACACACGCCCGCGGCACTCCTTGACACATGTAGTGTTTTGTAGTACAGTCTTTGGGCGTCGACTGATTTCTCTTCCTTGTAACAGTAGATGCAATATACTTATGTAGGATCATCTCTCTCTCTCTCTGTGTGTGTGTGTGTGTGTTTTGATGAATAAATAGTGATGGTTTGACAAGTTAGGTTAAGTTTTATAGGAGTGGGTTAAATAAAGATTAGTTTAGACTAGGTTAGATTCTCTTAAAATGATTTGTTAAGGTATATTAGTTTATGTCTTTTCTTTCTTTTTTTCTTTTCTTATAAACAATGGAAGTTGACCAGTGGTAAAAACAGATTAAAAACAAAAAAGGTTCACTAGCAAACTTGGCCACTAACCATTAATTTGTTAATCTTTCATTAATGAAGTTAACATTTTTTGTTAATTTGAAGTAACTTTAGAATTCATTAGTGAAAACATTCATTTTCATTACATATGGATTCCATTAACTCAAGTCTGCTACACCCCCAAATTCACAAAAAAATGGGTGTCATTCTTTCAACCCTGATATACTGTATATACATACATAATGCCACTTATCATCAGAAATCACTTCAGTCAAACTTTGAATTGTGAGTTCAAAATGACATTTCATATGTTTGATATTTAAGCAAATATTTTCTATTAACAAGTCAGATATAGTTTCTTGAATAAAAAAAATAAGATATTGCATATCTATATGATAAGATATAGCAATGAAAAAGGAGGTTTCAAGACATTTACCCCTTTCTTTTGGCTAACTCTCTTGGATTTGTAAGGGAACTAGCAACTAAACAGGCCTTTTTTTTTACTCTTTTTGTTAATCTTGGCCAGCTTGTATTACTGGGGGGATGATTTCAGACAGTAGTATATATATCATGTCCAGGGAAGTGGTATTCGAATAGCATTTCACTATCACTCAGTGCGATATAGTCAAGGTGATCCTCATGAGACAATATTGTATATGAACACAAAGGCAATATCCATTATAGCAGGCTGTAGAGGAGCAGAAACACAAACAATGTAGTGAAAGTAACACACATGAAAAGAATCACTGAGGCAATGAAGTGATTCTTGGTGAAGGTGTGGGAGACAAGTCAGAAAGAACAATGAAATAAATGTAAACTGCACTGCAGGAACACACTGATCCATAAGCAATAGCAAGCTAAAGAAAACATGGTCTTGTATTACAGAAAGTGAAGTTTTGCATGGAATACCAGAAATACAGCAGAAGATGAGGAATTCATCCTTAACAATCAGAGAGAGTAACAGCCGCTGCTGCTGCTGCTTCTTCTTGTGACTGTTACTCTTGGGGATCGGTGGCAGACAAATTTGCCTCCTCATCTCCTGCTGTACTTTCCATGTTCCATGCAAAACTTTACTTTACTGTCGTGGAGGTAAAGCCTGTCTGTAAACAGTTGATAAAAATGTTTTCTGTGAGCATAAACATATATCCAAGAATACTGTATAGTGAAATCTACAGTAGCCATCATACTGAAAAACAAGGAGGCCATTAAGGTAGCTGATGTGGTGATACATGTAAAAATCAACTTAAGCAATCTGTCGCAGTAGAAGAAATCCAAAAATCATTATTATAAAAAACAGAAATATTTCTGTAAACTATGATTTTGCTAAGGTTAGAATGAATGACCTGATTTATAGGTTTTGCTAGTTGAACTTTTTGATACACGAGCAGCCATTTGGAAATAATCAAGTTCAAGTATATACAGGGAGTCCTTGATATATATACACAAATTTAAATTGCACTGATTCAAAATAGCAGTGTCAAAAAATTTTTTTTTTTCCTAATATTACACAGATTCCTTAAAATAAGACAATTTCCAACAAACTCCCATCCTTTAACACAGTGTAAGTATATACAGTTTACTCCAGTACTGGGGGTGATCATCCTTACTTTGCACAAAATTTACTATGCACCATCCCTTCTGGAGCGCATCTATCCCTCCATAGAGTTTCCACTGTATTTCCTTTCTCTTTGGTAGTGTTCAAGTTTTCTCAACTATTCATCCCAGTAACTTTTTATTCCTCTTGTTTTTATTTAATAGCACTCTTTTGTTCTCTCATGTTTTTAAAGGTGAAGGACAAATAAGTTTTCTCTCTCTCTCTCTCTCTCACCACGATGACAGGTGAAGAAACACAGAAACAATTATACTTTTCCTTCACTAAGCAATTCCTCAGTTCTCAAGTCAAGGTACTTCATGACTTGAGCTGTGTGGTGTTGATCTTCATTATCTGTTTATCATTACCATTACTGCAAGTAGAGGACAGAAAACCAGGAAATAAAAGAAAACTTACTTCTTACAACAATGTGATGAGTGACGACAAGAAACACTTTCAAAACAACCTTGGGGTAGTAATCACTCATGCCAAGAAGATAATCTATAACTTTATTCACAAATCACAGTATATTTCTGGATATCAACAGCTCTTAACATCACTCCCCATACAGAGATAGATTTCCACACAAGTCTTATCAAGTTAGCACCATTTCAAGTTTTGTTCTTAACCCTTTAATTGCGACAGCTGTACTTTGTTTAACATTCGAAGCACCACAGTATTCGTTCGCATGGACACACACAGTTAAATAAGTGAATTATTCTTACACTACTCAATTATTTAAGAAAGTATGGTATAAAAATATCCAAAAAGTTGTATATAGTAATTTCTGTAAAAGGGTTTAGCAGTGAAAGGGTCAAGTCAATCACTAACTCTCATACTTCCAGTTATCGGCTGTTCTCAACTCCCACACACACACACAAATGCATTAGCTTATCTTGTAATCCTAATCATCACTTTAGCACCATTTAACTTCTAATCAACAATGAAAACGTAAACTAATACTAGGAAAACCTGAGTTGTGAAAACCATCCTACATTTGTGTATTGAGCTTTGTGAAATGTTGTCAACTTGCAAGTGTCATTGGTGAGCACTCCTGATGAGCCGACCCACTTCACACTACTACACACTGTCCATCAGTTCTGGTACAGTTCCGTTTCTATATTACGTCATTAACCATTTTTTTGACTAAAGTAAATGTCACTCACCTACTATGCCGATATTATTAGTCATCATTTAACACATCAAAACACAATTCCCTTGGATCATTTTTTGTTATGGATCTATCTCATCATTTTTACTCAGTGTGTATGTGTATTGTCTGTGTCTATCAACAAGTAGTGTTAATAGTGAGTGTGAGTGCATGACGGTACAGTGGTGTGAGTGTGCCCAGTGTTTAGTGTGCACCGGCCAGTGTGGCTTGGCCTGGTATGTAGACTGATAGGAAAGTGACAAGTATATACATAACAAAACATTATAGATATGCTCTACATGCCAAACAACACTACTCATTGAGGTTTGGAAAAAGGAATCTGAACTTTCCTAAACAGTGAATTTTTTCACTTGGATGGAAATAGTGAGACACTCACTACAGGAATAACAGACAATCTGGCCATCAGGTTGTTTGCTGGCACGATGCTCAGGATAAACGAGTCATGCACACATTATAACTCTGGTCATTACTCATAACTAACTATCCTATCACCATAATACAAAATCTAATCAAAGAATGCCAGACTTTTATAATATATATATAATGTAAACAGGAAATATAAAAATACGTTCCTCTATACATTACTACAATAAAATCTCTCTCTCTTTCCCTCCCTTGAATAATGAACACCAAAAGAAAAATACCACATTTCTAGGGCTGATGAGGGTACACTCTTTTTATGAAAGCCTTGATGGAGATGGTAATTTCTCAACTTTTCACACACAAATAAGGCTGACTGAGGTGACACACAATTCACCTTACTTATTTACTAGTAAAATGAGCATTTGTATGTGTTTGTTATTATAATAATATCCTCTGTGACATTAGGAACACTCCAAGATATTCTTTCCTTCTGGATAGATCATTTCTTTACTGGGAATATTGTTATTGTTGTGGGGGATGACATCTGGCACCCGGCATCCAGACACTGAGAACACTTGCCGTTGTTAGCCACAATTGAGTTTGTATTCAGAAACACTTCCTTGTCTCTCCAAACACTTTTTGGGTGTTTCTGCTATTGACAATGTAAACATTTTGTTATTTTCTCACTACAACCACAAAAAAAACTCTGTTAACTCTCACATTCAACACGCAAATGTCAGTGAAAACTCAATACTTCAATTTCAATGTCTTGGAAGTCAAACTTTTTGAGACTTGAAAGCAAAAATTGTTACTTGAAACAATATCCTGCATTTTTTCTATGGTTTTTCATTTAGAAACTTACAATGGCACCAAAGAGGCTTATTAGTGGTGAACATAAGCCTCAAGAAAAAATGAAGTGATGACTGTTGAATGAAAAAAGCATATCATTGATGAATATGAGAAAGGAGCAAGAATCACCAATCTTGCAGCTGAACACTGTATGACAAAATCTACAATAGCCACCATAGTGAAGAATAATGAGGCCATTAAGGGAGCTGATGATGTGGCAATGGATGTGAAAAAACAACTTAATTAAGCAACCTGCAGCACTGGAAAAAATTCAAAATTGTTGATATTATAAAAAAAATTTACATGGGAATTTTTGTAAAAATATAAGAATCAATTATGTGATTTATAAGTATTGGTAGTCAAACTTTTTGATACTTGGACAGTCATTTGGAATGAATTAAGTTTGAGTATTGAATCTCCACTATACCTCCAAGCAACACTGCACTGATGCACAAGTCTATTAAAAATTTATTCAGTTTTTGTTGAGTCCAAGATGAGTGTAAGTGTGGCACACCTCAGTAGTGAAGTGACACCACTAATGCTTCCAAGAAGAGGCCGACTGTTAGATCATTTATCAGTCTCAGTCTTCAATGGTGGCTGTTTACACATAATAATCCAAGATGAATGGTGATATCAGAATCTCTTTATTTTCTTGAGATCTAATTGACAAAAGTACCATCATAAAGCTAAAAATAAATAAATAAATAAGTAAAAATTTAAAAATCTTTAGGTGATGTGTAGAGCACAGAATCCTCACCAGAAAATTTCTAAGCAATGTGGTGATCAGGATTTTGTTTTGTATTGATTTGAGGGAAGGAAACTGAAATGCTCACTAAAAGTTAAATAAAAAGAAAACTGCCTTATACTAATATTCTGCACGACCTTTGGGTAGGCCATCAAAAGCATTGGAAACTTCTGAAACTCACTGGTGTGTGTGTGTGTTTAATTCACTGTCGTGGTCGCCTGCTGGTCAGCCAGCCAGCCTTTCCCTACGGAGTGAGCTCAGAGCTCATAGACCGATCTTTGGGTAGGGCTGAAACCACATCACACACCACACACCGGGACAGCGAAGCCACAACCCATAGACTTACATCCCGTGCCTACTTGCTGCTAGGTGAACAGGGGTTAGATACAGTGATACACATTAAGAGGCTTGCCCATTTGCCTCACTGCACCTGGGACTCAAATCTGGGCCCTCTCAGTTGTGAGCCGAGAGTGCTAACCACTACACTAAGCGGTGTGTGTGTGTGTGTGTGTGTGTGTGTGTGAGACAGTTAAAAACCCATGTGACTACAAGTGAACACTTGACTGTGCCAGAAGTATTTCAGAATATTGTCTGACCACAGGCCTGACTCAGTCTTGGCAATCTTTGCAGCAGCCCACACACATTTTATGACAGATGTGTGCAGTTTATGGCAATTTTTTAAACAGTCATCATAAAAATGCATAACACATTATCTATCATTTTAACACTGACACCCAGACTCAAGATAATGTAGATGCTCATCCATCTTGTAAGTATATGAAGCCCCCCAAAATATTATCCAATATTCATAATTTAACCATCTCATTTAGAAAGGGGCTACTGAGTGTATGTGTATATATATACACACACACACACACACACACACACACACACAGGTACCTCTCCATTTATGCAGTGTCATGTTTATAACGGTGTGCTAATTGTGAGGCTCCTAAATCAAGGAGTGGTCTTATACACTGGTGATAAAAGAAACCTATAACCCTGTGGTGAACATTAAGCCCTACTCAGACACACACACACACACACACACACTTCTCCATTGGATGTAAGCACACAATTCAGCATACACATATCAAAATAGAAAATTGGCATTTTCTAGATCTTTTGCATCCTCAATGATCTTTTGTCACAAAGCTCTCCTTCATGATGGTAATCTTACAAGATATTCTATATTGAAATCCTTTATAAAAATATATATGTATACTCTACTGCATATTTTCTCTGATACTATTTACTGTATCAGAGTAATTGTACAGTCTTATCAAATTATTGCATTGATATTCAAACACCTAACCACACTACAGAGACATGACTGGCTGGAGAACCAACCACTCCTGTCTTGTGACACACTGCACTGCGGCCACAAACACAAGGAAACCCACTCACCACACAGACGGTCACCCGGAACACTCTTCACACACGGCTAAGCTATGGCAGGGAGGGCAGCCGGGCATCCACACCACACACCACACACCACACAAGGCACACCCTCATTACAGCCTCAGCACTGAGAAATCCTTGGCACTGTTGGTTATTCCTTCCTTCTGCCGGCAGATCCTCAGGCACTGGGCCACAATCTGTGGGTGAAGCCAAGCCAACGGTTCAAGGTGGTGTGAATGCCGCCATCTGACAGTGCCTTTCCTTCACTAATTAAACTTGAGAATCTCATTTAAAAAACTCCAGTGAACATCAAGAAATTTGTCAATATGCTGCACCTGATGGCTCTTTCTTCAACTCTGAACAGTACCCATCAATTATTACATGAACCATCCTTGACAAAGTTATGACAACTCAAAATGAAATATATTGTACTGAAAATGACAGAAGTCTTATACAAGATGTAACACAAGTTTTGGTGGATATTGCAAGGGGAGAAAGTACAGAATATTCTAGAGTGATCAATACAAATATGCACTTTGAGGCGTTGCTTAGCTGTTAGGGTAAAATTTGAGTGTGATGATGTGGTGACAATAGCATCTGTCACCTCGTCTTGCTTCAACTTCCCCCCACGGCTAAACAATGCCTCTAAACACATGTGAATTGGACACTTTCTGTTTGGAATAACCTGCACTTCCACCAATAGCAATACCGTTGCCCCCCCCCCCCACTCAACACGAGAAGAAACATGTTTCTGACCTCGTTGTTCCTGCACAGCACAATTCATGTTCACCAAATAACAGGTTAAATAGGAAAAAAATAGGTAACATTCCTAGACCTTCACTTTTTTGGGTGAATAAAAAAAGTTGTTTCCAGACCATCAGTAAAATCTTTATCACAATTTTTTGATGAATCAAATGAACTTTTTTACAATATTGTAAATAATCTTCGTTCGTAATAGAAATCCTTTAAAACTACAAAATTACTTGATCAACGAGAGAGAGAGAGAGAGAGAGAGGGGAGGGGGGGGGGAGGTTACTGAGTGGCATAGTATGGGCTGGATCCAAGAAATTTAGCAGTGAGCACAGCAACACAAGATGGGGTCATAAAAGCCAAGGAAGACATAGTTGTTGTTGTGGCGGTAATAACACTGCACCAATACAAGGTGACACACTCACCTGTCTGGTCTGTGAGGGGACAATAATCCCATCATTGAGCACCTGAGTGGCGTGGTACACAGCGCTGTCCTCCGGGAAACTGAACATCGACATGCTCTTCTTCTTCTTCTTAGGAACCTCCTGCACCATAAAGGATTTGGAGGAGCATTAATAAAAAGACTTAGGTTTCAACTTAGAATATGAGCACAGATGAAGAAATAAGGTCAAAATCAGTCTTGGGCGGAAATGTGTTTCACATTCCCGACAAGTTTCACAAAGGCAGATAACAATTGTTCCCATCTCTATATTCTTTCAATCCTTGGTATGCTTCCTGGACTTCCCTCACAAGTGGAGCAATAAAGCCTATATCATTCCCCCACTCTGACACAAAGGAAACTTGTCACAGTGAAAGGCACAATAGTTAGTTCACTCTTCTACTGTGGTGTGGGAAGTCAATAAAGGCAAATAAAAATGCACTCAGGTCTCAGCCATCAACTTTACAGGATCAACAATGAACTGCTTTGTTACAATGAATGTGTAGTGAGTATCCCATTCCCTAGTCAGCTGTTTGGTCACATAACTAATCATTACATCAGCTTTGCAGTGTTTTAAAATATGATCAGGAGACATTCAAGCTTGAAAAGTCAGGAATTTAGGAAAGGGAGATGAAGGAACAGCTTCTTAAATAGTGATAAAAGAATGGAATAGAGTTGGTAATGTAATATTGTTGTTAGTGGTGAGTCATCTGGCAAACTTATGAATGAGGATGACGATATGTGTAAACAGACAGGTCAGGTGAGCTTCATACAGACACTGACTGCCATGTGAAGGCCTCATGTTTCTTGCACCTTCCCTTATTTTTCTTGAATTGCTATCTCTCTCCTACAAATGATGAATGTATTTTTCAGCCATTTAGCTGATGAAGAGAACCACCACTGTGATATTCCTCCTCCTACAACTTTGCCACCACCACAGCAGCTTATCCATACAACTTGAGTTTCAAGGCAACACAGCTTTCACTGCCACTTCTGCCTACTCTGATCTGGAGATAAATCCTGCCAACCACAGTCTTCCAACACAGCAGCAGCACCACCACCACCACCACCACCACAGTGTTTAATAAATCCTGCCAACCAACCAGTCTTCAACACAGCAGCAGCACCACCACCACCACAGTGTTTAATAAATCCTGCCAACCACAGTCTTCCAACACAGCACCACCACCACCACCACAGTGTTCAATAAATCCTGCCAACCACAGTCTTCCAACACAGCACCACCACCACCACCACAGTGTTCAATAAAAGCACATGAAAGTTATGTCTGCTACAGCTTCCCAACAGAAGTGTGATGGGCTCAGTGAAAACACTTCCTCTCCACTTAGTCATATCTCATTATGTTATTACCATTATCTCCAGTCTTTTGGTGAGCACAGTCCTCACTTCCCAGCATAAGTGTACGTGGAGGCAAGGTGGCAGCAGGGTTGGTTGGCATTTACTGTTTAACACCACGCTTTTCAACAATGACGGCATCAGACCTTTCCCCGACTCTCTTTGAATTTCAGAAACAACACACTCTTGATACACCATAAAAAATATAAACTGCACAAAAAGAAACATGAAATCAAAGGTAACACCCAAAGATATCTCCATGTAAAACGAAACAAATACACTGAGCCCACCATAGCAGAGGTGAGAGAGAGGCTGCACTGACCACTCTCAGGCTCTCACCTTGCCAGGGGCCTGTGGGGTCTGTGAGGGGTGTGTGGGCGGCTCAGCAGGTGGCGGGTTGAGCGTGTGTGTCACTGTTGTGCCCGGCCAGGAAAAAATGAAGTTTGGAGAGAAGGCTGGTCCACACTGAGATAAAAGAAAAAAAGAGTAAATAAAATAAACACATAACAATAGATTAATAAACAAGATTAATAAATAAGTACACACATTCATAAAGCAAGGCTGTCTCTCTGCAAAAGAGGAACAGCCAAAATGATGAACACAACGCTCACATTCACACTTACTCCCAACAATTTCTCAGCGCATTGGCTTGTGGCAGAGGGAAGAAAGTGCTTTTACCTTCACTTTACAGGGATTAGTTTTTTTTTACACAATGTGGGCTTTTTCATAGGAATTTATGGGGTGAAGAAGACCACCCAATCTGAAGACCTCCTATCTGAGAGCCCAGCCATTAGGGAATCATCACCCAGAGTGGATGCCCAGTCTCCCCTCAGACCTTAGCCAGGATTTGAACCGGTGTGCTTGGGGATCTCTGGGCTACCACAGCACACCACTCGTGGTTCCAATGTACCACAGCAGCCCTCACTTACACACTTTGGATATTTTGGTCTGTGAAAAGGTTCCTTTATAAAATAAATAATCAGTAAACACATGTAAAAAAAATCAAGAATGATAGAATTTGAGAAAAGTATTAAAATAATATGAAAAATTAAAAGATAAAATAATGAAGTAAGACATCACCAAACATTATATATATATATATATATATATATATATATATATATATATATATATATATATATATATATATATATATATATATATATATATACTATATATATATATATATATATATATATATATATATATATATATATATATATATATATACAGTCGGCGCCATTGGTTTTGGCGCCAAAATCGTGCGCCAATATCTGTGACGAATTATCAAGGACCCCCTGTATCCACCTAAGGAAAACGGCAATGGGATTGGCGCGCTAGCACGTGGTGGAGTGGGCAGAGCATAAGTCCCACACAGAGAAAGGAGGCGTAAGTTGCCCGCGGTGATTCATTGAGAGTACATTAATGTTTTTTTTGTCACGCGACCCTCGTGGTTTTCGTGCTTCTACTACCTGTGGTATTTCTTGCATTTTGGGATAATGCCACGAGGTCCAGAGCTGAGAAAGGAACAAATTGCAGCTTTATCATCACTCTGTGTGGCAGGAAAGTCCAACAAGGATATTTCAATCCAGACCGGCATAGCATTACTCAGTGTCCAGAGATGGACAAAAAAATGTCGAGATGCAGGAGGTGATGATCCACCACTCCAGGTCAAGAGGGCTGGGAAACAGAGGAAGGTGTCTAAGAGGACTCTTAAGGTGTTTCAGCGACAGGTGGAAGCTGAACCTAGAATCACAGCTAAAGAACTGAAAGAAAAGAACCCAAAACTCCTACAACAGGTGTCTGTCAGAACAGTCCAACGCCGCCTCAAGGACGACCTCTGCTATGAGCATCGGGCGCCACGACGTAAACCCATTCTCACGGAGAAACAGAGGCAAAAACGTGTGCAGTTTTGTAAGAAGTACCTGAAGTGGGACAATGAGAAGTGGAAGAGTGTATTGTGGAGTGACGAAGCTACATTTAATGTCACTGGGAACCGAGGAGGTAAGGTGAGGCTGTGAAAAGGCGCAGATCCGTACCACCCTAAGTACACGCAGGGGACAGTAAAGTATCCTGATAGTGTTATGATATGGGGTGCCTTCGGGTATCATGGCAAGGGTAAACTTGTGGTGTTGCCTAAAAACATTACAGTTATTAAGGAACGTTATTTTGATGCGTGCAAGAGTGAAGTGTTCATGCAGGATGGTGCCCCTGCACACACGGCCAAATTAATCAAGGAATGGTTTGAGTTTGTGGGAGTGGACTACATAAAGGACTGGCCTGGTAATAGTCCAGACTTTAACCCAATTGAAAATCTTTGGGGACTCATAAAGCGACGGCTATGAGGGCGAAACACCTCAACCGTGCCACAGCTCGTGAAGGAGAGTCAGGACATCTGGGACAACTTGAAACCTTTCATGCTCCAAAGACTTGCTGAATCCGTTCCTCAACGCCTGGAGAGCTGCCTAAAGAGGAAAGGACTCCCCACAAAGTACTAGAGGCTGATAAGTAACTCATAAATATTTTTGTTTATTACTTTTTTGAGTGCTACTGGGAAAAAAAACGTGCCGCGCCAATACCAATGGCGCCGACTGTATATATATATATATATATATATATATATATATATATATATATATGGCTAAAACCAAAAAGGAAACAAAGACAATGATATCAAAGAAGGATAACAATGAACAATGAACAAAACATTGCATTACATTACAATGAAAAAAAAACTTAAAAAAGACACAACATGACATAGAAGACTAAGATAACATTTCAAACCAACAACATTTATAACCTGAGAACAATGACAGTGAACCTTCAATAAACCAAACCAATTGGGGAACAAGACTGGCAGTTTATCACAAAATTTGTTTTACATGACAGTCAGAAAAGTACTTTTAAAATGACTGAATCCCAGTTTATATATATAAAGAAGCTTTCAATAACGCCAACGTTTAAAATGTGAGGATTCTTTTCACATGTTTGTATTTATTCATTTTTATTTTAATGTAAGAGGGAGAAACCAGCCAAGGGCAACAAAAATAAAAGAATAAAAAGCCCACTATTTGCTGGTCCCCTAAAAGAGTAAAAGAATCAGCTGAAAGTCAGGGACAAGTGTCTTGAAACCTCCCTCTTCAATACAGTCAAGTCATAGGAAGTTGGAAATACAGAGGCAGGCAGGCAGGCAGGCAGGCAGGCAGGCAGGCAGTGAGTTCCAGAGTGTACCAGAGAAAGAAATGAATGATTGAGACTACTGGTTAACTCTTGCATTAGAGAGTTGGACAGAATAGGAAAGAGAGAGAGAGAGAGAGAGAGAGAGAGAGAGAGAGAGAGAGAGAGAGAGAGAGAGAGAGAGAGAGAGAGAGAGAGAGAGAGAGAACAATGGTTTTGGAGATCAAATACTGCACACCACTCTTTCTCTCTCTGTCACACATCAATAAAGATTGGTGGTAAAAAATTCAGTGCTCTCCTGATGCAAGTGTGAAGTGGAATGAATCTCCGGCAAAGCAATGATATTTAATAATATTCAATAAGAGCACTTGAAGACAACAGACTCATAATAATATAAGAACTGTTCTTGACATTCAATGTTTTACTGATAAAGTATATCATGAAATTGAACTTTGGGAGCTTACCTGCACAATCTCTAAAGCAGTGTACAAAAGTTTCACAACAAAAGTAAAAGTAAAAATACAAATAAATTACTACAAATAATCAATAGGACATTTCATTAACTTCTGAACCATAAAAATAATTCCACACGTTTCATTACCATAGTGTAGTTGTCGTCGGCGTGACAACCGCCCACATTGATGGCAATCTTGGGCACCGTGACGCAGGCCAAGGCAGCCACCATGGCGGCGCGGCCCCTCAGGCGGAGGTGCTGCTCCTCCCTCGCCTCGCCCAGCCAGGCACTGTCATGAGCCTCCTTGCTGCCAGAATTCTGTTACAGAGGCAGAGATACAGTTGTTATTCTTTACCTTTTCTATGTAAGATGAGTACTAACTGAGGGAAACATAAAACTTATGCAGGAAGGGAATTTTAGGGTTGATCTCCTGCATTGGAGAGACAAACACAGCGGCAGTGAGAGAAAGTACAGTACAACATGTTAGATTATGTGGCGAGGCAGTGGAAGGAGGGAGGCATGCAGTTAGTAAGACTAGAAGAGCAGTTATCATGAAATAAACTATAGATGATACATAGAGATGAAACCTTGCATGGATAAGGAGGAGGCTGAAAACAGTCAGTTAACCCTTATTAAATTAACACAGCTGTCAACAACAGTGGACGACAGTCAGTGCATGGGGTTAATGTGTGGGTGTCAACAACAGTCAACGGTTAGTGTTCTGATTCCAAATACAAACAAGAGACTGTGTTGTGATTTATCATTAAATAGTGAAGGACAGGACTTTTACAGAAAGGATTCCCCAAAAGAACTGCAAGACATTTTACTATATCATACCAAAGAAACACAAATTTTGCTTAAAAAAAACAGTTTTGCAGAAAAAGTTGAAGACCTAAGTAAGTGTGTGTGTGTGTGTGTGTGTGTGTGTGTGTGTGTGTGTAAAATTAATACATATAAATTTCAAGGAAACAGCAGGAAATATTGTAAGTTAACCTGTCCTGTAAAAATTACAAAAAGGTGAATATGGATAGAAAAAACCACACTAACATACAGTAGTGACTTGTCACCTCACCTGAAGGAACACCAGGGGGAGCTGCCTCTGCTGGCACAGCTGAAGAAAGTGTGACCCCTTCAGTCCGTCCTGGTAAGTGAGAGGACCAGCATTGCCCACCACACCAACACACTTCCTGGAACAACCAATGTACAGGAAAGTTACTTAAAATGTATACACCACACAAGGCTTGGCTCTGTGTGCTGGGGAGTAACACACACACACACACACACCACACAAGGCTTGGCTCAGTGTGCTGGGGAGTAACACACACACACACACACACCACACAAGGCTTGGCTCAGTGTGCTGGGGAGTAACACACACACACACACACACACACACCACACAAGGCTTGGCTCAGTGTGCTGGGGAGTAACACACACACACACCACACAAGGCTTGGCTCAGTGTGCTGGGGAGTAACACACACACACACACACACACCACACAAGGCTTGGCTCAGTGTGCTGGGGAGTAACACACACACACACCACACAAGGCTTGATTAGCTACACTGTTAGCTGTGTTGGCCCCTAATGGAAGGAGAGAGAGAGAGAGAGAGAGAGAGAGAGAGAGAGAGAGAGAGAGAGAGAGAGAGAGAGAGAGAGAGAGAGAGAGAGAGAGAGAGAGACGAGAGAGAGAGAGAGAGAGAGAGAGAGAGAGAGAGAGAGAGAGAGAGAGAGAGAGAGAAATAACCTAAAAAGTCATAACCTGAGAGAGAGAGAGAGAGAGAGAGAGAGAGAGAGAGAGAGAGAGAGAGAGAGAGAGAGAGAGAGAGAGAGAGAGAGAGAGAGAGAGAGAGAGAGAGACCATCACTGAGGCACAGTAGTAGACCACAGTATTAAGACTGATGTATCTTCCATATCTAAGTTTACAATTCTTGATAGGGTAGCTTCAAGAAATTCAAAATTCAATCTAATTAAAAAGAAAAATCTAAATATGAATTCTTTAAAATACTGAAATAAAATGGAAGAGAACACAAATGAGTTGTCTTTGTTTTGTCTCTCAGAGTGAGGACATCCATCCATTCCTCAAGTCCTCTGCTTCTGCTTCTGCTTCTGCTTGATAATGCGCAGGGCACTAAAAAAGTGCATAACAAGCATATATGGAGTTGACTGGTGGACGGGGAGGGGAGGGATGGAGTGGCAAGGGGGGGATAGTGAATCAAGTGTGAGTGTTTATGTTGGTATGTTGTTGTGATAGGTAGGCGTGTAGTTGTTTAGTGAATGAGTCTATTGTCATATTATTAAAAATATATTGAGGAAGCCTGTTCCAGTCACGTATCGTTTGTGGAAAGTATGAGTGCTTGTATGTGTCAGTGTTAGTGTGATATGTTTGGAATGTCAAGGAATGTGTGTTACGAGTACGACTGTTAGTGTTATGTAAGTATGTATGTGGGTTAATGTCAATGTAATTGTTTGTGATTTTGTACATAAGTGTAAGTCTGTGTGTTTGTCTGCGTATGTGAAGGTGATCCATGTTTATTTGTTGTTTCAAATGTGTTGTGATACCAGGCGCTTGTCCTCAGCATTTTCCAATCTATCACACTTAACACAGGACGTCACTGACATAACTCACAGTCTTTCATTGTCATCCTCCTCATCCTTAACTATTTCAATAAGTTTTTTTTCAGTTCTAATTATACTGATGTTTGTTTAGAGCATAACACAAGAGCATTACTCACTGTGAAAATAATCTAGTAGTTAAAAACCCACACAGCCTATAGCTTTGTTTTCTCTCTCTCTCTCTCTCTCTCTCTTCCTGACTCAATATTCAGAGAGCAGCAGTCGTAGTACTATCAAGAGATCAACAGCAATCAAAGGTACAGAAGTGAAGAGTGTTGGCTGCTGGCAGAGTCTCACCCTTCAATCATAGCATAGCCGGTGACAAGGTTGCTTCCATACAGCTGCTTGAACTCCCTGAACCTTCCACCGTCAACAATTCTCCCAATGACGCCGTACAGCTGCTGGCGACTGATGCACTCCAGCCCACTCACCGCTGAGGAGCAAACAAAAGGGACTCGTTTACTTATTCTTTTTTTTACATAAGAGGGGGAAGCTGGCCAAAGGGAACAAAAATGATGGAAGTAAAGAGTCCACCAAATTGCCAGTCCCCTGATAGATCAATAGTTAGCCAAAAGTCAGGGACAAATATCTTGAAACCTCCCTCTTCAATACAGTCAAGTCATAGGAAGTTAGAAATACACAGGCAGGCAGGCAGGCAGTGAGTTCCAGAGTTTACCAGTGAAAGGAATGAATGATTTGGAGAACTGGTTAACTCTTGCATTAGGGAGTTGGACAGAAATGCACTGAACACCACCACCACTACCTCACCATCCCGGAAACCACAGAACATCATCGCTACCACTACCACCACCACCACCACTCACCATCCAGAAGAGCAGTGTCCCAGGCATCTTCCTGCAGGGGTGATGACTCAGGCACCGGTTCAATGCCCAGGGTGGCCACAACGTCCCTCACCACCTCAAAGGCCTCCTGCTCCGTCTCAGCCAGGTAGTCCGTCACTCCACTTGTTCTGACGGAAGAGTGTTCTGGGGTGAGTCTACATACTGACACATTACCCACAGCAAGTTCAGCGTTGTGTTGTGTAGTGCAGTGACATGATGGGTGGGTAATGAGCCTCAGATGATAAAGTTGTGAGGAAGGAATGGTTAGAGACATTATTGTTATCCAGTGAGTGACTTCAAAACAGATATGATTATGTGTGTCGAGTGTGAAAAGAAAACAAGAAAGAGAAATAAATAAATACACACACAAACACACACATACATAAAAAAAGTTAAATATGCAGTTTTATTTTCAGTGAGGTCATGCTGCATGAATAAATTAATACATAAACAAATCAATAAAATGAAATACAGAATATTACAAATACCTCAAGGAAGGAATGCATCCCTGCACATCTTGAGGCACCACTGATAATGGAAACAAAATACCTGGTGTTCGGCCTTATCAAATGATCTATATTCAGTTTCATTACAGAAAGGAGTGTGAGTATCTTAGTTTCATGTTGACTGAGAAAGACAAGAACATGTTGAGGGTTAAAGGATGAAAAACAAACAGCATGAGATGAGATGAGAGTGTTTGGCCGAGGCACAGGACAGAGATCCCAGAATGAAGCGCTATTTGGTTCAGCGGCAGCAGCAGCGGCGGCCCAGCAAGTTGCCACGGGGCGGACGAGTGACACAGGCAAGTGTGTACGTAGCCTTGAAATGTTGTGAATTATGATGAATCCAGCAAAGACACTTTTAATCATTCCTCTTAAGTTTCAATGCCATAAAAAGTGGAGCATGTCAAAAGTCAATTCATAGAACAAATGAGTAAGTAATTATACAACCAATAAGAATTGCAGTGAGCCACACACATCCCACCTGGAGTGAAGCAGACCTCCGCCCAGCTCCTCAGCGCTGATCACCTCCCCTGTGGCGGCCTTCACCAGCGGCGGTCCTCCCAGGAAGATGGTGCCGATGCCAGACACAATGACAACGTCCTCACACATTGCCGGCTGGTACGCTCCTGCAACAAACAACGCTAACTTACAACACTGACTTCTTCCCCCCCACAGTAACACGAATATATTCCACAAAGTCACACCATCATTATTATTACAATTTTCAGTGTTTTGCTTCATCACACGGACTATAATAGCATAAGAATGGCCTCATGTCATCTTTATTTTGTTCCCTCATTCACTGTTCAACTTTTCCTGCAGTAAAGTCCTCTTCTCTTACTTGCAACTTTTATTCTGATCCTAATTATTTGTTCTAATTAAAGAGATCAACAACTCTCATCCTCAAATTGGTTACATTTACTACATAACATAGATAAATTGTTAAAAGTTGTTGCATGACCAATGAGTCCTTTGTTTTCCTTGTCATCCCTTCCATGGATCACTGTACAACTGAACACTTGCACTGAGAGCCAGAGTCGCTGGTTACCTCCGGCAGTGCAGGAGCCACACACAGCAGCAATCTGAGGCACACCGGCTGCCGAGAGCACTGCTTCCGAGTAGAATGCTCTTCCTCCATGGTTCTTGTCTGCAAACAGCTCAGCCTGTAATGTGTGTGATATTCTTCAACCTTCCAGTCTTTATAAGCATGCCACATCTACTCCAAAAAGTTTACAGGATCAGTTTTATAGGAGTTAACCTCACCAATTAATAATGAAGTAAGGACGCTGGTGATAATTACTATTCATTTAAAATTCCACAAAAATGCAAAGACAACAACATCAGTATTGGAAGACCCATAAGCTGTACTGAGTCAGCACCTGCGACTGACTGGTGACTGCGATGCCAGCCACCCATCACCACACCACAGCTACTCACTTGCTATTGGAGGGAAGGGGAGGGAAAGCCATCAGCCATCACCACACCAGGGTTACTCACCTGGGGGAGGGGGAGGGGGGGGGGGAGCCACCAGCCACCACCACAACAGTGCCACGTACTCACCTGCTTAGGGAGGAAGCCACCAGCAGAGTCCACAATGTGCACCAAGGGGAGGTGGTTGGTGCCGCTGATGGCCATGGCTCGCAGGTTCTTGGTGACCGTGATGGGGAAGAAGGTGCCACTCTTCACTGTGCCGTCACTGCTGCTCACCAGACAGTAGGTGCCGTGGATTCTACCAATTCCTGCATCACCAATCAAGAGACACTGTTGTGATGGAATAAAATGCATGCAAACACACACACACACACACACACACACACACACACACACACACACACACACACACACACACTCCTTCATTAATAGAAACTGTCAAAAACTTCCAGACTTCAACTCCCCTTGAGATTTCTGGCATCTGGCCAAAAACACTTCCAATAACTTTACTTCTTCATCATTCGCTCCTTTATTTCAACCTGACAGCACTACTGCCATCATACATTATGTCTCTTAAACTGAACTTTTCTCTCAAACCATTGCTAATAAGTTTACCTTGGATGATTCTGGGCTTGTTCTTCTCTCTCCTCCTCCCTGACTTTCACGTCTTTGGTTAAAATTTTCAGGAATGTTGTTTTCCATGCTCTAGCTGAACTAAATTCTCTGAGGGCTTGTGGATCTGATGGGTTCCGTCCAATTGTTCTCAAAAACTGCACCTCCGACCTTGCACCTTGCCTGGCCAAACTCTTTTTCAATTCTGTCCATCGACTTATACCTTTCCTTTTTGTTGGAAGTTAGCTTATATTTAGCCTGTCCCTAAAAAGGTTGACCGTTCTAATTCCTCAAACTACCACCCCATACCTTTAATCTTTTGTTTGTCTAAAATTTTTCAATCTATCCTTAATAGAAAAATTACTAAACATCTGTCACTTCACAATCTTGTATATGATCACCAGTATGGCTTTTGTCAAGGTTCTGGCTTTCCTCACTGAGTCTTGGTCATCCTCTTTAAGAGATTTTAGGGAAACTTTTGCTGTTGCCTTAGATATATTAAAAGCTTTTGATAGAGTCTGGCACAAAGCTTTGATCTCAAAACTGCCCTCATATGGTTTCTGTCCTTCCCTCTGCAACTTTATCTTTAGTTTCCTCTCTCACACCATTGTATTGCTGCTGTGGTACACAGCCACTGTTCTTCTCCTAAATCTATTAAGAGTGGTGTTCCTCAGGACTGTGTCCTGTCACCCACTCCCTCCCTATTATTCATTAATGATCTAAACCAAATTTTGTGCCCTATCCATCCATTCCTATGCTGATGACACCATCCTACACTTTTCTACATCTTTTCAGAGACGATCAACCCTTCAGGAAGTTAAAAGATCCCCCAGAAATGCCCCAGAACAGCTGAATTTTTATCTCTCTAAGATTTCTGATCTCAATTTCTCCATCAGTCAACTCAACACAACCTTCCAGACAATTATCCCCACTTCTTTAATGACACCCAGTTTTCCTCCTCTTCTACAATGAATATCTTTGGTCTCTTCTTTACTTATAACCTAAACTCGAAACTTCATATCTCATCTCTTGCTAAAACAGTTTCTATGAAGTTGGCATTCTAAGGTGTCTCTGTCAGTTTTTCTCATCCCCCCCAACTGCTAACTTTGTACTACAGCCTTGTCCATGTATGGAGTACTTTTCACATGTATGCGGGGAGTTCCACTCACAGTCTTATCAGACAAGGTGAAATCAAAAGCTTTTTGTATTATCAACCCCTCTCCTCTGATTGACTGTCTTCAGCCTCTTCCTCACTGCCACAATGTTGCATCTCTTGCTATCTTCTATCACTATCTTCAAGCCAAATGCTCTTCTAATCTTGCTAACTGCATGTCTCACCCCCTTCACCCACACTAACTGCACAAGACTTTTTTCTTCCTCTCATCCTTATTCTGTGTGCCTCTCTAATGCAAGAGTTAACCAGTACTCTCAATCATTCATCATTTTCTCTGGTAAACTCTGGAACTCCCTGCCTGCTTTAGTATTTCTATATTTCTCACCTCAACTCATTTAAGAGGAAGGGTTCAAGGCATTTATACCTTTCCGTTGGCTTACTCTCTTGACTTTGTTAGGGACTGGCACATCAGTAGGCATTTTTATTATCACTAATTGTTTTTGCCCTTGGCTGGTTTTTCACCATACAAGAAAAGATAAATAAATTTCTCATAAAATCATAAACTTAAATTGATGTCTCTAAAGGAAGCTACACATCTTCTGTAACAATGTACAGTTCAACAAAACATTTATAGAGAAACTACGGCTCACTGGACAAAGTAAGTACATTATTCCCACAATACAGATTCATAATGCAGTGAACCACTAAAACAAGTCAATCAATTGTGCAAAGCCTTAACAATCACACCACTCCATCAGAATAATATGCTATTAACCTGTTATAGACCCAGCAGCAGCAACAGCAGCAGCAGCAGCAGGTACATCTATACTCCATTGGGACCTGCTACTAACCTATCATAGAGCCAGCAGGAGCAACAGCAGCAGCAGCAGCAGCAGCAGCAGCAGCAAGTATATCTCTCCTCCACTGTGAGCCACCACTAACCTGTTATAGAGCCGGCAGCAGGCACATCTCCGTACTCCATCCCTAGGCCGGCCAACAGGGACAGTTCAAGGAAGTCAGAGTCCGGGTCCAGGATGTGTTTTAGTTTGTCTCGTGGCAGCATCTTACGGTTCTTCTTGACATGCAGCGCGACGCCCTTCTCTCCTCCTGTCAGTGTGGGGGTTGACTTTCGTTAAACTCTATTGATCTTTCAGGGGACTGGCAATTTAGTGGGCTTTTTAATTTCATTATTTTTGTTGCCCTTGGCCAGCTTCCCCCTCTTACATAAATAAAAGCCACTGACCAGCAGCAGCATAATTGGTTACTATTACACTTTAGGTTTGGAAAAGTTCTTAATATAACTAGTCACTGACCAGCATGGTCTACATCACATCCTGCCATACTGAACACTCATCACAAGCAGGTCTAGTATCATTACCCATGCTGGAAAGGAGACAGACAAGAGAACTGTGATTTTGGTGTGTAAATGCACAGAAATAATACAGAGGAGATATGTCTGCAGAAATATGCAATAAAGAGATCAGGCAACAAACTTAACAAGATAACAGGATATAAAGATGTGAAGAATATATATATATATATATATATATATATATATATATATATATATATATATATATATATATATATATATATATATATGTGTGTGTGTGTGTGTGTGTGTGTGTGTGTGTGTGTGTATACCTAGTTGTATTCTCTGTCTTGTGGATGATGCTGAAGGCAAGAGCAACTTCAGCATTGTTCAGTTTTTGCTGTATCCTTTCTGTTTGTCTTATTAATTCTTTTTGTGGAGCAGTAAGACCCCCGAGGAGCTCTCCAAAAGTAGAGTTCTTTCCAACGTTTTGTTCCTCTTCTAGTTGTACTATTTTTGTTTTGTTCTTCTTCTAGTTGTATTATACAGGGTTCGAGCAGGACTCATAGTGTCCTGTCTCCATATATCTAAAATTTCCTTGAATTTATGTATGATGGTTGCCATACTAAGTTGAAGGTAAACTCACTGCTGAATTCAAAGCACCTCAATGGTGTGTCTATGGATCAATAAACCACATTCATGTCACATCCACATTCACCGGCACACAGCTCACTACATACGTACTGTACCACCACGGCACACATGACAAGTATCACAGCACCTCCAGCCAGGCAAATTTTGTTCAGCTGATGCAGCTTTGCAATCTGCTCCTCAGCCCTCCTCTTCCCAGCCTCCAGCTGGGGGCAGGTGGGGTCCAGGGTGTCCCTCAGCAGGGGGAAGGGCCGGGAGTGAGTGGCCACCATCCGGCCACCCCTGGCCAGGCCCAGAGGGGCCGGACCCAGTGCTCGCCTCCCAAGCATGGATCACACTCTGCAAGTATGCCACACCAAAAAATAATTTTCTTTGAAATCAAATAAACAAAAATCCTGGAAGGAATTAAATACTAACAAAAGGTAAGGATTGAAATAAAGAACTTGTGAAAATAAATCAATGTCATATTCCAGTCAAATAGTATATAAATTAAATAATTCAGTAATAGGATAAAAAAAGCTCTAAAATTTAAAGAACAAAAGGAGGCAAGGCTAACGGCATTACAGGCAATAACAAAATAGGTTAAATTTCATATTTCTGGAAAAATCTAAGGAGACAAACAACCACATTGGTAATTATCTATAATATATTCATATTTTCCCCACCCCTCACACGCCCACCACCCACCATTTAATATTACATTATCTTCTAACCTAACCCATCTTAGACAGGAGGCTGAGCTCCCTGGACCTTCCATGCTAAGACATGAACCTAACATAACCTCATGAAAAACACTAAAAAATTACACCACTGGCCTTGGAAAATATCAAATTTTTGCCACCCTCCTGAGCACTACAACCAAGATAATAGTCACCGACCATTCTACACGTGAGTTGTGTGCTTGTATCGAAGCGGCAGTATTATTAAGCTTTACCTTAATTTGTGCTACATAAATAAGTGGTGTTCAAAATACTGAGCTGTAGCCAATGAGACACGTCAAAAAGGTAGAAGTGGGTTGGTGGTTATTCAGGAGGAACACCATAAAGACTATCAGGTACAGCAGCAGCAGGTGAGGGCAGCGGCCAGCCATTCCATTGAAGGGAATGATAATAAAGGATTAGGTGGAGTGAAGGAAGTCATCAGATGTCTTGTGCACAACCAAAGGCTACAGTTGTGTTAACGATCTTGCTAGTAGACAGTTACTACTAGAAATGTGTGTGGTGTGGAGGTAAGTGTGAGGATGTGGTAAGGCTGTGGCAAGGCTGTGGCTTCAATGTCACCTGCTGTTATGCTCATCCAAGAGGTGATAAACAAATACACAGCCATTGGAATGATATATTGAGAATGTCAACAGATCATTAGAGCTGCAAACATTACTGTACCTGCACTGAACCGCAACGCGAACAGTCTTGTGGTGTTCACTGTTCACTGCCACAACACTCACTACTTCCTTGTGCCAACACTTGGCAGTGGGTGGTGGTGGTGGTGGTGAGAGGCTGCTGCACCAGGACGAGTGCCACTTCCCCCTCTAGGCAACACCAGCAGCAGCAGGGCACCTCCTGGACAGGGTTGCCAGCCAGCAGGTGGTTGATAGGAGTTGACGGGCGGCCACAGCAGATTTCAGATATCTCACGGCCAAACCGGCCAAACTTTGCCAATTTCGGCCAAATGTTTGAAATATTCGGCCAAATACGAAAATGTTACAGGTGGAGTGTATCACAGCTATCATGATGAAATAAAACAATAAATAATACAAATTAGGGACTTACCCGACAATACAAAATAACAACTATAATAAATAATAGATTAATTATCACAATTAATGTAAAGTGTAATATGATTTACCTTTTGTGAGACACTGAAGGTATTAGTTGAAGTAAGCTTCATCATGATCTGAAGTGCCATAGATATTTGCAGTGTTAGATAGTGGCTCTATCATGCGTGCCAGGTGTTACACTGAAATCCTTGCCTTGCCTTGCCTTGCCACTGAAGATGCAAGCGAATACGGCTAACTGCATCTAACATGTCTGTCTGTATGAAGCCGATTTCGTGCCTTTGTTTTTACGTTAGTTACCGTGGAGAACATTCTTTCAACCACCGCATTACTACTCACTGTGGTTGTTACACAAGCTAGGGCATACTCAGCTAATTCTTTGAAGATACGTTTTCCTGATGATGATGTCTTGTACTTCAACACTCCTCACCAAAATGAAACAGAGCCTGAGGAAATTTTATCATGAAAAATTTTCCGCCAAATTTCGGCCAAATGGTTTGACGGTAGAAGTCCCCATATGTTTTTTACTGCCAAATAACACTGTTCGCGGCCAAATTTCCTACATCTGGCACGCCACATTTTCTTCAGAAACTCCTTCAGTCACAGCTTCAATCATCATTTCATTCGTCCCTCTACACAGTCCCAGCAGCAGCAGCAGCAGCAGCAACACCTTCCTGTCTTCTGCACTCTCTCATCCCAGCTATGCCCTAACTCAGTCACAATCACTGTCTTGCAGCATCATCATCCTGCTGTCTCTTTCATAGTCTTCTCACACTACATACAGTACGTGCTGCTCCACCCACTCACTCACTCATCCTCTCCCATGTCACAGCTTTTTTTTTTTTTTTTTCCAGTTCAGTTAGTTTATTGACAAAAAGTAAATTACAGCATTATCAAAATAAACCTAATTAACAGGGTTTTTTTTTTGTCCAAATAATAATCTTAACATTGACACCGTCAACGAAACATAATTTATAACAGTTAAATAAAAAGCATATTTATTTTCCGTTAACCATTACAATCCACCAAAATTTCTAATCACACTCCTATATACCCAAATCATCAAAAATAAAATTATATATTTCTTGTCCGTTATCATATTGTATTAATACATCATCAATACATATAGAACATACTCGTATATATGAATAAAGGTACACATTTCTGGCTCGCATTCCTTGACACTCCGTTAGATTTTCACGCATGTATATCTAGAACATCATGAATAAAGTTGCATAATTCTTTTTCATTATCCTTGCTTTCCATCAAAGTTTCCATATTTGTGAAATCTAAGCTGTTATATCTTGGCCTTAACGTTTGTGAAATAGGGCAAGCTGGCACACTTTGCTGCGGGACTCAGACCATCTACTATAATTTCTCTCATTCACATCCATACACTGTGCCCTATATAGCTCGGTAGAGAAGGTCACTATACCCAGGCTACCATCATACCACCTTTCATACATCGGGACTTCTTTCTCCTTGTAACATTCCATAGTGCTTTTCGTTCCATACTATTCTTCCATTTATTCAGTCCCACACATTTCATTCACCTCTCTGTCTATCTCACTCTTCCATTTCTTCACATCCCATTCAGCTCCCATTCTACCTCCTGTGGTCACAATCCATTCACGTTCATCTTGGTTTCTTCTAGCCATCCTCATCCCCCACACCACTTGCAATCCATTCCTCTGTCATTCTCATACATTTCTTCCTCCATTTGCTTCCACTTTCTTGCTATTCTATTCGTTCATCATCCTTCTTTCCAACTTAATCTTACACCTGAGTGTTGCTTTTATTAATCTTTCCCTAAACGTGCTCCAACCCATGTCACCTCTCAGGGCTTCTAATGCTGTGTCCCTTGGTGCGTTCAGTGCCATCCTAGCTACTCTGTTCTGCCCCACTTCTAGCCTGTCAATCTCACTTTCATTCCATGCAATCACATCCATACCATACATTATGTTCGGCACAGCCACACTCTTCCATACTTCTCTCAGCACATCATATTTACTCGCTCTCATCCTTGCTGCACTCCCTAATCTTCTAACCCATTGGTTAGCCAAGCCAACTCCTTTTTAATCTTGATTTTGATCTCGATGCTAAAGGTGGCTCGGCAACTCCTATAAAGACAAAAAACAAACACAAGCAGAAAAAAAAGCAGTATCTTGCACACTAATTATCCCTGTATCTGGTACGCCACATTTTCTCCAGAAACTCCTTCACAGCTTCAATCATCCTTTCATCCGTCTCTCTACACAGTCCCAGCAGCAGCAACACCAAGGATTCTTAGATCTCTTTGAGCAACACCAAGGATTAACCACTGGACCAACAGCCGCTCACAACACTATCACACAGAAGGGACAGGTAGGGGAGGGGGAGGCCTTTACCTTTGCAACGGCAGCCCTCCCCCTCCCAGCATCTTTCTCCTTCCCATATTTATTCTCTAAAGTCAGAAAGTACTTCACCTCTGCATTTTTTTTTTTTTTTTTTATCGTAGTGGTTAGTAAGGTAGATCATGTTGAAAAGTAGTCGAGATAAGATGGCAGGAGGAGGAGGAGGAGGTAATGGACACTTACCGGAACGATCGTTTAGTCCTAGCGAGGTGTAATAGCACTAGTTCTAATCTGGACTAGCTCTGGTCTGACTTGATCTGGTCTGGAGATGTCTGTTAGATGTTGCTGTGAACTTATCATTAGAGCCAGGTAGCTGTGAACTCAATGAGCGTTTCCCTTTGTGCTTTACAACTCAAGGGACCAGCCACAGCCTGCCCCCTAAAGATAACTCTCCTCATTTTACACAAAATCACATGCACTTACCACACATACACACCCTTCACTTAAAAATGGTGACTCCAACGCCAGCCTCAGAGTCCCTTCTGTAACATCCGCTGTCTCAGATCTAACTAATCTGTGGAACACCACCTCTCCTCTGCTAAACCTAATTTTCTTTTCCTCACCAAAATACAGCTGGTGTCAGAGGCAATTGACAGTGGCGCTTTTCTGTTCTCTCTTACTTTCTCTATCCTCATTTTCATTCCCAGACTGGAGGTTGCGTCTCCATATATGTGCAACGACTTGACTTGCTCTCGTGCCAACGCTCTTGAATCTTCCAAGTTTTCTACCATTTGACTTTGACTTACAAGTCATTTTCTAATTAAATCTATCTTTGCTTTATATTTCTACACTAACTTCTCTGACTATATGAAATTCTTTGACTAACTTCTAAAGTGGAGCACAGTCTATCTCTATTCTTTCGCTGAGATCTCCATCTCTGGAGATTTCAATGTTCGCCACCAGCTTTGGCTTTCCTCTCCCTTCACTGACAATCCTGGTGAACTAGCCTTCAACTTTGCTATCCTCCATGACCTATGTAGAGCAACTGGTGCAACACCCTACGCGTGTTCTTGACCGTCTTGGAGATACGCACAACATTCTTCACCTTTTCCTTACCTCTAATCCTTCTGCATATGCTGTTACCATATCTTCTCCGTTGGGTTTCTCCGATCACAATCTCATATCTGTATTTTGCCCTATTTCTCCAATTCCTCCTCAGGATCCCCCAAAACGGAGGCGCCTCTGGTGTTTCGCCTTTACCAGATGGGGAGACCTGAGAAGGTATTATGCTGACTTTCCCTGGAATGATTACTGTTTCTACGTCACAGACCCATCTCTGTGTGCTGAGTGCATAACAGAGGTGATAGTGTCTCTCATGGAGGCGTACATTCCTAACTCTTTTTCTCAAACTAAATCTTCCAAACCTTGGCTTAACCCAGACATGATGGAGAGGTTGCCCACAAAGGGTACTTCAGTCTTCCATCACATCAATCTAGTGCGCTTTATATTTCTGCCCGGAATCATGCTAAGTGTTTTCTACAACTTGTCAAGCACTCTTTCATTACTAGAAAATGCTAAAAGACTTTCAAACTCCATTTCCCCTCGAGATTTCTGCTACCTGGCCAAATACATTTCCAGTGACTTCACTTCTTCATTTTTCCTCCTGATGGCACTATTGCCATCACATCTGTCTCTAAAGCTGAACTTTTTTCTCTCTCAGACCTTTGTTAATAGCTCTACCGTGGACGATTCTAGGCGTGTTCCTCCCTCTCCTCCCCCCTCTTACCGTTTCATGCCCAATGATGTTTTCCATGCCCTAGCTGATGTAAACCCTCGGAAGCTTTATGGACATGTTGAGGTCCCTCCCATTGCTCTCAAAAACTGTACCTCCATGCTTGCACCTTGCCTGGTCAGACTCTTCCAGCTCTGTCTATTGACTTCCACCTTTCCTTCTTGCTGGAAGTTTGCCTACATTCAACCTGCTCCTAAAAGGGGTGACCGTTCTAATTCCTCAAACTTTCACCCTATAGCTTTAACCTCCTGCTTGTCTAAAGTTTTTTTTTTTTTTTTTTTTTTTTTAATCCTCAACAGGAAGATTTTTAAACACCTGTTTCTTCAGTATCACCTTCCATCAAGGTTGCTCTACTGGCGATCTTCTGGCTTTCATTACTGAGTCTTGGTCATTCTCTGTTAGAGATTTTGGTGAAGCTTTCAATGTTGCCTTAGACATATCACAAGCTTTTGATAAAGTCTGCACAAGGCTTCCTTTTTCTGTCATTCTGACCGACTCTGTAATGCAAAAGTTAACCAGTAATCTCAATCATTCATTCCTTTCTCTGGTAAATTCTGGAACTCCCAACCTGCTTCTATATTTCCAACTTCCTATGACTTGATTTGATGTAAGAGAGAGATTTCAAGACATTTGTCCTCACCCTTTGGCTAACTCTTTCGGACCTTTAAGGGGGCTGGCAAATTAGAGTTTTTTCCTTGTTATTTTTTTCTGTTGACCTTGAGCAGCTTCTCCCTCTTACGTAAAAAAGAACCTGAGATGGAGGGAATTGATAAGGTGGCGGTGAGTACTACAGAGTGTAGAGAGAGAGAGAGAGAGACCAATGATGATAGTGTTAGGTGCGTGACGGATACCTATTTTTTCCACAACTTTACTTTCATGTATTGTTATCCGGCTCGTTTTTCATTCACAATATATATGATATGATATAATATGTTATAAATACAGAATACAAAGGAAGGAAAAAGAAATAAGTAAACTATTAAATTTGGAAAAACGATTCCTTGTATTTCAAAGCAAATAATTTGGGAATCCACTTTTACATTTCCTGGATCTTGTGGTGACAGTGAAGATGATAAGATCGGTTGTGTTGTTTGGTAGGAATAATGTTAATTAGTAATGTTGTGCCTCCTCTCCCCCGATCATTGGCGCCGTCCAGCTGTGTCACACTGTCACTTATACTCTGAGATAGCGAGACAAGCATTGCGTAAGCCCTCTAAGTCCGTGCAGAGCAGACCTAATCACAGTCCACACAGAGACTGGCTTCAATACATGTTTGTTGTCCCGCTGATGAAATGTTTGAGGAATATTGTGAAACTATCAAAGCATTCTTCTGCTTGCCTTCCACAGTGAGATATATCTGAACCACCTGCTATTGCTATACGTCAAATGTATTACAGCAACACAAACCTACTCGTACTATCAGGTTCACGTGTACGAGTGCGTATACGGTGGTTTGCCTTCACCTGCGGTGCAATCTTTCCATGACAGGAATCATTATATTAATTCCATTAATCAGTGTGAATCTTCTCCGATATCTGATATTGAAACTTCTAAACTTTTCCTTTTTACCAAAAAAAAAGGGATGAATGATTTAGAATACTGATTAACTCTTGCATTAGAAAGGAGTAAGAGAAAAAAGTTTTGTGCAGCGAGGCCTCAGGAGAAGGGGAGGCATGCAGTTAGCAAGATAAAAAAAAGCAGTTAGCATAAAAATAGCAGTAGAAGATGACAAGAGATTCATTACTGCAGCGGTGAGAAAGAGGCTGAGGACAGTTAGTCAGTGGAGAGGATTTGATAAGACAAAAAGCTTTTAATGATTCTATCTTTGATTAGTACCTCATTGAGACTTATTTCTATCTCATTTTATCTTATTCATCTATTCTTTGTTAATGTTGCCCTAAGCGATCGGCTCTCTTACATGAAAATACAGAATAAAGGATCTGATCAATAACAATGAACTGCAAATGGAAACTTTACAAAACCAGCAAAGTCGCATCTCGTTAGAGTATCGCGGTAAAGATTTTTGTAGCATATACTGTAAGTAGTAGCGTTTCTCAGCAGAACCACCGATGGAAAACAATCTTGGCAGTCTTCACATCGGTACCACTGTAGCCCAAGCGCATCCAAACAGTCTCATGGAACAGTCTCATGAGAATAGGGTAGAGCAGAACGGGTTTAAGCTTCCTAAAGTTAACAAAAAAGAGATATATTATAGAGTAACCATGAACGTAATCGTGGTGGTGAATACTTAGAAGTCACCAGGGAGATCTGCTAAAAGATAAGATAAATTGACACAGGAGCATGATGCGTGGAATAATGTCTAAGTGTGTTTGTTGATGGGTGAGGATGATGCGTGGAACAATGTCTAAGTGTGTTTGTTGATGGGTGAGAATGATGCGTGGAACAATGTCTTGGTGTGTTTGTTGATGGATGAGGATGATGCGTGGAACAATGTCTAGGTGTGTTTGTTGATGGGTGAGGATGATGCGTGGAACAATGTCTAAGTGTGTTTGTTGATGGGTGAGGATGATGCGTGGAACAATGTCTAGGTGTGTTTGTTGATGGGTGAGGATGATGCGTGGAACAATGTCTAGGTGTGTTTGTTGAAGGATGAGGATGATGCGTGGAACAATGTCTAGGTGTGTTTGTTGATGGATGAGGATGATGCGTGGAACAATGTCTAGGTGTGTTTGTTGATGGATGAGGATGATGCGTGGAACAATGTCTAGGTGTGTTTGTTGATGGGTGAGGATGATGCGTGGAACAAT